>VXAY01006112.1:1573468-1720226 GCA_013399855.1 Oxyruncus cristatus
AAAAAAAAACACACACAAAAAAAACCCCAACTTAAAATTATTAAGTCTACTTAGGAAAGTGGAAAGATCTCCAAATATTTTCCCAAACCAAAAGGAGGCAAAAGAGGATCATTGTTTCATTTTATGTCAAACAAGGAAACAAAAGAAAACACGCTAAAATCTCTTGTAGGCTGATAGTTTTTCTGTATTTAAATGTGTCTCACCAGGGCTCACACAAATGTTCAATAGATGGCACTCTGTGTTCTTCTACAAATAACCATTAAATGGAGCAGCTGACAGAGAGTGAGTGGACTGAGTTTACTCACCTGCCCTAATTTTACTACAGACGCCACTTAAAAGGAATTACTTTTTATCAGAAGATAAATGAGCTTTGTGCCAAACAATTCAACAAAAGGGGAAGTTTGAAACATGGAAAATATGCCTGTAAGAAACATATTTTAAGTAATAAGACCTTCATCTCTCACTAAAAGGTCAAATATGCACGTATGCGGATTACCTCTTCAGCAAGGAAACAAAATTGTATAACAGGGACATTTTCCTGCAGAAAAAAAAAAGATGCTCAGAGAAGGATTCTCTGACTGTTCAGTGGAAGGTCGGAAAAAAACCTTATCAAAATGCATACTACTAAACACAATATTCACAGCTCATCAAATCCTGACAGGTTCTGGAATATGATAACACCAAACTATGTCACTTCAACTGGGTTTGACAGCAGGTAAATTATATTGTGTAAGAGTTTAACTAAAACGAAGTTATTCGCCAAAACTATCTTGATCTATACAGGATTTTTAATGTTAGAAAACTGTCCTATTACTAATGAAACAACAGACAAGAAAAGTGACTCTAAGTTTATTTTTCTGCTTCATGTTCTGCTTTACCCAGCAAAAGAGCACAGACAGCAGAATGAATAAATGTGTGGAAACATCTCTTTTTTAACCTTTTCTCTGAACAGGTTCATTTGCAGAACCACATTTATCTTTTAAAATTACCCATCAAATGCTGTAATTGAACATATTTCAGCCTTTAGCTTTCGAGTCCAGTGTGGAATAGCTGTGCTGACTGATCCCTTCGGCCCATGGCATTGCTGGTACACTCTGACTTAACCTCCCTTCTAAACGTTTAGAGGGCTGGAATATGTAATTTCCAGCTCAAAGCTTCATGGCAGCTTATGTTGGTTTGGTTATCCTATCCAAAAGCATGAATATTAATTTATAAACACTCATATCAACACCAAATTTCATGTACTGTTAGAAAAGAGATGCAGAAACAGCCACAACTGCCATCACAGTAAACCCGGGCTTTGCTGTACAAATAAGTGTTTGACCTGCTGCTTTGTCAAGATTCACATCATACAGCTACTTTGGGGCTTGGCTCTTTCATGGTATTTAACAGTTGTATAAAATATTTATTCAGTAATAGATGTAGCTGGATAATTTAACAGACACAACCCAGCAACCCAGAAATGGGCAACCCGGGCAACCTACAGTGCAAAACCCTATTTGCAGTTGCCAACAGCTGTGAGCACCCAGTTGTAACCCAAAAATGGTTTATGGGTGATTTTGTTGACAGAAGTATCTTCTGGAAGAATGCAAAGTTTTTTTCCTGTGATCTTGCCTGTATATCTGTGGCAGTTTTCTAAACTGATCACAAGAAATAAGGTTGGTGACTAATATGACACTTGGGCAGCCTGCAGGTTTGGAGCCGAGGATTTTTTAAAGCCCTTCCCACAGAGAGAAACCTGTTATCAGGGGTCCTTTTTTTCAAGTCCCACAGTATGTAGAGCTTTTTCCTTTCAAGCATAATGAAAACCTTAATTTGTACAAGTAACTTAACATCTAAAGATCGAGAGGCCAACTAAAAAGTGTATCGTAATCAAAGGATGAAAAAAATAGGAGCATTTTGCATTTTCCAAGGTGATAATCTACACAATGGACTAAAAATTAGTTCTCCAATGGTCATTCAACCTTCACATCCCCCATTCTTTGACTTTGCTGCTACCAAGAGAGATTGCTGTACATACATGTCCCCTCAGGTAAATTTGACTCCAAACTTCTATATTATTATTGGACTTATCTCTCGTTCCTTCCAACAACAACCACAAAGGCTCATTTACCTTATGCAGAATGCAATTAGTAGGTATCCTATTTATTTGACAGCTTTCTCATTTTCTCAATTCCGTGTAATTTGACAGGGACTATTACAGATCTGTAACTAGTCTTTCAGAATGACTTTCACAAGGTTAGTTCACTTATTAATTGACCCTTGGTAATGGTAATTTAAGAAGCATATTAATCTCATCTGTCAGTTCTAACACATACTAGATGTATAAAATAATTTGTCTTTTGCAGGGAGCCTTGCAACAGAAATGAAGTGTCTAAATTTTTAATTAATATGCATTTTCTTTCAACAAATGAGACTTTGGAGTGGAAGGAGACTTCTTTTCAGTGGTTTTCTTTATTCTGCTTTAAAGTTCCTGCATTTTCTCGTTGTGAAGATAAACACTTTCACCAGTCAGTAAAGACTATGATCTAAATAATCTTCTACAAAGGACATTCTGGTGTTCCCAACAGATCCCTGAAATTTCAAAATGTGCAAGCAAAGCATTTGGCACTTCAACACCAATGTCTTATTACATATACAGATTAAAGGTTTCCGGAATTAAGGAGATTTAATACACTAAGAACATTAACCAAGAGGTTACTATTCATAAATTGAAAACTTCAAACAGTATCAGATGCTTGAAGTTGTTCTAATCTCATAAAATCTGGTTTCTTGATGCACTATAGGTTGAGCAGAGCCTGCGGTTTGTGTCTAAGAGGCATCCAACATTCTTAATCCCAAGTATTAGTAAGGGCCTTATGTAACTTCTCCTTTATTCCATTCAGGAAGTAAATATGTTATGGAAACAGTTAAAAGCAAGGAGAATTGTGTAAAGAACCCATTGTGCACATCAGTGTGTGATCACCTGCACATTTTAACACAGGGATGAAAGGCAGTTCCTCGCCTAAAAATTCCAAAGGGTCTTAAGGTGTTACTGATGAGTGTGCACAGTTGCCATTAAGGTCAGCACAGGGTTGAGGTGGAACAGAAATCCTGTGGGCTGTATTTTAAAGCTGAGAAGTCAAGAAAAAACAAGGTAAAAGCTCAGGTGGTCCTCTTCCCTCCAGTCTATTTCTCCGTTTGTGCCCAAAGAATGAAAAGAGCTTCTGAGAGGTGACTTTACAAAGAGCAGAGCCTTGGCTGCAAACCCGGGCAGGTTGTGCTGAGAGTTTATATGAGGCCAAAACTGCATTACCCTACAGCCCCTCCCAGCCTCAGCCATCCTGCACTTCATGCTGCCAGCACACTTCTGCTCTTCACATCAAGCAGCAACCCAAAACCCTACCAGTTCTACAGGGTACAAAGCCTTTAGCAGCACCAGAGACTCTGCTATGCAGACACCTTGCAAGATTAACCCTGTGGAACAGGCACCGAGGGTCTGCAGGGCCCGGGTCCACACCACACCCATAGAGGGCCTTTGGGGAAAGGGAAAAGTCTGGAGAATGCTGAGGGTGGGTACCTGCCCTGGGGGACTGGATTCAGCCCTCTGGATATGGGTGGGGGACCAAATACCATGGGAATCCATCTCATGGTGTTGTATTTTCTGCCACGGGAAGTACTGCTGAGGAATAGGAGGTAAATCTAGAGGACTCTGTTCTAATTCCTCAGATTACTCCACATGTGACTGTTTCCCCACTGATGACCACTGTGAGTGATTTAGATTAATCTGGTTCCAAAGCAGAGTAATAAATATAAGGTGAGATGTTATCAACCACATTAACAAATGCTCCCTTGTTAAAACTCCTCCAGGTTTCACATACTCTGAGATCTGGCCAACAATTTGTTAAAAAGTAACTGTCCATGAAACAAAACAAATATCATCTATAAATGCGTTATAGAAGATATAAGCAATAATACTATGAACCCCTTGTTTACTGAAGCTTATCACACTTCAGTTCTTAAGGTACTAATAATTTTGATTATTGAAAGCTAGAGGCATCTAGACCAAAACCACGACTTTGACTTCACAGAATTTTGCAGGTATATGAATATCCATTCCCTCACAGCCACCATGACAGAGTTTTTTGGCATGTATTTCGAAAACTTTAGAAAAAAAAAGGTAACCATCTTATTTATTGGCTGTATCTTCACAATGTCACCCCCACTGTTACAGTCTACCAGGTAAACAGGTATTTAAGCAATCCTTTAAAAAAACAAATTACTCACTTGACAGACTATAGTGTCTCTTTCAGAATCATTAGTGTCAATCATGTGAGTACAAGTTTTAAGTGCTGTTGAAATGCAAGCTACTTAAACAATTGATCATCATATGGAACCACTTAAAGCTTAATACAGCCCATGAGCAAACCCACTGCTGGCAACTCGGCTCTAAAACATCATCTTTATTTTTAACAGTGAAGTAAGAGCTGACTGTAAGAAACAATGCCTACTTCTTCACTTAGTTTCTTAATTTTTAACCTTCTAAGTTTTGAGAAGCTGTGATTTTTTTATAAAGATCAGAGATGTCAGTGCATACAAGGGATGACACTTCAAGAAAGGATATGGACCCTGTATGTCAGTGTTAAAAGCCAGGGAAATCACACCAGACTGTAAAATCAGTAACAACATTATCTTTTGATTCCTGGGATTCAACAGCATCATGCATCGATTTTTACCAGCTGAACATTTGCATTTCATTTGAAGATGTGACTTTTAAGTTACTCTGAAGACTCTCCAGTGTCAAAGAACATTGTACAGGCAGAACAAGCTTTTACTCTGTTGCAGTGCACATTCCTATCAGTAACAGCAGCAGAGATCAGGGATGACCTGGACCATATACATCCTCTATTACCATTATTCCAAGATTGGAGAACCACACTGTAATCAGCAAAAGTGCTGTTGCTGAAACAGTTAATGACAGCTGGAGAATCCCTCCTGTTACTCACTGTTGTCAACAGCAAGTGGAGAAATTAATCCCATTGTTAAACAAAATACATTCTTAAAGCTTTCCTTTACAACTCCTCAGTCCCCAACTTCCATGCAGTACATTCACTTAAGTTACTCCAGGTCAATGTAACAAAGAAAAGAAAAATGGACAAGGGGAAGGAAAGGAGGACTCTTGGACTTTCAGTGCAATCATTTTCATACGCTGCAAGGTTTCTGAATAACAAAACTCCATATCCATACTCTTTGTTCATTTTTATACCCTGTTGTAGCCTATTTTCTGATGATCACTTGTCTTGTATATTTGACAGGAAACCCATATGCCCAAACAGCTTTCTTGACTTCCTATTAGGGAGAGCAACACAAATATTCACACACACACACATAAAAAGAACATAAACAGCAATACATTAAGTATTTAGTTTCTGCTTTGGATAAAGTATGACCCTTTTAATACCAGAAGCAAAATCTCTCTCTGGAAAACAGGCTGTTTCTGAAACTCAGAAGAGATGAATGCCCTATTTATTACTTTTAAAAAAAGCTGAATTACTGCACAGATTGTCATCACCTTTGCAGTTCTCACATAATTGTAGAAAAACCTCTCACAGCATTTTGTAGACCTAAGGTAATTTTATTGCATTTTATGGAACCCCTCAACAATATGAAAGGAATCCACACTTGCAAGCTAGTGTGTATCTTTAATAAGAGCACAAACAATTATTCCCAGTGGTGTGATACACGGGGTTTGTATTCAGACAGCAGGAGCTCCGAGAGCAGAATGGGCCAACAGGAGCTGCACAGAGCCCAAGTGAGGGATGAGGACCTGAGACCTGCACTCTGCACATCTCTCTGTTCTCTGGTGATGAGCTGGAGCAGGAAAAGTGTGCTCCCAAGCACGCCTTTCAGTTTGCTTTCATTCCAACAGAGGCCAGACCACGATCTCTGAGCTTACTGCACAATCTGAACCAAAACACAGCCAGAGGAGGAAAACAGAGCATTCATTTCAAAAGCTGCCTCCCAGTCGAAACAAAAAGCAGAGGAAGAGGCACCCTCGGGTCAACTTCACTCTCTCACCTACTTGGCACCACAACCTGTGCCCTGTAAAGTCTCGTGCAACACATCGCCAGACGCACCTTCCAAATCAGTTCAGTCTGGATAGTGCCCATTGCTGACCTCGCCTCCTCACGAGATGAGCCCGCGGTATGAAATGTTTGCTTCCTGTCTGAACAGCAGGTATGCAAAAAAACCCCTCATACATAAAGTTGTTTGTCCTTCGTGAAGATGAAACTCGAACGGAAAATAGGCTGTTATGTAGAGAGGGCTTAATTTATGCCTCCCTATACAAGCTGGAATGAAAGCAGCCCACAGAAAAATCTAAATATTGAGCTTTATCTGTGAACAAGTCAGAATTCAAGCTTTTAATGTTCATTTTGCCTTCCTCTTTTTCAAGTTGTCCAGGAGAAAAAGATAATAATTGAACAATTACTCATATAAAATGTGCATTCTGAATAGCCATTAGTTGACCAAAAAAATGTGAGACGAAAAGCAGGCAACACATCATGTAAATCTTTGGTGGGAATGGAAGCTTCAGGAAGAGTAAAAGTCAGCGTGGAATATACCCAGATGAAATGGAATTCTCAATTATGCTGTTTAAAAATGAAGTGGATATAAATTTGATTTGTCTGCAGCTGCAGTCCTGGAGGTTGCTTGTTAATGGACACTGACAAATAAGTCTAAAATCAGAGAAATCTCTTCCACAGGTTGCAGGATAAGACTGCTGCAGGATACCCATGTGATGAAGAGTTTAAGGGCAGTTTTCTCTATTACTGGAATGGGAATGCTGTGCATATACATAGAGATTAAAGCTGTGCATATATGCAGAGAATAGGGCAGGGGGTGAGACAAGCAGGGAGAAGGGGACAGATTTGTAAAAACCCAACCACAACTTTCTAATGAGCCGAGCCAATTTTGTAAACTAAGCTTTAAAATTTAAATTGCCCTCATTCCTTCAGTAAACTCTCAGCATAGAATTTAAAAATGTGAAACACAACATTCTTAAAGACTGCTGACCAAAATCTCTGCTCTCTGTTTTCACATTACTTCACCTTATTGCTGCTCATTATTTCTATTATGGTAATAGCAGGAATAAATCAGGATCCTTACTGTAAACTAAATGAAAACTAAACCGTGTGGTTAGAGACAGGCCCTGCTCCAATAAGCTCAAAATCTGAATTTAAAAATACCCTTGTGACTACAAGAAAGGCATCACAGTGCTATAATGTCAAACTAAAATGCAATCTCTGGACCTAATTTTGGAGTGATCTTTCAGAAACAACCCACCCTGTACTGGCCGGACACTGTGACTCAGTCTGAGCTGGAAGAGGGAATGTTAGCCTTGATTCTGTCAACTAAGTCCTTTGAAAAATCCATGGATAGGTTTTCCTAGATCTTGATAGATCCTCACTTAGGTGTTTCCTCATCCCCGCAAGAGGCACTTAAGGCAGGTCAGCCTAAAGGGAACCATCCACAAAGTAAGAGAAACAGTCTGACAGGTGAGCAGTTACTGAAAGAGCCGAGAACTACCCTGGCTTTGGGAAGTCAAAACTAGCACAGCACTCAAAATCTAGGGATTGATTCACCCAGAAAAATGCCTGTGATGTGGCCAGACATGATGAAAGCAAAACAAAAATTAAAGGCATTGGATGATGGCAGCACAAGAACAAACAATAGAAAGACTCCTTTCAGGTCCTTCCCAAAGATTTATGACCATCCTGGTGGAGTTCTCTCTTTCTGTACTTTCTCTTCCCTTTGGCAGAGAGATGCTGAAACAGCAAAACACCAAGCAATATTGTCCTCCATTTCATTAATAAGAACATTATTTATTCACATTATATTTGAAGAATTCATGGTACCTTTGAAGAAAAAAACACAGTCCGGGCACTGTGTCCTGTGACTCTTCCAGAGTCTTTGCTCTAGTCACCTCTGGTCTTTTTTACCAAAATTGCCAATTTTTGTGAGTTTCTAATCTTTTGACGGGAATTGCTGGCAGAGAATTTTTTAAAGGCGCTAATGGTAGCTAAAATGCAAATATTTTCCTTTTAAAATTAAGAAGAATTAATAGCTGAGACAACAAACGGCCAATTGCACTCGCTGAGAGCAGGAAAGGAATCTGGCTTGGGCTGCAGGACAGTCAGCGTTTCACCTTGCGGGTGCCATCTGAAAATACTCCGTCTGCCATATTTTGCTTGCACCATATGGAGGGTAAACACAAAAACTTCCCTCCTACTCCAGAGCGCTCAGCCTTGACTACAGCCACACCTAACATCTTTGCACAAACAGATGGCAAGTCTCTTAATATTTCATGGCGCTGCCCCCTGTAATTGCAGGGTTTGCACAAATAAACAAAGCACGAGTTACACGGCACTTTGTGTCTTGCAACAAACTAAATCAGTGGTAACATTTAGCACCAGTTTAGTACATGGAACAGAAGAGCAGAAAATAAGGATTGTTATTTTTTGAAAAAAAACCCCCACCGTTATACAACATTCATTACCTGCATTAACTCTGAGACTTTTCAATAAGGAATGCCTTTGTGAATAAACTTCTGATGTTATGAATGTATCACTGAACAATAATTACTGCTGTAATAACTATAATGTGTAATGCACTACTTGTTAATACTTGGTAGTTGACCCCTTTGATTGTTTAGTGCTGTCACTTCATCACCAGGGTTATTTAATTACAAATGGGTTCTGTTAGCTCGTATTAACCACCACATCGAGTGTTATTATGCCATTAGTGAAGAGCAATTATTTACAAAATAGTAATAGATAGTATTTACAAAGAGCTTAGATGAACATTAAAGGCACTTGCATTATGTTCAGCAAAGTAAGCTCAAGCAAAGCTAAAGGTCTGTCCAAATAGCCACAATAAATTTGACAGTAAAACAGTAACTCAATGATTCTGGAAACTTCTCCCTTTAAACTGACTTGAAAGACATTAAACAATTTTTCAGTCCAAAACTATTTTTTGTGTATTTTAAAGATTTGGACATGAATTGAGGAAATGACACTCAAGATGAACAACCACAGTCGTAATTCTTAACATGGATTAATCTCTCAGCTACGAATTACACGTTTAGAATATAATCCAAGGACTATAAAAGCCAAAGGGAGTCTCCCTTATTTTTGGTATTATTTTGCTACACTATTTGCTAAGCTAAACTCCACTGAAAGCATGGAAATGTGCCTAGTGATATGTTTTATCTGTTTTACGATCCTGCCACAGGAACAAGCAGCCACGGGAACCTGGCGGGGTTCTCAAGGTGAGAACTGGAGATTTTTCTCATCTTTCCCATGGCATTTTGGACATGCAAAAGTCAATTAACCCAAACAGCCATTGCACATCATTTTGTGCATCCTTCTGCTCTATAGAAAACCCCCAGGGAAGGACATTTTATACAACAAATATTTAATTTCCTGAAGCCCTTTGCAGACGCTTGGTATATTCTGAGCTGTGATGAGCACCACTGATGTCAAGTGTCTATTTAAACAGTAAGGAACACTTCAGAAAGAGGAAAGTAGTAAAATCTGGATCCAGGATGGAAATTTCTACGTGGGGAGAGCTGTAAGGCTGGGCCAGCTTATCTTTTTCAGTGCTTTTTTCCCCCAGACTGCTTTTCCTTTACTAGCCACAGAGTAAAAATAGGAGTCTGTGAAAATGCCACATGTCAGAAAGTGCTCAACTATCTTTAAAGTTCTTCCATATCAGTAGCACTCAAAGCTATTGTTACAATATGACACATGCACACATTTTCTTTTCAGAGTGAAAGAAAGTGGGTCTCTCTAAAACAAGCTGTGAATAATTACTTCTTGAGGTTCTATTCATAAAACACATCTGTTTTATAGTCAGGTCACATTTATCCCACATATTTTTGTGTGCAATTCAAGTTGATTTAGTCTATTCAGTAAGAGGGAAAAGAGTATTTTTTTTTTTTCCCAGTGAAGACCGGTATTTTGCAACGAGTGGTTCTTTACTCTCCTAAGTAAAAGCAACAACAATTACTGAGAGAAATTAGCCCTTGGGAAACCTTTGTTTCCTCTGTGAGCTCCCTGCTAACTGAAGCACTGTGGTTCTCAAGCCCATGTGTGTCTCACCCCATTCAATGGCTCCTCTCAGGATCACCCGTTCTGAGTTTCTTGTTGCTAAGAAACAGTACTCGGTTATATTTGAAATATATATTATGGAAAGGTGCTACTTTCCTTTGTGAAATAAATATGTTGCCGGATTGACAGGCAGGGAAACAGGCTGAGGGATGTATTGTTTCCTTCAGTGTTCACAATACACCAGCCCTGCTCCCTGATTAAAGCGTTTTAAACTGTGAAATGCCTGTTTGGCTGCTGTCAGTGTGCTAAAAGCAGCGACAAAGTGTGTTGAGCCAGTTAAATCCAGCCCTTGTAATAAAAGATGTGTCTTCCCATCAGCTTGAACCTGAAATTTGGAGCTGATACATGTACACGACACGCAGCTGGACGTACATCTCATCTCTGTGTCTGTATGAGTGTTGTAAAGGTCTGTGTGACAGCAAGATGTGCCACTGCTGGTCTGGACCAGCCACATCCCCCTGATGCTTCACTCACTGGAGAAAATCACTTCAACAGGACCACACTGTTGCTCCTAGAGACAAAGAATTTAAAGCTTCACACCTCCTCCACTCATCAGACCCCTCTAACCTTCATCAGTAAATGAAGTATGTAAAGTAACTCCAGAGGACTATTAAAGAAGAATGTAACAGCACGGTTTGTTAAAAGACATTATTTCCTCCCAGGTAAGGATAAGCAAATAATTTAATACAAAATTCCATAGCATCTGAAAAGTGCTACTCTTGACCCTAAGATTTTGAGACTATTTTGCATTTCCTGCTTTAATAAGATTATTTTTTGCCAGCACATTCATTGTAGTCATAAAGCACACAAATTAGGACGAGTCAATTAATCTTAAAAAGCCAATAGAAGATGAATCTCTTTTTAACAAAGCATTAAATTACCACTCATTGAAATACAATAAAAAACTAAGACTACCACCTTTTCGGTTCCATTGAATCCCTCTAATTTTTTAGGATGATACATCTTCTTACAAATCATTAAATCTCTTGCCCTTTAGTCATGACAAAATTTAGGAGTTCAACCATCATGAGTTACCATACTGTGGTTGCTCCTAAGGCATTTACAAAAGCCTTTTCTAATGGAAAGTTATTCAGCATTTTAATTAATTAGGGCTGAATTATCACCCTCATGAGCTAATGATGACTTTGGTAACTCAGAAGGTGCAAGTGCAAGATCCTGCAATGTGCAATAGGGTCTGTAGGAGAGTTGCACACATTCAGTTGTTTAAATCAGAAACGCTCATTGGCACTGAATGACGTAACACCACCTGCGATCCTCTCACTTGAAATGACGGGAGACTGAACAAATTAATGGTCTCAAGAACAATAACAGGAGCAGAAAATTGAGTGAGAATTGGCTGACGTGAGCAAATTTGGACAGAAATAAACACATTTTTGATTGAGGCAGAGTCATTTCAGCTACTTTAGACTGCTCCCATGAAACTCTGGTTCTCGTCCTGTCTCGCACTGAGGACTCTTTAGAGCAGATTTACAGTCTGAGGTAAGATGTGGAATAGAAGCCATCCTGAAAATAATTAAGGCTTTATTTAGGAATCCTTAACATTTCCACATCAAATGAAGGGGTTTTGGTTTAGTTAAGGTGTATAGTAAAACCCTTGCATATACGACACAACTATTATGCAAATTCTAATTTAATTTCCATTCTGAAATATGTGTATGTTCATACAACTACATACGTATGTATATTTTTTAATGCAAGGATGTAATAGTGATAATCACCAAAACAACAAAAGGACTGTTCAAAAGAAAATGAAGCAGAGAATCACTCAAAGTGGAGACTTCAAATGTTTTAAAATTAGTTGAATTGTCTACACAAAGTGAAAAAGCAGAACCCACAGAAAATTCCCAGGTTGTTTTGTTTCAAAAATACAAAGAAAATATTAGGACCCTAAGACAGTCATAACAGCAGAACTGAGTCTAGATTCTGTAAATTCAGATTTTATAATTTTAAAGGGAGACAAAATTTGAAAGGAAACTCTTCCACACTTTAAACTTTGATTCCCTTTTCCCAAGGCACAACCTCCCCTTCCCAAACATGTGGAAGTTTCTTCAGTCCCTCTTCATTTAGGTTTGAACCAAATTCCCTTCCAATAAAAGATATCCAGCGTGCCTTCAACAAAGGCTCAGCGTGTTAATGAGGTTACTTAATGAGCTTAAACCCGTTAGCTTTGGTGTAAAGGTTCAGACTAGCTGAGATGGATCTTAGCACACGCACTAAATAAGTGATTTCATATCACAGTGTGGTTTATTTTCAAGATGAAAAAAAAAAAAATTTATAGATTAAGACAGAAAGAGAGCTCACCAGGACTTCCAAACCAAGAACATAACAAAAAAAAGCAATCCCCAAGCTGAAAGAATAAGCTGATTACTGTCAAAAGTCTACGTTCTTACAAGCTGCAAAGTTATAACCTGGGATTTCAGCAGTGGTTGGAACGTTGGGACGTCGGTCCCCAACTGCCTCACAGGCTGCAGGCAAGACACAAATGTGATGCCTCAGCAGGAGACTTGCCATTGCAGTGCTCCTCTGGAAAGATAAAACAAAGCTGCAGTTCCCATATGGGTAGGTGATAAAAAGCAAAACAGTACAGATAGTAGCTCTCCTCTAGAGAAAATCCGGGAATTTCGAAACTTATCTTTTTTTTTGACTGGAAATTGAAGCCAAAACTGGGTTTCAATTCTATGAAATATAACTAAGATAAATTATTAAGGAAATTGCTCAGATTGCTTTAGGACACAATAAAGAAGAAATTTTTGTTGAAGTTTGTAAGAAGGAGCTTAACCAGATCTTCACAGACTTTTTGATCCTTGACTGTAATATATCAGTTGGAATGAACTTAATTAAATCAACAACCTATATGAATTTCCTGAACAGGATCACTTTTCAGACAGTGAATTTTGAAAGTCTGGGTTTTCATTGAAACTTTTCTTTAGGAAGGCACCAATGCATCTTCTCTGACATCAATTGCCAGCAAAAGATTAATTTTGCAGCGTCTGTGGGACAAATGTCCCAGCTCAGTTTCCCTTGACACCTTCTATTAATGGTATTATGGTATTAATTCAGAGGTGAAATTGTAGGTCAGGACACTGCGAAAACAACTATAGAAAGAACCTCCTACTTTTAAGAGGTAAATGCACTTCAATCTATCATCTAAAATCCATCTACATTAAAATTTAGTTCCCCAGCAGTGGAAAAATGGGCTATTAGAAAAGCTGTTTGATTGGTTAGTTTGGGGTTTTTTTCATGTTTTGGGGCTTTTTTGAGGGAGAGGGGTTGTTGGGCAGGGTAGATTTTTGGGTCTTTTTTTTTGGTATTTATAAATATTTAACCAACAAGAGGAAAGACCATTCAGGTAAGTTACTGCCTATTCCTACTTCCTGACTCCCTGAGTACCTTTTCTTAAGCTGTTTGGATCAAAACTAAGGCTCTTTGATCCCAGAAAGTATTTAATATCTTAAAAAAAAAAATTGGACACATAGAAGACAGCAGAATTCAAAAGAAAACCAATGCCAGGTTTGACATGACTATGCAAGAACCACATAACGCATACTCTAGAAAATTCTTTCATCTCTCCATAATTGCTTCTGCTTTGAGAAGCATGGACACAAAAAAACGTAGTTAAGTTCAATTTGAGGATTAATATTTGTATTACTAAATATCTTATAAAGGACTTAGAATGGGTTGGACAAAAAAAAAAAAAAGGCAATCCAAATCCATTTCAAAAGGAGACAATTTTTTTTTCATGCTGCTGTACACTTCTTCTGAGTGAATAATAATAATAATACAAGATTGCAAGGAGAGGTTTGCTGTGGCTGAGGCTACAACTAAATGAGAATTGAAAAAGCAGACAAATAAGAGCAAAGAAAAAAGACTATTTCCCAAGCCCCAGGATCCTGATGGTTGGCTGTCACAGCAGGAGCCGCTCCGTGTTACTGAGACTATTAGTCTCTCTCACAATTCGAGACATAAATAATCTGTAAGAGAATTCATTGCCTTTCTACCCAATTAAAACCCCAAGTTCCTACAAGAGAGCAACAAACCCAAGTCCACATTAAACATGTCAAACTTTCTGTTAAACCTTCTGAGAATGGAAGGAAGAGCCAGCAGAGCTGAAAAGCCTCAGGACTTCAGAGGGTCCCAAAATGTGGCGAAAGGGAAACTTTCCCTGCTTGGTGGAAGCAGATGGCACAACATGGGAACTTCTTAGCAACCTCTTCTTCCACCACACTGTTCATCAGATATGAGCCAAGAAATTGGCTTGTTCTCTTGAAGTTCACTGAAGATCTTCCCATACGGGATTTATTGGCAGCTTGGATGTTACTCCAAGCTTGCTGTAAACCACCTGGTTTAATCTTAACATCAAAGAGCCGGGGATTTAATTTATGAAACTTTATAAAGTTGTTTTTTGTTTTTTTTTTTTCTGAGCCCATAGCAGCTAAGTATATTTCACATCCCATCTGCTTTCATCCTTGTTTCCTCCTCACAAGGAACTATTCTGGTAACAATCACACTCAGGCAGAAATTAAAGCCAGGAAATGCAATAAGTGAGTATTCTGAAAAACACAGAAATGAGGAGCGTGTTCATATCTATTTCACTGCAAAAGAATTACTTCATTAAAAAATTTTTCTGCAAAAAACATTATAGAATTGCCATAGAATAACCATGAAAAGTATGTCATCTTGTGAGGGTGAGGGGAAAAAACAAAAAGAAAGAGGATAAAACAAAGAGAAAGAAGAAAAATAAGTACCTATTAATGCAGCTAGTTTAGAACAGTGGAATTCTACTGCAAGCATAATCAGGTATTTCCACTTTTTCACTGGGATAGTTCATGATGTTATATTTTTTGATGATCCATTATGCCATACTTTATTCAGCTACTTCCATTCCTGGTGCAGAAAGTCGTGTTAATGTTCTCCAATGTTGTAATGAATGGAGAAGGCTTTTAAAAATATATCTATTACCATGTAGACTCACTCTATGAAGAAAGTCAGTTGTTTCATTACCCCATGTGTTGGACCCAACATCATCTGGAATTTTGAAGTAGAACTGCCCTGTTTTTGTTAGAATGGAACATATAGAAGATACAAGGGCAAAAGGTGTCTTTTATTAGATGCACCTAAAACTCAGTAAAATGTCTCTCTTTAAATAAAGAACCCCAGATCTGCTGGTTCTGATAAATTAAACAAAAAGATTTGAATACAGATCTACTCCCCACCTCCTCTGTCCAGTTTTGGTCCTCAGGAAGAACCTCACTGTACTTTTTAAACTATGGCAGTTTTTTTTACCTTAGTCTTTGCTCACTTCTTCGGGTGAGTTTTTAGTGTTAAGCAATGAAAGGATTCTCAGCTTTGGGATAACTGGCAAATATATTTGTTACAGGTTTTCTTTTTCCCTGTTGCTTATTTTAGATTATTGCCCTGCTGTGTGATAGTGTCTAAAGAAACAGTAGTATATCTCACTGGTGGTTTCCGAAAATTAAAATGCCTGATACCGTGTTAATTAATTTCCACAGGGACAACAGTTTACTTCAGCAAAAAGATTAATGAAAAATATCTCAGAGGAAAAAAAATTCTTCTAGGCAGCTCCAGAGCCAGGTTTCCTCTCATTGGAATAGATTTAAGAGACTGTGCTATCTGTTACTGAAACATTCTGCCTTTTCCAGGCTATTGAGATTCACAGAATAAAGGGCCGAGGAAACTGCTGGTCCACAACAGATAATGGAAGCAAGCATTAGTCTATTTAAAACTGATGAAAATCAGTAATTTTACTGCATCACTTTATCCATGCAAGGAGTTGGTTCAGACACAGCATTATTTGTTCGTCTCTATATTTAGAACACCATTTACCTGTCTTGTACTAACCAGGTTTGTACATGGGAAACAAGCATTTCACATCACTGTTGTTATATTTGGACAGTTCTAAACAAGCACATGAAGGAAAAGCTATGGGAGGGAAGCAAGAAAATCAACCCAGTGTTGGGTTGATTGACAGGAGGAGGGTTGGGTTGCCTGTATTGACAGGGAAGATGCAAGGACTAATTCGGAACTGGCAGCAAGACATCCAGGAGCACATGTCAAGCAGAAAGGTTTTGATATAAAACTTCATCAGGAGAGAGGTCAGGATAGAGATGGAGCTGTCAGTGAATATATAATTGGAATATATATAATATATAACAGGAGCAAACAAAGGGTGCAGAGGCAGAAGGAAGTGACAAGACAGGAGATTCAGCAGAGATGCTCACACAACACCCAGAGATAAAACACAATTAGGAAAATATGGATTCATTAAAGATGAGGAAACTAAGGTTTCCTTACAGAAGTATGATGGACAATGCTAAAAAATGCATCCTTCTCTTGAGGTGAACTTCTCCTATTTCACAAACCCTCCTGGTAAAGTCAACCCTTTCCTCAGCAAGGTGGTTGGAAACATCACATGTGACATTTACCTTGGGACATAAAGTTCCTCAAGCTTTTTAAAAATAAGCACATTTCTACCCACGCCTGCCCAGAACAACAACTCTCAACGATGTGAAAACAATTACAGCCCATTTCCAAAGTGCCAATACAAGGCACAGCAACTGAAAGCACCATTTCAACAACAATAATACGGATATGAAACATGTATCGGGAGTTTATAATAACGTGATGTGCTCTATACCATTAACTTTTAATTAACTCCAATTTTGCCACAATTAAACTCAATTAAGGCAGAATGTCTGACATTGCAATTAGCTGTATATAAACACCCCAGTTGGTGTCACATTGAATTAATGTCTCCTGGTGGTGGACTCTCTTTCCAAGGATAATGGATTTACCACCATCAGACTGCTAATTGGACCTGGCACCTCATGTGTTGTGTGTATCTGAGACATAACACCAGAACTTACTTTCCTGAACAACTGTGCTTGTCAGAGCTCCACAGATTTCAAATGCACCCAGCCAAATTCTTCACTGCACTGTACATTCTGTAATCATTCCCATATAGAAAAGCTCTTAAAAATTTGTAAGCCCTGTGTTTTAAAACCCAAATTTTACATTCGCTTTTCTTCTCGATGTCTCGTCAACAACGAAAATCATTATACAGTAAAAAACCCCATAACACGTGTAGAGAAAGAAATCACATCTATTAGCAAGCACCACGTTTAATGCAATGAATTGTTTCTTTTTAGCAGAGTTTAGTTCAAAAACTGGGTTTTTTCTGATGTTTTACACATTGGAAGTTGAACTCTGTCTCGTGAACAGTCCTGCTGAAACTATTGGGGTTTGGGTTTATGCATTATAGTCTCAATGGGAAACAGTTAGACAACCACTAGTCTCAGTTCAGTTTTGGATTGCTGACACAATTATGCTGCCCCAAAGAGAGATATCAAGACAAAAACAACACCCATCACTTCACTGCCAACCTCACCACTGCTGGGCAACGTGTGTGACTTGCACCACTTGGCATCAGTCAGAGTAAATCAACATTTACTACTACTAAGTGCACTAGTGCTCAACTTTCAGCAGCCAATCTGGGAGATTAAGGTGGCAGCATAAATAACAGGAGAAAACTGATCCTAACACCTTGAGGAAAATGGTTATTTAACTCCTCTGAATTCCTAACAACTGTTAGAAAAAAAGTTACAACCAAATCTAACACAACAGACAAGTGAAACTGAAACAGTGGCTTCACAGACTTTACATGAGCATTTACTTCCCTCCTTATTTAACCCTAAAAAGTCTGCAGCAAAAAAATTACAAGAAGTCATATAAAATACAGAAAAATTGGAAGATTAGTCACCACATCTTTTAAAGAGCTAAATCTTGTTTTGAGAGGTTCTTACAATTAACAATCTAACACTTAATAAAATCGATGGCCAGTAGAGTTACATAAATGCTGAGAGATTTGGTGGTTGGTTTGGGGGCTTTTTTTAAGTGATACATTTCATCTGCCAATTGTATCAAACCTCTGGTTTCCTTTCCTACCATCCTGACTCCTCCATTTCCTTCCCATTTAGAGTAAAGCAAAGAGCCTGTGCAGAAGCTGGTAAATTCTCTATGCTGCTCACATAGGGCAAGTTTTGTGCTATGAAAAGGAAAACATTCTCATTAATAAGCAGCTTTAATAAGTCTAGCTTAAAAATGATGCTTATAAGCTTCATACACATGTCCTGGTGTTCCCTGTGAACAGATAAAAGAAAATTGACCCGGTGGAAATGACTTCCCATAATTATATGCTTCTGAAAAGTTTTGGGATTGGGAGCAGAATGCATAATTGGCTTAAATCATACCTTTTACATTCGACATAAAATACTATAATTTATGGTGCTGAATAGCGAAAATTAAACCCAAGTAGCTCATCCCAGCACATTTGCTTCTCACTTCAACAAAATGATCAGATCAGCAGGAGCAAAGGATCCTTCAGCATCGCTGCAGGTTGAGTCACTGCTGATGCTGTATGAGGAGCAGCATTCACTAAATCACTACAACTACTTCTGTGGGGATCAGAATGTGCTCTGGGTGTTCACAGGTGACAAAAATGTGCGTATATTTCAAGACCTGCTGAGATCAAAAAGTCGTGTTGTGTGGCCATTTCCAATAACGTCAGACAATCACAGACACAGACTGAGAAGGTTAGATGAGGGAGATGGAATAAATGACAATTTGTTCAGAAAAACATGGGTTTTTTTCACCCAGAGGGTGGTTGGGCACTGAACAAGCTCCTCAGGGCAGTGGTCAGAGTCCCAAGGCTGCCAGAGCTCAAGCAGCACTTGGACAACTCTCTCAGGGACAGGGTGGGATTGTTGGGGTGTCCTGTGAAAGACCAGGAGTTGTACTGGATGGTCCTTGTAAGTCCCTCCCAGCTCAGCTTATTCTATGATTCTATGACATCTATGAATATTCTAATAAAGCCCAGGACAAAACATAAGGAAGGAAAGAAGAAAGGGGTATATAAGTATAAATATGCTCATAAAATTCTTTAACATTTTATCTGTCATCAGGGAATCTTCTGCTTAACTCACAAATGCAAATGTGCAGGCCTGAAGAGTGTCCCGAGTCTGTTATAGCAAAGTATGTATCAATACACTGTAAATACTAATTGCAATTGAATACACACTGACATATATTGTCATTATAAATACTTTGAGCAGAATCTATTGGGGAAAAAATCATTATATGCTACTGGTGGCTTTTGTTTGTAATTATGTTCTCTGAATCGCATCTTCAGTATTTTCAAAAATCAATGGAATTTCCTCTTTAAGCTGAAAAACTGCAAAAAATACATCACATCTTTTTGGTTTGGTAATTGCTACTAATCTAAGAGTTTGATTTCCAAACAGGAGAAAAAAAAAGGGTTGTTGAAAACAGTTTTTATTCTTAATGCAAACCTGTGTCAAAAGCCTGTGATCTGACTGCTACACTTTGGTCAAATAACTTGAAGCCTTTTTCTAGGAGATACAATTTCACCTTTAATTGCAATTTTCATTCAGAATTCAACTAATCAATTCACTAATCCCACCGCTAGAATTTAGGAGACAACTTGCTTTTCGTATATCAGCCCTGGCACATCAGCCAGGAATTGACATGGGAAATTATTTATACTCTTGCCCCTACAAGTTCAAAGCGTGTGGCAGAGGCAGCAAGCACAGCATTGATCAAAGCTCCCAGGAAAGAAGTGGAGGGAAATTAAATGCATGTCCTCAAACACCTCCATCCCTTTAAAGCACTTCCTTTAATAAATGCATTGCACAAATCAATTGCAAACAGGCCTAACAGGAACCGAAGATCCGTCTCATTAGATGGCTTAGTACCTTCAAATTAATAGGGACTGTTAATTTAGTAATTTAAAACCTGACAAAATGCAGTGTGTTTTTTAAATTAACCCGCGGTTAATGTATCAAAGGATACAAGTGCAGTTGCAGTGCCCCACTCCTGCGGCGCCATGTCTGTGTTCTGCAGAGCTGAGTGACAAGTGACACCTTTGGAGAACCAGTTTGTTGGGTCTTACAGCCCATAAACATCCGACTGTGCTTTAATTTGCTGGTTTCATGTACAGCAGGTCCATGATTCCCGAAGATCAGAGGCATCGGGTATATCCTGAGGAGCACAGAGCAGATGTGCACATCCCAGGATCTGAACTTAGGAACACCTCAGACAGGCCCAGCAAGTACTAAAATTGCTGGTTTTTCTCTGAGTCTCTATTGGAAACCCTAATTTTTTTCCACCAAGACAGAGGATTGCAACTCTCCCTGAGAAAAAAACTCCAGCTGCTGGGAATAAGGCCTTCAGACCTGAGAATCCCAATGCTGCTGAGTGAAACTCATCTTCTCTGTATCCATGGGGGATAACTGATCTCAGGGAAACCAGGTGCCCATATAAAATGGCAAGAGTAGGGTATTCTGCCATATCAAATGTTTTCTTTCCTCTTTAGAGGGGTGAACGTAAGATACAATGAAGTTGCACAGCATTTAGTAAAATACATGTTATTTTTAGAACAATTTCTTTGCCTGTTTTCCATCCTCTCCACTAGGTTTTCTTAGCAGCAAGGGAAAAATGGAAGTTTTTTATAGGTTGTTTTAGACAACAAGAAAAATTGGCGGTTTAAAACTGTCATGGTTTTCCTCCCTCTTAGTGATTCCTAAATAGTAAACCATAATCCTGTTATTTAATTCTATTAAATCTTCTAAATCTAATGGAAATATAACAGCAGTACATTGCTTTATTTGTTCCCATCCTCGAATAAAATCTGTATATGAATACAGATCACCTGGGTATTATGGAAACATAACACATTTAAGAAATATCTACAATAGCAGAGCCTTAAATAGATAATAGGTATTTTCGATGCAATGCATTCAGATATCTGAATTACCAGTATGTAAAATAAACATTAAGAATAATGTCAAGAGCAGAGGTTGTAGAGAATTCTGCAAAGATGAACCAGCTCTGGCTTGCAAATTTAAACTGCAAATACAACTGCATGGCAGGGTACACCATATCACACTTGTTAATAATAAAAGCTAGTAGAAATATCTTGTATTTCTCCGAGCTTTCCATGCATATAACCAGTTCAAGGAGAGGTTTTCTGGCTCCATAGCACCTTCCCCAATATTTTACCCTTCTTTCCCAATCAGAAGCCTTCAGCCCCAACTGGAACGTTTGATGTTCCATATTTTAGAGCTGCGCTTCAGCAGAGTTTGAAGCAGAACATTTACCAGGCCCGGCTCCTGCTGCCACCAGACTAACAAATTTAGACCAAATGTTTTGAAGATGCCAGAAATGCTCTCAGAGAAGAGATGTCCCTATGGGGAAGCCTCAAAGGATCAGGATTCCATTAATGTGTCTGTCCTTGTAAACTTTCAGTCACACACCTGCACGAAATAAGTTTTGCCACTCCCTACTGAGACCTGTTCTGCACTCTGCAGAAAAACTGAAAAACCCCTCAAAAGAAGAAGATTCATCATGTGACTCTAAACATATGGTGTTTTACATGAACTGAGATGAGCAAATTATCTGTTGAAAATTCCTGAGCTGAAGTCACATCTCTTGTTAATGAGCTACTAAAAAAAAAAAAAAAAAAATACATTCACATACATACAGCTTAATTTTAAGGAATTTGTCTAATTAAGAAATAATTAGTAATGACCTGAGTAAACCAGGACAAATACAGCAAGACTTTTATCATTTACATGCTAGTAAAAAGATGCCAAGTAAAATTTCCATATTAGAAGTCTCTTCACACAGTGCTCTCTAAATATTTATAACTTTAGTCTTCTAAACCTCTCTCACTCATTTGCTCTCGCGCATTGATCTTAAGAAAGAAAAATGTGAACACAGAGGAATCACCTGTTTCCATCAATGTTTCCACCACGAGTGACTAAGAGGGAGGAAAAGGGAGATTTTTACTGCTCTGCTTACAGCGTGCAGTGCTGCCAACTCTCCCGCTTTTGAGTTTCCTTAGTTATTGGTTTTTCTAAAGGTCCACCTATCGAGTCCTGTCATGTTTGCACTTTAAAGAATTAAATATACAACTGCCAAAAAGAATTCCAGAGTTCAGATGGTGTAGATCAAAAAAAAAAAAAAACCACCCAGAAGCCAGGTTCAGAGGAACTCAACGCATCGCTCAAACTCTCAGGCAAGTTTTAGGGCTCTGACATGTTTTAAACTCTTGGGACAGATGCTGACAGTAGGATCCTTAAGATTCAAATCTCCACAAATAACCCAGAAAAACTGCAATTAGGAAATAATGACAGTGTGGTAGTGATTTCATGCTGTCAAGCACAGAAAGAAGATTTTCATTTCACTGCAACAGAAGTGAGATTTGAGGGGAATAGATGAGGTAGTTGTATATAAATCCATGAGGATGTGGTAATGGTTATAATATCATACATTTGTTTTATGCACTGACATATACTTTAGACATATCTGTAGGTCTTTAATCAAAGTACAGCAGAAAAGCAACCTGAACACATACACATATGTAGCAGACTGACGTGCAGCTGTATTCTTTTTAATGGATTGGTGTAAAAATTATACCAGTCTTAGTGCTGGCTTGATGTATGTTACGAGATAGAAGTGTAGTGACAAAACATGCGTTTCCTTACATTGTATTTCTTTTTAACACCACAGAATTCACCTGTGATGCACCAGAGAAATGGATTCTACTTATGCTCTTGCAAAATCAGTCAATTTGTTGCCTTTGGTGCAGTTGGAGGGCCCAGTTCTGCTGTAGCTGCACCCACAGCACAGTTAATTGTCATCAATGTGGTAGCACAGAGATACTTGATATATTTTGGGGTGGGGTGGGGGAGACAATCCACAAAGAGTTCTAATTTCATTTCCACACCTCAAAATATAAAATTTTACTATCACCCATCCCTAACTGGCCACGTGCCTCATTTGTGGGCCTGAGATACAGATGGATCCTTGCAGATTTGAAACACAGAAGTCAAAAAGCTTGGAAGGTGACAATGGTCAAGTGGATCCTGGACTCCAAACTTATGTCTCCCTTTTTAATTTCTTTTTTTCAGAAAATAGTAATTTTAGCATCATTTCAAGAGTGGAGACCTCATGATCCATAGTGTCATTTTTCCTCAAAGCCTCTTACAGACGTGGAAAAAATATATAACGATGAACATGCCATGTTAGGGGTCCTGTGAAACTATCATATTTAGGGCTCCTGAAGATCAGTGTAAAAGAGAACATGTACAAAAAGATTGGATCTTCAACTGGACAATGATATCTAAGTTAAGAGTTCTGTTGTAGCCTAATTCCCTTTAATGGTGTTACAGTAACTTGCAGACTGGAACACAGAATCATCAAACTGACTGAAGCATCCCTGTTTATTAATTTTATACAGATTCTTTTCACACATTTTGAAAAAGTGTCACCCCACTCCACACTAATTGAAATTTACCTCTGCATCAAAATCACAAACCTGTCTAGTGGTTGTGCCACAAACACATGCAGACACAGCTTTAAAATTACAGCCTATTATCCTCCAATAATTTTACAGAGATCAAGCATTAAACTCCTTGTTCTGAAGCCACAGAACTCATTATTATATCAGGTGCTCTGGGACAGCTCACTTTTGAGGAGACCACGATTCCAGTGCTGACAGAACTATGTATTAGAATTACTTTAATGAATTAAATGCTGGTAGTTTCCAGCCAATCATACACTCCTTAAATTAATATCCACAAGCTGATGGAAGAGATATATAGACTCAAAGGCATTAAAATGGAAACAAAATTCAGTTTTCCACCAAAATTTCTTAACATCAGAAATTAACTACCTGGGCTGTGTCACAAAAAATGCAGAGAAGGCAGAGTCATGTGGGAAGCAATACAAAGTCAAGGGTTTCTGGAGCACAGGTTTCGGAAAGGATTTATTTAGGAACACAGCTGATTAGAATGGCTAAAGCAGCACAGCTTTTGCAGAGACAGTGGAAAGGTTCTACCTAATAACCAAACAAATTTATGCTCAGATGATGATTGTGTGCAGCCCTGGCAACGTTATTTATGGAGAGCAGGAATCAGGGCAGTGTGTGTGACTGAGGAAAGGCAGAGAGTGCAAGTGAATGACATAAAACATCAAGAAAGACAGGGAGAGTAAAAGGGTTATGGAGAGAAGGTAAAAGTGTGAGGGGAAAAAAAGATGCAAGAAGGTGGAAAATGAAGGGGAGATTGTAGGAAAGGGTAAGACAGGTCTCATGGTTTTCCTCAGGTACGTAAAGAATGAGAGGTCGGGAAGGAGACAGCAAGTGCTCCAAGTGCAGACAGAAAATTATTGACAAAAAGATAGAATGAATTCATTGCTTCAGTCCTCAAAATAAACTAAAATAAGAAGTAGTTATTACAGACCATACTTGTCTTCTTTAGAAACACAAGCTATAGCTTGTCATGGAGCCACATTTACAAGATCAACAAGTAGCCATAGAAACCAAGGTCTTGCCAGCAATTAGAACATTAAGATTCTGATTTTTTACCAAATGTGTAAATCAGACAGAATTCTTTCTGTATTGGGAGGAACAAGATCAATGCAAATTTGAGCAACCAAACTTCAAAAATGTCTATGTTACATTAAGAATGTTAACAATGGACTAGGAAAAGCTCAAAGTAGTGTTGCAAAATAGCAAGGCCAGACCTTCAAGACTCTGACTTGAGCCACAGGACAAGTCAAAATACCCATTGTCACATTTTTGCACACTTAGCAAAGAATCAGGAAGCTCAGAGCTTGTGCACCTATTCAGAAAAGCAAACAAACAAAAATATACACCTAATAAGAGGTGAACCAGGACCATTCATAAGGACCAGATTAATAGTTCCTTCTTGATCTATGGCTAGCTTGCAAAATGCCAATATATCAACCTGTGTTCAAGAAAAGTTTAGGAGCAGCAAAAGATTTCCAAACCAAGTCTGACTTGCACCAACCAGAAAAAGAGCTGTTCCTATCTTTCCTATAAACTCTTAATCTGCACCTCTTATCTGTGAGTGCAATCAGGTACATCTGAGTACAGAGCACACCAACAAACGTGGAAAAATATGAAACAATTGCACAGAACTTGGGCCCACGAAGTAACAGGTACTACAGACCTAAGCTGGGGGAGCTCACTTAGAATTTCCCTCGCCTCTGCTCAGACCCGCCCTAGAGCGGCTCAATGCAACAGCAAACCCTGGGAACTGCTGCCACATCCACCACCACACACAGCTGGGAGAAGTCCCAAGGATTGCAAAGGCAAGACTCCTTCCTTTCACTGCAGGAAAACACGAGGTCTGGGGAAAGGGCAAAACGTCTCCTAGATATTGATGTTGCACCCGGACCAGTGAGCCCTCAGCAAGGTGTTCCAAGGGCTGCAATAACACAAACAAAGAAAAGAAACAAACAGATCGATCATGGTAAAGTATCATGATGACATTTAAATGCCTTATCATGCAATTAATATGCACTAATAAAAGTGGTTTCACAGGCTGTTAACATAATATGGCAAAAAAATGTTATTAGTCTCCTCTTATTTTACTGAACTCATCATTACTCTTTCCAGGAGTGGTGTTCTATCGGAAAATAATAGTAATTAAAAAAAAAAAAAAGCCAAAAAACAAACAAACAAACCAACACCAAAACAAACAAGCAAAAATTAACCAGCCACAAAACCAAATTTTGTGTTATTTGTTACTGTCTGAGTAACCTCAAATTTTTCGTTTGTCCTTACTGCTGTGTGTTTCCACTTCCCACTCTTCACCAAGAACATAACCAATTCCGCCTGGTGTTTGGAGTTGGAGTTGTTTTGAGGATGGAAATCCAAGCCTGCTGCCTTGCCTTGACAGTTATAGGTTACAAACAAACCTTTCTGATTTTTCCCCCTCGAACAAACCTTCGCTCTGTTCCTCCTACAAGTGACACACAGCGCTGTCGAACAGCGGGAACGTCAAAGCCATGCACGCAGTCAAAACCAAGAGCAAAGCAAATGCCCTCCAACAAAACTAACTGTTGACTTTTGCATGTTTTCCACAGAAATGATATGAGGATGCTACCGGCTTCTGAAAGGAATCACAGTACCCTGCTTATATCTCATAACATTAAGGTGTATTGAATAACACACAGTATGTATTGAATAGGCTATTTCCAGTAAAAATGGTAAATTAGAGAGTTTATATACAATACTTTATTCCCTCAAGGCAAAAAGGGAGAATATACATAAGAATAACATGAATTTTAACTTCATTTCCTGTCAGGTTTTCTTTTTATCCCATAAAGCAACCTTGGGAGAAAGAGAGAGATTTCCAGTAGTTGGAAATCCCATTTATATCCTGGCTGTGCAAGCAATTATTTAAATTGTACTTTTAAGAAATGGGACTCCACTTAAAATATATATGCTCACAAGTCAGATTTATGCACTCAGTTATAGTGATCACCTTGGTTTTGACCTTGGGAAACAATCAGTGCCAGAAAGTTCCCCGTGAATTCAGGAGTCTGCCCACGGAGATCTCATTGAAGGATCTAGACCCTTGCTTCTGCTGGGTTTGTTTCTGCTTCCAGGTTTGATGGTGTCTGATCTGTTAATACTCAATCTTGTCATTTCATAATGTGGGAAAAAAATAAGAAATACTAATTGTGTTTAACAAACAATACCTGGTTTTCTCCAGTTTGTGGCATCCTAAAAAAACACCCCCTGTGTCTGAATCTTGTTCAGTTTGCTCACTGAAAAGTCCACGTAGAGGTCACTAAATTGCAAGTAATGCTGCCAGAAAATGCTAATGGCACTTTGGGTCAATGTTCATTTCTCTCTCTGTAGTCAAAATATAAAATTAACTCAAAACAGTCCTCTCTGAATTTACCTGGTACCCTACCACATGAACACATTAAAGAACATATACATAAACACAGCAGTATGAATTAAAAATGTATCTCATGCCCTCTCTGCACATACATGTGGAACACAAAATACAGAGATCTTTTTCACTGCATCTCACATATAGAAATAATCTTCTATCTTGTTAATAATTAGATTTTATAGCTCCAAGAGATTATTTTTTTTTCCCCAGTGATATTTTCTTTCTTTGCTCTTTCCTAGGTAGTCAGGATTCCTCCCTGCAGCTTTGCACTCTGCCATTACTGCAAGCTTTCTTGATGGAGCAGTACAGTTTGAGAGCATCAGTATTTTAACAGGTTTGCTCTGTGTATTAATGATGCAATTACATCAAGCACATTTTACTAGAATTTACATCCCTACAAGACCAAATCCCTCCTCCCATGAAAGAGTGCCTTCTGTTTTGGGGGATATTAGTGGGAGATGAGGTCTGACATTCCCCACCAGCTTTCAGCTCACGACAGAGCAGATCCCTGGCACTTCAGACCAATCTGCCAGGGCAGAAAACCAAGATTAAACTACATTTCAGACCAGCCTTGAAGTCAGAGGCAAACCCGGTGGTTTTCCTTCAGAAAGAGCAGCGTGTTTGTGTGCTGCCCATAGATTTCCACCCTGCACATTGCAGGGATTCAGTCTCAGGGTATGATAAATTATTCTGGAAAGGATGTGGCTGCACTAAACCAGACTCACACACAAGACAAATTCGTTCTCCCGCACACGATAAATTACAGCTGTTCCCTTCGGGGACTTTGCTACAGTAACGCTTTCTGGATCTGCAAAAATGCATTAAAGTACTTACAAATCTTGCTCACAAAACACTCCTCAGCACCTGACCAAGCTAGTGTTCGTCCTCACTCTGAGGCATTTCCATTATTTGTTGCAAATTCAACACAGAAATAGAGTCCGTTAGGACTGCAGCATCCCCCTCAGTGTGTGGCTCAGTCACACGTGCCCTGAAGTGAGGCAGTTCACGCAGGTTGTTGTTGATGGGTCTGAAATCTTCAGCCTCTTCTCAATCTACTTGTCATCCCTTTTAAAGAAACAATACCACACAGAACTACATACTCCCAATTTGCTTTTTCAGTCCTGTTAGCATAAGTTTTCTAAATATCTCAGTCTGTCACCACCAGTTGCAAGGCATCCTTTAACAGAAGTGTGATCCGTCATTATAAAAAAAGCCGACAGCTGATTTCACACCTCTGCTTGTTAAGTATTTTCTAAAGCAAATAAAGCTCTTTGCTTAAAAAATAATTAAAACTAACTCTTCATTAGCAGTTCAAATTGCCTAGGTAAATTTGGTCACAGCTCTAATTTGCACACTGTCACTGAACAGTTTTATCAAGCTGCTTCCTTTCATGCTTGCAGAGGATCACTTTGGGATTATTTCTCTTCCACACATATTTACACTTGGCAAGCAGTTATGAAAAAGCCAATCAACAACGGCAACACCCTTTGAAATCTTGAGACTGGAACATCCCAGTGGCACTTCACCACTGATGCTTAAGAGGTTACAGAGCTGGGTTTGTCCTGCACTCAAGGAATGCCTAACCCAAAATCTCACACATCTCAGTAAAAACTCAATGAAATATCGTTCCCAATTCTTCTGTACCTAACAAACTCTGAGTAAAGAGCACGTAGTTTAACTAAGCAACATTGTCTCCTTGGTCATGGTAATCAATCCATGCAACTTCCAGCTTTTACTTGCATGAAGGCATTCTGCTTACAAATACATTATCCAGGTATATGTGAGGTTTTGAAAATGAGCTCAGGGGTTTTAATTAACAGATTACCCCACAATCACTGGTTTTCAGACCTCTACTTTCACTGGCCCTCCATTTGACCCTTTGTTTCCCAATTCACTGGTGTTTTATCAACACTGAACACAAGTAGCCTTCCAGCTTCAGTGGAACCCTTTAGCCCTGTTATCACAGCTCTTTATACAAGCACTTGATTTATTTTGCTCAAAGACAGAACTGAAAAGTCACTAATATTTCTTCTCTGCTGGAATCAAGAAGGACTGTGGGTCTGAAGTGAACTCTGAATTGCACAGATTATTGGCAGCTTTTGGATGGTGTGTGCCCCATTGATTTGGACTACAAAATCCGTCTTAAGTCTCCCCACCAAGTTCCTTCATCTGCTTTTGCACATCTGCACTTTTCAATAGGAAATATATAAATTATTCACCATTGTCTGAAATTTCTGAGTAGTCTTATTTATTCAAATTTCGAGAGAAAACCAAATATGCTTGAGAGCACATTTGTACAACTGAACACCTTTTGCTCCCACTAAATAGGGGCTCTAGGCTACCTCTTATCTCCCCAACCCAGAAGCAATTCAATAACATGCCCACAGTCTGCTTAAGCCCCTTCTTCAGAGCATCATTTGGTAGCTTTGTCAACAGGCTGTAGCAAGCCCCAAAGTAAAACCATTCAATGTAAATCCACTGGTGTACTCTGACCCAGAGAATTCCTATCAGGATGCTCTTTATCTTTTCCTTCCTTGAGAAGGAAAAATGAGTTACTACACACTTCCCTAGAACAGTCTGTCTTTGCTGGGCATAACATCGTCCCTGCATCCTCCTGCTCTTCTTCAGAAACAGCTCTCACTTTACACTGAGGCTGACCGACATTCTCTGACCTTTGAGAAGACAAACCACAAAATTACAGGAAAGAACACACTTTTTTTCCACTGGTAAACAGGATTGCATTAGCACAGTTCCATACACACGAGAGAAAAGATTACTAAGAGTTCCACTTCACTGTAGTGGCATTTCGAGCTTTGCTGTCTCACCCAGGCTCCTTGGCACAAGTTCATTTTCTCAGGAGACACCATCACATTTTCAGATTTGCAGGTGATTCAGTTAGAACTACTTTGGCAACTAATCCCCCCCAGCATTAATATTTTGGTCAAATTTCACTTCTCCGTTTTTGATCAATTTAACTGAATTCCTAAAAAAATAAACTTATAAACCAACTGCATAAATAAGTCTATTTCAGATGGGTGAAGATGTTATTGCCTTATATTCCTCTTGCCAGCTTGAGTTTCTTTTGCTAAAAACTAAAACTTAAACTCCTCTGAAAACACAGCTCTCATGAAAACGGGCAGCACCAAAGAGATGGCAGGCCCTGACCCTCAGACAGAATTTTTCTTTACTGGAAATAAAATACTTGCAGAAAGAAGGGATTAACTCATACTATCATCGGTGTAGAATTCAATACTCCTCTAATTTAATAGTTTTTCTCTTGTAATGAATCCACAAAAAACTCCTACAAGGTTTTCAATATTCCTTCAGGAGAAAGAGGGCAGCAAAAACCCAAAATTTCAAACATTCAAATTAAAAGCAAATTTTTATAATCGATTAAATATTCTTAGATAATTTAAAACATTTTGAGGTGGTAAAACCTGCAAAGCTCTATGAAACACTGTGATCACCAGAGCTCTACTTTGTGCCCTATTAACATTTCTAAATTCTCACCCCTTGAGTACATATGCACTAAGCATAGGCAGTAAATCAGTTCTCAGGCACAGCGTCCCTCTGTGTAGCTGAAGGATTCAAACAGATTTCATCCTTTTGTAGTACTTATATTTTATATTATTTTATATTATAATCATCACTGGTTAAACACTTGATGGTATGATGACTTGTAAAGAACTTGTGTTTTTTCGCAGTGACCTATTCCTTCCTTGTTTGCCTTTGGCTTTGAAATTTCTCTCAGAACATCAACACTGGGCAGGGAGAAGCTCTAACAAAACCAGAAAACACTTTCTGAGAGAAAGTTAAGGATTTTTCACGTTATTCACCTCCCAGCGTACCAAGGAAATCAGGGAGAAAATCCTGCTGTCTGCCTGACAACACGACACATCTTTATTGGAAAACAATGGGCTGGATTCAAAGCCAGAGTAATCAAGCCGAGGGTTCTCCTACAGACCTTTTCCACTCCGTTTTGCTCCGCAAGGAGCTGTGAGCCTGCTGAGCAGAGGGATGTGGAACAGCCTAGAAAGCATGACAGCCTGTTAGGCTGCACATCCACATTGCTCTGGATAACCTGCTACGACACACTATTTGTGTATAACTTAGATGGCTTCAGAAAGGGTCCTCCAGGGAAAAGGTTCTGTCTTAATTTCAGTGTATCTTTTGCCATTTGTGGTTTGATGCATTGAGTTGAAGAGTCCGTTACGGTTTCCCAGCACAAAAAATATTCAAGGTTTCTACCAAACACATTAAATGGGAAGCTACTGATAAAATAAGAAACAGCTGGTAAATGAAGACAAGGAACAGTGTTAAAAAGAGAAAGTGCAATGTTTTCCCTGTAAGAAGGATGTCAGCATCTCCCATAAACCTTGTGTGAGTGGTTAACATACATTTCACTGCAGACCCACAGAAGAAGTAGATGTTTAAGTGTTGAAAACCAACATATGGTAAATTTTAGCAGTGCAGTTTGAGGAAGGATGACTAGTCATCTGACTGGCAAACTCTCCCAGAGGAGGAGAGACACAGAACTGATCGTACAAGTATTGATCACTACTCAGCAGAAGACAACAGAGGTGAGGGATAGCAGTCAGGGCTGTCCCCAGAGCCACTGCCCCACCAGGTGCTTCCTGCTGCCAGAGGGATTGGAGATCAGTCCCCCAGGCTGTGACACAATTCCATTTGGAATTCTGCTGCTCCTCTGTATCCAGGTGGCCAGACACACTTTATCTGACTGCACATTTCCAGCGCAAGATAGAGAACATGAACTGGCAGAGCCTCTATTCACAGGATGCATTTCAGGACATTGTGGAGCAGTAATTTTGCAGATTTCAGAGCTCATTTGTTACAGATTCAATGGAGAGAAACACAGCAACTATTGACAAGGAAAGTAATCTTTGTAGGTGATGTACATCTGACAGAAATCTGCTAACATTTTCATATTATCAGAATCTCCTTTATCTCTATTAAACATATCCATTGTTAAAAGTGGAGTTCCATAGTACATTCCATTGACTGTTTGACAATAATAAAGTATAACCCTGTAGTACCACAGAGGCACCTTCCCCAAAAGATCTCCTTCTGTCCAAACAAAATTTCGTATTCCCAAATCAAATGCACACACAACGTTCAGACAGCATTTCTACTAAAGATAAATGGCAAAAGTTCCATTCAGAAAGCAGAGGAGGGCTTCAACTGCATGTAAAAATAAACACATCTACCATTTCCAAAGGACAAATGCTTCTTCTGGAAATTTTAGCTGGGAAAGTAGCTGCAATTCAGTCCTCAATATAACTGCACACCTTTCAAGAGCAAACACACAAAAAAGATACACCACCAACACAGAGGCAGAGATGTTATTGCTGTGAGTACTCACCTCATAATTGGCAATGGCTTCCCTATCAAGGGTTCGGGTCACAGACACATCCCCAGTGATCTCATTGATTCTAAAAATCCCTTTTGGGTCTTGATCCACTCCCTTCCCAGAGAGTCGAAACTTTGCTCCCTCTGTCCCTTCACTTCTGATGACCTGCATGGCAGAAAACAAGTGATAGGCCACATTAGAACATCTTTTAAAATCATTCTAAAACCACTGGAGTCATTCAGGCTTTTACCTAATGATGAGGCGTATTCCCTGCCAATAAAATGTAACTATAAAATAGGATTTCAATCAGGCAGAAGACACTGTGCAGTTCTTGTGCTAAACCCTGGAGAAGCTACTCATGTCCTCAGCCAGTTCCTTTGTTATCTTTACTGTCTTCTGTTTAACTACTTAAAGTTTCTACTATTCCATCACGACTGCGGTCACTCTGTGTCTAGAATTTAACGTTTCATTTAATGCTATTTTTTCAGTTAAACTGGTAAAACAGCACAAACCTACCAAAAAAAAAAAAAAAAAAAAAAAGAAAGAAAAGAAAGAAAAATAAAAGACGGAAAAGAGATATATTGTACTCATTGTCATGGAATACACTTATTTCACAACAACCTTCACCATATCAGAGAGCCATGATTTTCCAATTAGTCCTTTTTATTAGCCATTGTGAAGTCACTACAAAACAGACTATTTTCAGGTTGGTTTTTTTCCTCCGTCTATTCCTTTTTACACTCTTCCTTTCCCAGGATTTTAAATTAAGGGAGAAAAACTCCACATGAAAGTATCTGAGTATCCCACCCAGAACTCTGCTTAGTCACACAGCTGGAATCAGTCCACTGCCCAAATTCGTACATATACACACAACTTCTTGTTACTATCACCTTATTTCCCACAAGAAAAAAAATCTGATTTCAAGTCAGTCTCACATTAGTGACAGTAGCATTCACAAACTTGCAGAGCTACACCATGTTAGTTATAAGCCACGTGCTTTGCAAATTTGTATTTGTACATCAGAACCTGAAGGATTTTAAATTAATCTTGCCATTTAAGTCGTTCCTTCCCGCTGTTGTTTCATGTTCTTTTGTTCCCAGCCATTTCAGACCACTAATATTTCTGCAGAAACATTAAGTCAAAAATTTATATGCTGGTCTGAATCACAGCTCAGGAAAAGGAAGGGAAAAAGTCGCCTTAGAAATCTGGACCTGCTCCAATTTGGAGATAATAAATATGCAGGTTGTTTAATAATGTCCCCGAGGAAATAAATGTTTGCTGCACTATTGCTGTGGGTTCAGCAACACTGGTTTGCAGATTACTGGGCACTGAGATTTTGACTTAACTCCATAATCATTATTCCTTTATTTTAATTGAGAAAAAAAATTGCCACAAGTTATGAAATAGGAAATCAGCATTTTCAGAGATAAAGTTTCCATTCGCAAACCCTTTGGGGATGGGAGAAATTTCAAAGTAAAAACCTGTTTCACTTTTTTTTGTTTTTTAATTCCTCCTTCCAACACTCAGAAACACTAATGGAAAAAATTTTCTTGTGTGTTTTTGAGTATGTGATGCCAAAACAACACTGCAGGTGACAAAAGTCACTTTGTGATTTCTGGTTTTGTGATGAGACTGAGAAGTTACCTGCTGGTCAGTCTGGTATTTTTTACATAAAGCCTAAAAACATCTGTTTTTCTTAAGACAAAGCTGTGCCTGAGATTTTGCAGTGTCATGATCATTGCTCACTTTTTTAGGAAAAAGATGAATTGATCATTCTCTGCCCTGATGTCTGAGGTTTATTCCAAGCCAAGTGCACCTCCCCACCCAGTATAAGAATAATGGTTTAAAAAGGCCTGAAATCAGCCCCAGGCCAGCACTCTGACTCAGAGATGTTTCCACTACAGCCATTTCCACCAGAGCCATCAAATATTACCCGTTTATGACAAATTTAAGATGCAGTATAGGCACAATGCCCCAGTTCTAACAAGCCACAGAAATAAAGCAGAACAAATGTTGAGCACTGCAAGGGAATTTATCAAAAATCTGTCAGATAATCATATACAGATCTTTCTCCACACTGGATAGAAAGGCAGAAGTAGAATAAGAAAGACTAAGAAAGAAAAAGAATAAGAATGGTCCCTGAAAACCTGACTGGAAGGAAAATTTCTTCTAGCGAAGTTCTTAACCTTGAATTTGATTGCAAGACATCCCAATGTGGTACCAGAAAGATTTGTACTCCTTGGAGCTCTGACACATCCCATATCTCAACCCCACTCGAGCAGCATCTAATGCATAGGAACAGAGTTCCCAGCCAGCAGAGTTTTTCTGGATGTGCCCACTCAGCTTTTTTTAAAGCTTCAGGGATCTGTCACATTCAGGGTGCAACTCTGGGCAGACCTTTCTCTTTTATCTGTGTCTCATATACGTCTGTGCATCCAGTTATTGCACAGCACCTTGTGCTTGATGTTGTAGCACAGCCCAGGAGCTGCTCCACGTGCCACGGCATCGTTGTCATCTCACGAGAAGCAATTTTCGGATTCTTAAAACCACTTAATTAGCCACAAGAGGGAGCTGCAAACTCCCAGGAATGCAAGGGAGAACATTAACATCTCCTAATTAAGATGCTTACATAATGGCTGCATAGTTCAAAGAAAGTGCATTTCCCAGTTCGCACTAAGCTCGGTACAATGAAAAGTTTAATAAAAATCGGGCTTAATTTGCCATATGGTTTGGTGCTTCAACAAGAGCAAAGAAGAAAACAGGAGGATTGTCTGACATCTCCTCTGGCAAGACTGATATTCTGAACACTGGCATAAACACAGCCCCGCTCACACGAAAATTTCCTAGTGCACACACAGTGCATTTGCAGAACAATGCTTTCGCCGTTTCCCGGCTGAGATGAAACAAGGCCAGGTTATTACTGCTGGAATGTTTACTTCGGGATTTCATTTTTACATTTCTGAAACACACAAATGAAATCCCGCAGTTACAACTATCTGAAGCCCCGGCAAAAACAGTTATTTCCATAATTTTTTTCCACAGCTTCAGGAACTTCAGTGCAGGTTCTAAAATTGGAAGTGTCTGCACCATACAACAGTGGCGACGTGTTGCTTATAAAGACTCTTCATTCTTAGGGATGATCATTAAGGTGGCACAAGACCCTATCCCCACCCACAGAGAATATGGAGAAGGCAGTCATATCCTAGTTAGGTTCCCACTTTCTACCTATTTCGTTCTCCCTTGTTTTGATCTCACAATTCAGAACAGCCTTGACTTTGCATGGGTAGATGGCACAGACAGAATCGATGCCAGCTGAGCACCCCACAACAACACAGACTATCGAAGGCTATTTCCTCATCCAGGACCCAAGGGACAGTCCTAGATGTAGACTTAGGTACCACTCACTTCCCCACATTTTTCCCATCTCGAGGTTATGTCAGAGAATAAACGTCCTGGGAACTGAAGTGATCCACACCAGCCTTGTCAGGGCCACAGATATAACACTGCGACAGACCAGCCTTTTTATTTTCCAAAGAGGCAGACTCTATGATTCTGCTCAACTAAGAGACACTTTCAAGAAAACAGAGCATCACGTAGCTGACAGGATCTGCTTTTTGCTGAACCATGGCCAAAACGTATTTCCCAAGTGCTATTTTTCAGCTGGCATTATGTATCCCTTCCAGCTAAACTCATTTCTGCAATGTGATCCCCCTGTTGTTATGGGTTTATCACAAAAGTAAATCAGTGTTCTCAAGAGAGGAAGAGAAATGGAAGTACAAAAAACCACACTGCCCCCAGAGACAGACTTCACAGTTCTGCAACCCCAGCAAATCTCTCCTGAACAGCACCATCCCTCCTTCACCAGTTTCATTCTTTAACAAGTGTTTGCCTCAACCACTTCCACCACAATCTCTTAGTTCTTGACAGCAGGTGAATTAAGAGATGTATCCTATTAGTTCCACGTTTTAATTAGAAAACAAATCCCACCCTCAGATAGGAATATTTGGTTCACACCCCAGTTCTTTTCATTCCAGAGTGTTCCAGTGTCTCACTGGTGGTGGGGTATTATTATTTTATGTAGGGTTGTTTGGTTTTGGTGTTTCCCACTTCCCCATGCCACCTAGGAAGCAAATTTAGTCATGGCATATTTAAAGATGAGCTACTTTTTTCCTTTAATCACTGTGTTCCACAAGAGCAAAACAATGGTTTAGGCCCATTGCTTGGATATTGTATAAATATTTAAACAGACATTTCCTGTCCTGCCATACTGAAAAATCACTCTTTACAGTCAGAGGCTCCATCTGCTCCACACTGACTCAAATACTCTTTCAACCAAAACAAATGCAAAATATTCCCATCGTTATTCAAAAGCATGAAACAACAGGAACTGCTTCGGTGCTGAAAGCTGAACACGCCAAACCTGTGGCTAGAAAGGAATTCATATGATTTGCTGAATTTCTTAATTCATCGATAAAAATGATTACCTCTTTCTCCATTAATTAAACCTGACCTTTGCTTTCTCTCTGATCAGGATTTTCTCCAGATTCACTCCATATACAGGTGGTAGGCAAGAAAATCCAGGTGATTTAATCTCATTGTGGTAGCAGAAATTATGAAGCTTCTCTAAGCAACTATGTCCACTGTTCGTGATAATTAGGGATAAACACAACACGCTGTACATGACAGGACACCTTTCAGGTAACACTTTTTCATGCTCACAAACCTAACCAGCCTGGCTCTCAGCAATATTTAAATGTTACCAACCAAAACACATGGGAAAAACACCCATTGAGGGTGTCATCTCCAACAACAGCTAAGCTGACGGAGACAAGAATGAACAATATTCCTGAAATTCACGTAAACAGCAGAACAAAACCTGAAGATGTCCATGCAATGCAACAACACAGGCAATGTCAGAGTCTTAAATTTCAAAACATTTCCAGGTCAGTTTTCAATCTCTAGTCTGTGTATGGGCAAGACTTTCAAACTGTGCAGGTCTCCACGGGCTTCCAGTGCAAAGCTGAAATGAGCCAGGCAATCCTCACTCAAATCCCAGTATTTGTGCACTCCAGAAACCTTGGACACAGAACGGAAAAGGAAATTCAACCAGCAATCTGAATATACAATGGTGACCCAACCTCCCCAGAACACAAAATTTAGGTGAACAGTTTGAGGTTTGGGGGAACCAAAGCTGGGGAAAATTATATTTATTAGAGCAGACATTGCTTCTGTGCCATCAACTCCAAGTATTTTGCTTGGTGCTGTTGCCAGTCCAAATAAGAATGCACATATAAAGATCTCTCAGAGAAAGAAAAATGTACATAGACCACAGACTTAACTCAGCAAAAAAACCCATAATTTGGTTATTTTCAATTTTCAGGATCTATTTTCTGTGTCAGATCCCCAAGACTTAGTTTTTACTGGAAAATGTCTGAATGTTGCACTTTAAGCTACTGATTTGGCTGAATTACTGCATGACATTTCCAATCAATGAGATTACTTAAAACTTTAAATACAATCCCTTAGCAAAGTTTACATTCTGTGTCTGCTTCTGTGGATTATTTGTTATTTATTCTTATACACTCATACATTTTAAAACATATCACATATGTTAAAACATGTTACAAGATTAACAATTACTTCTTACTTACACTCTTTTGCACTGGTTCTCTTAAGATTCATGAATTACAAAAAAAAACCAGGAACACGTGTATTATTGCAACAGTGCACCCCTAAATCGAAGAGTTTTAATATCTGTATAGAATATCTGAAATATTGAGTGCTGGGTGTACCAACACCTTTTATACCAACTGTCAGAGATGTAAAACGGGGAATAACAAAATCTGGCACTGAAATTAAACGAATTACAGACATGAAAAATCATACAGCAACATTCTCAAGAGGGCTCCTTTTAGCATCTTAACTACGAGTTTTGTCATGCAAAACATTTCAGGAAGTATCAAATTTAGGCACAATGTTGTGAGAACCAAAGCACACAGCTTTAGCATATCTTTGATGCAGGTTTCCAAGACTGACTGGGGGCTGCAAACGGTGCAAATGTTCCTCTCCTGAAGCAACTGAGACAAAACTGCAGGAATTCTTATCAGGTATCACCGTCAGAATGTCACACATACAAAGGAAATGGAACCTGCACTGCTTGAAAAGCAGGGGGTTTATTGAAGTATTTTGTTGGACTTGGGCTCTATCCTCTAAAAGGTACAATACCAACAATTATTTCATTACACCAGTGCAAATATAACATTTTACTCACTAAAACCAACTTGAAATCTGAAATTCGCCGAGGTTAATAAATTCCATAAATATTTCAACAAAATATCCTAATGTATGAAAATGACACAACATATGACAAAACCTGGTGAAGTTGTTCCACCACGGGGGTGCGGTTTTTGAGGTCTTTTTTTGGAATAATTGACACAAATGGGATATTTGATATTCAACCAAAAAACTATCTGCTCAACATAATGGCTTTTCATCATAATTATGCATAAATGTTTACAAATTCAGCTCAACTTCGTAGTAGGATGAGCAGGTGTTCGAGTTGAACAAACCGAATTTATGCACCCTGAGCCCTGGTGGGGCCCTTCGGTCCGAGGTTCATTATTGCAGCTGAACACAGAGGCAACAATTCCCCCTGAAGAACCAGTTGCAGGGATTTAAATGTGAGGCTTTAACCGAAACAAACAGCGAACAGCAAGCATTTGCTCGTAGATGGGAGCGAAGTAATTTAATGAGCACATCAAGATGTGCATTATCTTTCTTAGCAGGTAATTTCTCAGCTTCCTTTTACTCTTGATTTATAAAGAGCAAGGAGATTCATTACCAATAATTTTCACTTCCCCTGTTCCTAATAGCCTGTTTCAAATATATTTCTGCAAACTCAGGATTCTGGACACAACAACATCTTCCTACTGACAGCACAGAGTTCACTGTTTTTTGTGATCTGAAAGGAAAAGGACTTTGAAGTGTTGCTTGTCACAGGAGGTCTTGTTATTTCACTGGCTGATTTGGCCTTTTAGTAGCCATTTAATCACCATATTTTAATTACCACTTAAGTTACTACCTAGCAAACCCTATTAGTTGAAGGGATTCAAGGACCACTGTCTTCTGAGTGACAGCCAGATGGAGCAGCTCAGTTAGGAAAAATCTGACCGTGATTGACAATATTAAATGAAGAAGAACTCAAAAGATCCCCTTAAAAAACAAACAAACAAATGAGTTATTTGGGTTTATAGAGGTGCTTTACTGCAAACTTATCACAGATCCAAAAAGGCAGAAATGCAGAGACAACATTACCACATTTAATGGTCTGTAATTGCAGAATTTCAGGACACAGGACAGAATACACAATTTGTTGTTACCACTCATGGAGCTAAAAGTACAGGAAGTGGGAGAAAAGAGAACAGACCCAATTTACAGCACCGCTCCCCTGGTATTTCACTGTACTACTTTATTCTGAATAAGATCAAAATCTTAATTTATTACTCATGGCCACTCTTGCAGCATCCAAGCAAGCACAGGGCACTCAGATCTGTCCCTGGGAGCAGCGAGGCAGCATTTTGGCTGCGCTGTGCCCAGGCTGAGCTAACCCCTGAGAAGGTCTGGAGAGCTCCGCCCTGGGTTGTCCAAGAAATACCAAACCCCTGGCTGCTCCCCTCTGCCTGCAGCCACATTTACTGCCCGTGGGATTTGGCTACATAAGTTATCTTTAGATCCACGTGAGCAGCAAAGAAAGAAATCAAGATCTGGATTAAGTGGGAACCTCCAGCTGGGCCGAGTAATTGGAATTGCAGAATAAGACATTGAAGTTGCAGAGCCAACCCGAGGAGCTGAATGAGATAGGAAAGCGAGAAAAATGGAGTTGATGAGAATGATTCACCCAAAACCCCTCTTGAAAATTAAGGCTCAGTTTAATTGGAAGAAATTTCTTGGAAGATTGTGCCTAATTTTATTTTGGCTTTAGCAACCTGAGTCTTGACTTTTGACAACATTTTGCAATTAAAATTAAGATAGAGGAATAAGTACTCTATCAAAAGCATTTAATATTTTAATTGAAGATATTAAAAAAGAAATATCATGATGAAGGGTATTTTTTGCTAAATTTGGCTCCATTACATGAAGTCTATCTAAGACTTCTGGATACTTTAAGAACCTGCTCAGCACCCAATTCCCATTTGTGGCAAGTAACCCACAGATCTAATTATAGATTTTCCTCAATCACTAGTTCCCCAGGAAACAAATCCGTGTCTTGTGCGTGGAAGGTCATGGTAGGAAGATAAATATTTTTCTGTGGATAGAAACTTATCTGGAGGTCACAGGTCTGCATCTCAGCAGATGCTGGTGCTTCTGTCAAGGGCAGATGGCAACAACATCTGACATTTATCTGGGATATTTAAAACTTGAAACATTTTAATCGGATGAAGCACTTAATACTTGTATGAGTAACAATGCTCTATGATACTTTATGCTGTAAATAAAGGATTTTAACTTTGGTTCTCTAAACTCTTTTGAGGTTTTAACAATGGGTCACCTCACTTTTCATCTAAAATGATTAACCATCAGATGTCAATTCAAAACAGCTGTAAGTAGCTACAACTTATTAAAAATGATGGGCAGAAATGTAACAAAGCCATGAATGGTAAATATAATTTTCCCAGAGTGGCCCTTTAATTAACAATATGATCACAAACCAGATCAACAATGATACCTACATGCTTGTAACTGCAGTAGCCTTAGGGGAAAAAAAAGAATAATTAATGTTATTCTACTTAAGATTTAGTTCTAATCATTGCTGTAAAACCAGACAAAATAGAATTCATTGGGAACTCAGATACATGTGAATACAGAACTCGAACAGGGGTGAATTAGAATGAGTTCAAGGGTGGCAGAGGGAAGCTTTGTCAGATTTCTTCTCCTCATTTATAACACAAAACCACTGTTCAGCTCTATCTTGACCCACCTACAATGATGGCTTAAAAGGTATAAAATTAGGGGCCAATCCTACCCACACTCAAGATAATAGTCAGCCTGACTTCAGATCAAATAAAGGATTTAAGCTAAGTCAGAGTGCCTTTAATCTCTGGGAAATGAGAAGGGAGCCTGTATTGTCAGCACATCTCAAAACACATGCAGTGACTCATGATGACTGACTCCCAAGTCCTGACTCCAAGTCTTATTCCACTTCTCCCCATGGAAAGGCACCATCCAGATCCAAGCTCACCGCTAACACCACAAACCTGGGCGGTTCTCCTCCCTGGATCAATGGATGGGAACACAAATGGCTGTAAAAATACTTCTCGGGAATGTTTTTGGCTGCCTACTTTGTTAATTCTGTTAAATTTATAGACCAACAAGAAAACAGTAAGTCTTAAACCTGCGACAGGAATATCAACATTTAAAACCCAAATCCCCACGAATGCACTTTCAGGTTGACTTCCCACCTCTCTCTTCTCCTTCGTTTACTGCTTTGTGTTACTGTGGTAGATTTTAAAGTTACTTCAAGCAAACAGTTTCAATTCAACAACCCTGTGACCATCCTCAGCTCCAAGTCTGTGAGTCAATAGAAAATCTCCCGTAACTTCTGTTTAATCAGGTCCCCTTTGCCTTGGCTCTGTTTGGAGATCTAACACAAAAACTTACTTGGCCGTAACTAGTGATAAGGTTATATACTCAAAAGAACGTTTAAAGTACACCTTGAGAAACCTGACTGCTTCTAACATGAAACAAAAGCAGACTTTGGTGATTAAATGATAGCATTAATGCCTTGCTTTAATCTAAAAATAGGCAAGTTGAAAAATATTACTTTAAGCTATTGTATTAGTAAGAAACCCATTCAAACTACCATTGAAAAGAGATTTTAAAACCACAAATCCAGTGTCTACCAGCCTTATTTCTGCCTGGTTTTTGTAAAGCCAGTAGTCACTTCATGAAGTATCATTACTTCAATACATAGAAAAAAACCCAAAAGAAAGGTGAATCTCTGATCCTGGTATTTTCACTGGAGGTTTCACCATATATTTCATGGCAGTTTTATTTCTAACTAACAATTTTCCATGTAAGGATGCTGTATCTCCAGATACAACACGCTAAACATAAAATAATTTGACGGGTTCATAGAGACCCAGAAAACATGGAATATCTGTTCTTTCCAAGGTACTTGACCAAAATACAGAGGGGTTTTGGAGTGTACATTTAAAACTATTGATAGAGTTCTAAAAGCCCACAAGTGGATCAAGTGTAATCACAAATTTCTGGTGGGTATCATGAAATCACATGGTTCTTCCCACTGGTGTGCACCAAGAACTTGTTCTGTGTATATCCACTGTAAAGAGGTTCCTGTTTGTGCCTTTACAAGGGCTCTCTGCCACAAAATCACTGACAAGAAGACATTATTCATATTTACCCACATCAAGATGGCTCAGTGTACCTAATTCCGAACTTGCAAAACTATTTAATTCAATTTTGCAACAACACCAATTACCCAAACTTAATTTATGCAGAAAACGGTCGCTCTGGTTGAGTGTAATAATTCATGCAGATTTTATAATTTCCTTCCTCAAAAGAGGAGAAGCCAAGCCATAAAATTTAACTGTGCAGAACATCTACATTCTCTGACTCAGCAAGCCAAAAGTTGTCTTTGTTCCAAGCCGAGGGTGTCTTTGTTTTAGTCTCTTCTCCTATTGAGACAGATATTTGTATAAATATGTCTGCACTGGCATATGCATGTGTGTACAAAGATTGGTGTCTGCAGCCACAGACACAGTTTGATGTGGGATTGAAATGATATCAAGGATATCAGAAAGAACTGAACAACGGCTTAGCTTTAGCTCTGACAGATTATAAATAGTATAAATAAGATTTACTGATATCTCTTTGAGAATAAATAACAAATAATCCACAGAATGAGTGATCAATGACACTGTATTTAAAGTTTTCAACAATCCCTTTAAGAAGCCTTATGCAAGAAATCAGCCAAACCAGTGTCTTCTTGACCATCACAAGCAAAAACTACCAGAATCTGAGGCAGATTCTTCAAGATACTTTCCCAGTTTTCAAAGTGCATTGACAAATACAGATATTTTCCTCAAGTTTTGCTAAGTAACAAATAAACCTACTATGTAACAGCATGAAACAATTATTGTCACAATCAGCATCACCCACTTGTGCAAAAGGCTTCAACAATAAAAAAATTAAACCTGAAAGCTCACAATTTCATAAAAGCCAAAGTAATGGCTCCCTCCCTTAAAGTTACACATGGCAATCTGTGGATGTTTTAACCCATATTTATTAGAGGCTTTAAGATGTAGATCCTCTTTTTAAATATGAAACATTCCCAAAGACTGAGAAATCTTCATAGGAGGCTCCAGATTGAACCTATTAATACACTATCCAGGCTGCGGCAGCTTTATCTTTTCTAACTCTGACAAAATTAAATGCTTTCCAGTCACATAGAATTGCTTGCCATAACACTGTTCAATGTCAAAAAAATACTATTTAAAGCTAATAATACAATTTTGTGAAAGTTTAAGCTTTTAAATTATTAAACTGTTACATACATCGGTTTGGTGGATAATGGCTGTGCGTTCTTTATCTTGCAGAATGTAAATGGAGCTAATAGAGTGGGGAAAAAAAATCATTTTAACACTTTGGTTGAGATTGAAGAAAAAAAGAATAGAGACATTCAAGAAGCAAAAGCCTTCACACTGAATAAACCAGGGGAAAAAAAAAAAGAAATAGTGGGATATTTGTAAAAATTATTTTAAATATTAGAAAGAAATTCCCTCTCTTGGAGCAACTCATCTTCTAGATGAGCTTGGGGTGAGGAGGATCTGTTCCATCTATCAGAACAAGCCTAAGCAACTTTAAACCTGTCTTAAAAAGAACTGCTCAAAGGGGTTATTAGAAATGAATCTGACATAGTCTGGTCTCTGAGACACATCAGACCCTGAGAGAAAAAGCCATATTAATCAGTGCTCTGGTGATGTCTGGCACAAAAAGGGCCTTGGAGGTGGACTCACAACAGGCCTTTATCCAGTTATGCCCAACAAACATGCAATCTGTCCTCTAATGATGGAATTAAAACAGAAGCCAAACAGAAACACAGGTCTCCAGTGCCATTTTAAGCTGGCAAAAATATAAATATCCAACCAGTACCTGCTCTGCCTGTAGAGGACTCAGCTTTAGTGTGCAACTACAATTAGCCACAAAGAACAGCCACAATTATTCTGGGCCTTGGTTTTACACCTTTACACCTGTAAACCCAGCCTTGGGTTTACAGCCATAACAAGGCACTGGCTTGCAGCTAATAAAGAGTAAAGAGAATACACACCTGAAAACGAAAACATAATTTAATTTCCCGGCTGTTTCCACTTCATACAACCACTTCTTGCTGATAGTGACATTATTAAGTGATAATCTATAATCACTTAGGTGGGAATCCAAAATATACCCAGCTGTCATAGACATTCCTTTAACTCAGTGTCAACAAATAGCCCAATTCATACTCACCTGTTTATACAGATTATTACCCTAGTTCCATTATTTAGAACAAATTAAAGAGTTAACAGATATTTTTGCTGTGTACTAATTGCTGTTAAACTGCAGTTATAATATGACTGAAAACATTTAATGATAGCAAATATTAAGTATGTTCCTTATAACACTGCACCTGTTTTAATCTTACTCTATACTGAGGTAGTAACATTCATATTGCACTTCCAGGCAAAAAGGATTGAACTTATCTAAAATATCAGTGAGTCTCATACGAAAATAGAGTTGAAATATTTGGAGATCCTCCCAGTAATATGCTGACACCTATAAAGATGAAGACACAAGAGTGCACTCATCCCCAGAAAGAATTCAGCAATAAACCTAAAATATATGTTTCTCTGCTCTAATTGAAGGGAAATGTGGGTAAAACTGTAGCAATAATTAATGAGGCAAAAGAAACATCTAGATTAATGAAGCAGGATAGTTTCCTCAGGATCAGCTTTTGTTGTTTAACTTTTACCAAAAATTAAGGCTGCAGGCACGTGATCACAATTCTCAAATAGGAGGGAAAAAAAGTATTTACTGGTATTGGTAACTTTAAAAAAAAAAATAAAATCAGTCAACAACACATTGTGGAGGTACAAAAATAATTGAACAAAGTCCACTAACGTTATTAATAATTAAAACCCCCTTAATATGTATGTTTCTATGGCTACACTTACTGTGTTTAGAATACAGAAAGCTCTTAAAATATTCCCAGGATTACCAGCTAATATGAAGAGCAGAGATCATTCTGAAATTGCTGTTCAGAAAGAACAGTCAATTCAGCTATGAATCATTCATTTCAATTTCTGCCAGAGAAATCAATAGGGAAGAAAACAGACCTCTCATCAGTTAGGATTGTTGTCTCCAGATCTGTCACTACGGCCAGTCTTAAAAATTTTCAATTGGCAACGCAGTATATCGGTCTTAAACTAAATCTACAGAAAAGAAATATTAGGAAAATTTGTATTAGAAAATTCAATTGCTAAATTTAGCCCGTCTACAGCACCTTGGAGAGGAAGATGTAGAACTGAAGCTTTAAATCACCCTGTTAAAAAGCCCGAGTTCAAATGACCCCCCAGCCTCCAGAGGACACTGCACAGTTAACAAATTAGGACAATTTAACCTGAAAACAGTGTGTCTGTCAGCCCTGATTACAGGTGTGAACAGCAGAAAGGAACCAAATTACAGTCCAGGAGCCCTTTAAAATACAAGACAGCACTTGTCTCCAAAAGAAGTCACCCAAAGACAAGGGACCTCTTTCTGAGCAGCTCTAGTAACTACACAATAATTAGGAGCACCCAGAGCTTCCCCAGAGGCTTTTGGGGGTCCAGTCAAGGGATTGTACTCAGTGCAAGACTGAGTGGCTCCTTCCAAACACTGTAGATTTGTACCTATTTCAATAATCAGATATTATAATATCTCCTTTTATGCTACAAGAGAGCTGGAGGTGCCCAAATTTTCACAAATGTCAGAAGCAGTAACTGTTTAACTCCCAGTTCTGACTGTGGACTACACACACTGTCAAGCTGAAGGAAATGAGGCACCTCAATTCCCCTGAAAATGTGAGCCTTGGCAACTTAAATCTCACTGCTTTCAGAAATAGCTTTTTATTTCTACCATTCCCAATATGCTTTTGAAATCCAGAATGACTCTATAAATAATAAAGCAATATTTGAAGACAAATAATGAGTCAGATATTCCTCACCCACCCCCCACACACACTTTCCAGATACATTTGCATGATATAAATTGTACTGAGGAGAGCAAGAACCTAAACTTGAGGTGCTTCGTAGGAATACAGAACTGCAAAGCAACTGTTGGTGCAGCCAGCCTGAAATCTTTCTGCAGTTTGTTTCCTTTACAAAGAGCAGTAAAAACAACAAGCAGCTCAAAGGGGAACCCTGCACAGCAAATTGCACAGGAATGGTCGTGGGTCAGTCCCGGGATACATTTGTGTTCTGACTTTAATAGTGACCAGTCCCATCCTGCACCAACATCAGAGCCCAAACCATCAGGCAGAATAGCAAGAAGGAAACCCTTTCCCTTTGGCCTCTACATCTTGTGACAATTTAGAGAATATCACAATGCTTTACAAAAGTTATCAGCAACCTCAATCCTTGGGTGCTGTTAAATCGTTCTGCAACACCATAATCTTTTCATTACTTGTCAGGTTCATTTTGGATGATCTGCAAACTCTTGTCACCTCACTGTCTCCTTTGCCAGATAATTTTTGTTGTGTTAAACAGCACAAATCACTGTAAAGATCCTTGAAAATATCTACTGGTAAAACCTTCCCTATGAAAATCTATTTCCACACTGATGTTTCAATCTCTTTTAGCCAAAGAAGCCATTTCCTCTCGGTGGAGAAATCCACGTTTCTTGGTCTATTGATCGGATTTATCCACACCTTTGACTTCTCCACAGATCTTTATACATTTATGAGGTATGATTTGCCTTCAAAAGATCCGCATTGCCGTTCACTTCATGATCATTCGAAGGTTTATCTATTCCAGTGACTGCTACATCTTGGCTTTGCCTGATCGCCTGGTGCAGGAATGGGATTCAGTGGGCTGTTGCAGTTCCTAATGCTTTGCAAGGTTTCCTGGGGTGCTTTTCAAAAAGAATGGGATTTTTGTGACACCCACATTCCTGTGCAAGCAAAGTCAAGGCCCACAGGTAGTTCCATGGCACAGTCAGGTGCTGAGCAATTCCTTGTTTGAGCTCTCTTCAAACTTGGTCTTCGCTATTTTATAATATTAATTTTTTTCTGTTTTGCTCTGAATCCATTCCCCTTGACACCTCATTTTGAGATGCTCCTTCAGACTCTTGTCCCCTTCTTTGACAACATCTGCAGAGTGGCACAGCCTCCCTTGAAGGGAACGTTGGTTTCCACAATAGTTGAGAAATAACTTTTACTGGTAGTAGTTCATAGTTTAGTCTTCCATTTCAACAGGACTTTCATTTTATTAAGGGAGGTTGGGGATTTTGAAGAACCCTCTTTTTGATACTCCAGTGGAAACAAAACTGTTTGTATTGGGTTTGGTTTTTTAAAAAAAAGAATATGATTTATTAACTAATAATTAAGATTCTCAAAATAAACTAAATTAATAAAATTCAGTAATGGTACTATATGACCTTTTTTTAAAGAAATAATCCATGTAGAATAAATTCTATTGATTCAAATTAATTTTCACATTCCAGTGACCCTTAGCAAATTCAGCTTCACCCAACAGCACAGTAATAACAGAGCTGATTCATTATGTTTTCCTGTTTACACAATTTCATCCTGCTCTATACTGTTCAGTTCATTGTATGACATTCCTACAGATCCTTATAGTTTTTTCCTTACATAATTAATGATTTCCCCACTGTTCATGACTGATTTAACCAAAATTCCAACCCTACAAGGAACAGCTTCTCCAGTAACATTTGAGGGCTTCCTTGTCAAGTAGAAAACGATCTGTTAAGGAAAGGCTGCTGTGCCAAACACCTGCTTCCTTAGTCTGATTTCCCAAAAAAACAGCATTTAAGTGATGATGCTTGCTGATCCATTTTAAGCCTTTTTCCCAGTTTTAACCCAATTTATCCAAAACCCATCCAAGACATGAAGTTCCTACAAGTTCAACACAAATTGTAGCAATGCAAGTGAAAAAACCCACTGGCAGTTGCGGAGAAAGGAAGGAAGAGTTTCCATTTTGCACATGTATATCCATTTGCAGTCAGGTCAGCTGGAGCTCCAGGATGTGCTCCCTCTTATCCCAGTTGGAAATGTCAGGAAGTGCAAAATGGCACCAGTGGTGCTGAGGGCACTGTGGGATTATTTAGGGTCATTGTGCTTGAGGCGTTATCACAGATAAGAGGGCCTGGATTTGGTGCAGGAAACTATTATTTGCAGGAAATGAGCTTTCATCACTTCAAAATACTTATATTGTAAATCAGGCTGGAACATGAACTGCTATTAAACCAACATAGCCCCTGAATTCAAGTTGCAGCCACTCTCAGCTCCATCCACACTTGCTTTTTTTTTCTTTTTTATTAAATATATTAAAACACATGTTATTGGATTATAGGGATCACTACTACTTTCAATTCCTGGACTTCATTGTTGAACAGATTTCTATTATCAAAACCCATTCACAAGCGCAATTGAAAATGTAAAGCCTAATAGCTTCGTCCATGCTTTGTAGGAATGAAAAGAGAAACTTCTGAAGCAGTTTGAACCTTGATGAAAATCCTATTTTCCAAGTGCACTTGAAAAAAATTTCCCTAAAAACATAGTGAATGAAGTATAACTTGATATGCACATGAGCAGCTTCGTCCACACTTCCTTCCAGCGTCCTTTTCCCCGCTCCCCTACAATCTCCCAGGAGCGTTGGCCTGACCAAAATTCCTTTCCCATTTGATGGGAGAATTTCTGTCAGCCTCGATGTGCTTTAAGCTCAGACCCCACTGTACAGTGCCACAGCGAAGTGCTGAACGTGTGCTTACAAACAGCCTGGCGCTCCATGGAGGTGCTGAGTGACGAGGACAGGCTTACAAAGTCTGTTCCATCCCAGCTTAAACTGCAACCCAGGCCAAAGAGAACTGCTAAAATAATGTGCTGTGCAAATATTTTAACAGCCATTTCAATTCTTAGCCAGGATTTTTATAAATGCTTATGCCATGTCGTTCACCTCTGTTCTTCAGAAATATCAGAGGTGGTGGCGTGGTAGAAGAACCAAACTATGAGAGAACAATGACGCAAGTGACACTTGGGGACATAAAACCAGCTGAAACTGGGAGACTCTTCAGTACAGCAATCTGTACTCAGCAGCAGCATCTTGGAGATTAAAATGGAGAAAAAGCACCTACGAAGTCAACAGCAACAACCAAGGAGAGAGCACCTGAAAGTCGGGATGTGTGTGTGTAAGCCTGTCCTCGTTGTTATGCACCTCTGGTGTGTACATGTATACATAAATCCAGTAAGGAGGGCATGATTTCTGTATTTATATTCCAAATATAGAAATTCCAATAATTAGCACAACTCCGTAACAGCTTCCAAAAATATAAAGAACATGGTGGCCAAAACAAAAATCAATGTTCTTTATAATTAAATGACAGAACATTAAAAAGGAGGCTGATCCAAAAGCACAATTGTCTGAATTTTTCATTTGCCTTTTCTTAAGTGATGTTTCAGTAGCAGAAAGTGATTTTTCTCTTTGTGAGTCAATATAAAGAAAGTAGATGGTCAAATTAGAGTCTTCTTTTCAAAAGATAAGCAAAAGGAAATTGCTTATTAAAGGGGTTTCTGTAGCTGGAAATTTTAGGTCATCAATGGGTCATTGATTACAATGAAATAATTCCCATTTTTATATATATTTGACCCTGAAAGAAAAACAGGTCAATAGAGTTGAGCAACATTTACTTCAAAATGACATATTATTAACTATGATAAAAGACTTTGGCTTGTCTTTAAATAAGGTGAGGCAAAAAAGGATGTCCTCCTTATCCACTTTGAGCTGTGACGATACTCAGGTCATTCTGTCGGGCAGATGAGGGTCAGTACACACAGACAGGAGCAGCCCCGGGTCCCCAGCCCTGGTCCTCACAGGAGACTTCAACCACCCCAATACCTGAGGAAAGGACAAAACAGGGCACAAGCACTCCAGGGGCTTCCTGGAGTCCACTGATGAGATCCTCCTCTGTTTGGACCCCAGTACAAGAGAGACGTGGACCTTCCAGAGCCCCGTGAAGGGTCCCAAGGTGATTAAGGGGATGGAGCATCTCTTCTCTGAGGACAGACCAGAAGGCTCAGGATGAACCTCCTGAATGTAGAACAAATAATCAAAGGGAGGGAGCAAAGCCCACAGAACTGGGCTCTTCTCAGGGCTGGGACAAAGGACAGTGGACACGGACTGGAACACAGGAAGTTCTATCTGAACATCCTAAATCTTTTTTTAGTGTGAGGGTGGCTGAGCACTGGAACAGGTGTCCAGAGAGGTTGGAGAATCTCCCACCTTGGCGGTACTGAAAAGTCACCTGGACAAAGTGAGGCCGGACAAGGTGAACTCCAGAAACCCCTTCCAGCCTCCACCGTTGTGTGATGCTGCCCTACAGAGCACAGCTTCCTTAGCCCACTGCTGAACTTCACTAAGTGCTAAAGATGACTAACCAGATTAACCAGAGGGGTTACAAAAAGGTACCTTTAGATGACAGCTGGAAAAGAGCAACAGCTGTTTTGGAAAGGAGAAGAGAAAATGTTTATTGAATTAAAACACAGCTGCCATTATAGATATTAATGTCATAATCCTTTATCCACCCTATTGATCTGTCACTATACATCACTCTAAAATGCAAGAGAAAAAAAAAAAATCAAGAATCATCTATGTATGATAAAACCAAGAGCAAAACACAGAAAAAAAAAGGTTTAAATAAGTTGCTAATCATTGAAGAGAACAAGCAGTTAGTCAGAAGGAAGAAAATTGCTGTTGTTTCCCAAGTGACAGCCATTTACTCCACCTTATAAATGAGCCATATACAATACATATAATTTTTCCTTCTGGAAATACTCTGCCAACCATCTTTTCTTGATACCACTTTAACAAGCCACAGCTGGTAATATCAAATTTGTTGCCAGACCAGTCTGCAAAATGCCTTTATTAAAATCTTTCATTAATGGAGGCACCAAGGTTGTCAGTATGACAGTATTTAGTTTGTAAATTGGCAGGGATAAGTTAATTTTGTCCCTAAAATGTCATTCATTTGGATATTGCTTTATATTACACCACAAACTTGCTAAGAATTGACTGTATAACAAGAAACCAAAGGAATGACTTGGAATGGAACTGGAAAACGATTGGATGGAGAAGGTTTAGTATTCAGATAACAAACGGGTCACATCTGAAGGAGCATGAACCAGTTCACAGCTATCAAATAAATATCTTAATTGATTCAAAGGAAGCTCTGTGTGTTCATGTTCTCTCCCCTGACTTCTATATTCTGCAGTTGTCATCTTCTTACTATCACATATTAACTCAGCACTCTGCTAAGTGTAAGTCTGTTGAATTTCCCATCCTATTTAAAATAAAGTGTTACTATAAGTAGATTTGTAGGAAAAAAAAAAAATTACAAATTAAAGGTACGAAGCAGAAATGCTGGAACCAACTCTCCTGTTTTACCAATCCAAGATCATAGAATGAGGTTAAAATCTGGCCCTACCAAGAATGCAGAGATCAAATCTTTGCTCAAAAGTATACATTCAATAAGAAAGTAACTTTTAGAAACTGGACACCTTGAGTGGTCATTCCAAACAAGTGAATTAAGACAGAAAAAAAAGTCAAGTGTATAACAACAACTTCCCACTGAGAATATAGAATCCTCTTGGAAGATTGTAAAGATAAAAGTTAACAAAGAAATCCGTGTAGTTTCATGAAAACCAGAGAGTTAGAGAACGGCAGTGTGACAGCTGTTGTTCTGCACCCCTGCAAGGGGCTTTCTGGCTGCTGCTGTCGATGGCACTCTCCATTTATAGTGACACCAGGTACAGAATCACACCCCATGAGCCCGGGCTTTATTTAGGGTGAGGAACCTGACACAGCCCTGGGGTTTTGGGGAGATGCTTCAGGTTTGCTTTTGCAAGATGACCATAATAACCATTTAAGAAAAACACCACGGAAAGGTAACTAACACTGGGTAACATGAGATGAAATAACTGTTACATCTAAAAATAATCCAAATATTTTAAAGTTGACTCTACAATTAAATTAATGTGCCAATGAAAAATTATTTGTCTGAGTTTTATTTCATCTTAGTTACTGAACATGGAAATTTACTGGCAGGGACAGACCTTTTTTTCACCTCTACTTTCATCTGCAGCAAAGTTTGCGAACATCAACTTTTGAGATCAAAGTTAACACAAACAATGTGACAGTTTAACTGTATATGCTTTGCTGTACAGCTTTGGAGCATAAAATCTCTTGTTTGCTGCTCTCCTTCAGGTCACTAGTGTGATTTATTATGGAGCAGGAAATTAGGCACTGGATATATCCATATTGGTCAGAAAATTCAATTCCATCATTGCCGTATAACTGCTTTATCTCCAACAAACTTGTAACCATAGTAACTGGATTAGAAACTATTCCTGAAATGTTTAAAAATTCCTTTATTCTTATTAACAACGATTCTTATTAATCTTATAATTCTTATTGTTTTCCAGTTTTCCAAGGCATCTGCTACTCAAGACTCTTCTGAAGGTCTTAAGGGCTGTGTTTGAACAAGGTTTTCCCTTAAAATTGTACCAGTTGAAAGAGAACAAATGCATTCTTTTGCAACTGTTTATGTGATTATAAGCATTTTTCAGAAAGGGAAGTTTGAAGAGAGACCTCTCAGAGAAAATCTGAAGTGCTGATTTCACTTAATGGTTTGTTAGGACATCAAATACATACCCTTTAATGAAAATTAATATGCTGTAGCTTAATAATTCATGTACTTGCATTGAAAGCCCTTTAATTTAATGGAGTACTGCTCCTTTCATTACATTCATCGCTGAGGGAGGTTGGTATTTGTCCATGAAGGTCAGAATTGTGCCATTCCTCCGTGCAAGCCAGGAATTTAATCAGATGTTCAACTCTGACATCTCCAGCCGCCCGTTCGGGCCCAGCTCAGCAGGATGGTGCACATTTTCCAGAACACCAGAGTAGCAGGAGAACTCCAGGTGTCTCCTGTGTCAGGATCAGAAGCAGCTGCATTATGCAACTGTGATCATAAATTTATCAAACTTTGTGTTCCCTCCTTGGTACTTCTGCTGGAAACTAATTCCTCTTCTCTGGGTACCAGAAACTTTTCTTTTAATCTTATGCCAAAATTTATATCCATTAGTTATTACACCAGTGTATTCCTTTTGCTTAAATGATTTTTACACTCAGTCTGGATTTACAGAAAATGCCTGTGCTGGGCCAAACAAATTGAGCTCGTATATATTTCTGCCCAGTCTTACTGTACTAGCACCAGAACTTGATTTTTCTCTAATCCCAATCTTTTCTTTTCTTGCTGGATTTGTAAGCGCTTTATTTATAATGCTCTCTTTTATTAATATTCTCTTTATTCTCTAAGTGCTATTCATCAATAACACCCTTTGCCTCTCCTCCCACCTTTCCTATGCACATTTCTGCCCTGTTTGCTGCTTGGTTAGATATCCTTAGCTGTGCATGTGTCTTTTCCTGCACGGAATAATAGACATTCTTTAGCAGAACGCTCTCCTCACGTGCCATCAGCCTGATTCAAGAAACCTGAATTCCTTTTTCCTGAGTAATTCCATCTACTGTGGGAAACAGCCCCTCACCTTGCAATGCTTCCCAGGAGACAATGATTCCCCCTCCCTGATGGCACCACTTCAGCTCTCACTGAAAGACTCTTCCCTTTTGGACAAGTCAGAATTCCTGCTGATATCACCTCCTATTTTCTGAGTATCCCTTTTGGAACAGCACCATCACTCCATTTGATGTGGAGATGATTCTAAAACAAGCAAATGGATCATAAAAAATAATTTTCAAAAACCCAGCAGATTTTTCCCGCAGACCTCAGACCCACGTCTGGCTCTGTTGTGAGAAACATTCTTTTGCCTCCACATCATTTTTAGTAACTGACATGAAGATTTAGACCAAGAACTGGGACTCAGACTTTATCAACTGAGCAGTTGGTGAGCAGTCCCACAGATCTCTCCCTCGGTGTTGGAAAGGATTTTAGGTACAAATATGTTCTGCACATCATTCCCTTCTCTGCCTGCACACACCATTATCTTCCAGGTTAGACATCCATCCTAGCTCCTAGTTCCTTTCCCCCTCCGCTTCTCTTTTGACTCTCTCTCCCTACCCTCTTGTTTTCTGCCCAGTTTTCTGGTAGAACCAAAGCACTTCTTAATTCAACTTTTATTTCACTGCCGTTCTTGTTCCTCTCTTGTCTTTCACATGTCCTCCTCTAATCTATAAACCTTCTCTCCAAGTTCTCTTCACAGGTTAATGGATCATGATCATCTCTCTCTTGACACTTCCTTTCAGTTTTTTTGCCCGAAGTTTGACATTTTTTACAGCTGCATCTTCAGTCCATAACAATTCTCTTCTGGGAAGCATATAATTTACCCTATATAAATAGTCTCACTAAGATAGCCACTCAAAAAATAGTCAGCTTCCAGCAGCTTTTCCATCCAGTTATCTTTAGCTTCCTCCCCTCTTCAGGCTTTTTTCAACTGCTGCATTAACTGACAAGATATGTTTCCTCTTTGCCTTAAATTCACAGCTCAGAGGAGGAAAAAAAATCCAAAATACCCCACTTCCTCACAGATCTTAAAGATTTCTATCCTTCTTGTTATGCTGCACCACTTCTACTCTTGAACTTTTGTTGGGGTCAGTCTTGCCATCTCACAGCAGCTGAGAGTCCAGATCAGAGGCAGGAAGGACATACACAGTTCTCCAAAATACCTGAAGAAATATCCCTTCCTTCCAGAAGGACAAAAGAGACAAATAACTAAGACAACATTTTCACTTACTGTCAAAAAATAAGTTTTGGTTTTAGTTTATTCAACAGTTTCCTTCGAAGTCTCATGTGTTTCTCTCTTTCTGTGTTCTGACCTTCCCTGAACATAAAAATTCCCGCCAATTTTTACCAGGCCACTCATGGCTTCCAGAATTTGCATGCCAAGAATTACAATACTCCTTCTTATCAAGGCCAATTCCTTTAAATTAAAGAACAGAATCCTTGATTCATCAAATGTCCATCAGCAGCATGAGAGCAAATCCTTTGAGCCTGCAGGAGGACAGTCTCACTTTGCAGGTGTCCTTCTCTCCTAATGTGTGGAGAAAGGGCTGGAACTTTTTGGCCATCTTCACAGTTACCTTCCTGCTCTTTGATCTGTGCATTAGTGTGGGGATTAAAAAAGTACCATCACCCAGCTCATCACCACAGTTCAAGGTGATGAGATTGTCCTCAAGTGGATGCACAGAACCACCGCTCTGAAGTCAAAGAAAACATTTCCACAGCCTGGTGGTGAAGAACCTGTCACTGCAATTACAAGCTAATCCTGCATCCCACTGTTTTGCGTCTCATTTGGCTTGATGTGGACACATAACCAGAAAAGTAACATATGGAGAGAGACTGAAAATTGAATATCATATCCCTGTGCTATATCAGCAAGAGCTAAACAAAACACATCCATAACAGTCAAGAGTTGTAGCCTGGGCCATCTGGTCACAAAGGCCCATATTACCAGGATTGTATTAAAATATTTGAATCTCACTGTTTTCCCTCAGGCATGAAGGATAATATGCAAAATCTTAAACTCTGCTGAAAGGTGAGATTTTTTCCACCTCCAAACACAGCATGCCTATGATAGTTATTTAATTAAGAGATCCCCTAATGAAGGGTGTGCAAATGGCAAGCCAATAATCCAATTCCTGAGTGGGTTTGCTGGAAAGGCAGGAAGAGCACAGAGAACAGTCTCTACACATGTATTTCCTTGTTAAGCTAAATGCTAATTCAAATTTCTGTAATTAATTTAAACAAAGCAATGTTTCCACTTGTCCAGTGCAGTATCTCCTTCCTGATACATATAACCAAACCTTAATGAACGAAGTCCTCTAAAATCCCTTTTTTTGAGTGTGTGTGGCTTTTTTTTTCCTTAATCCTGGAATAAAAATTAATTTTTCTCTCCCTTCTCTCCTATTTCTGCACATCTGCCTTGTTCCCAAGTAAGTGCTAAAAAGAATTTCAATTATTGGTGGCTGCAATCCCTTCCAAACAACCTTGTGCATTTCCAGCCAACATAGCATGGGGTGGAAAGTAGGAGACAGTCAGGACAGATGAATAAAATGCACTGGTAATTCCCTAAAACAGGCAAAAGAAAGGAAAAATAACACTCTGGAAGCTTAACTTCTATGTGGAACGTCCAAACAGAATGAGTCATATCTGAAATTATCACTATCCTCTAGGTTATCCAGTCAGGAAAGCTTCCCAGTCCTTCTCAGTTTTGAAATTCTATTATAACACACAAATTATTCATTCTCTGACTTGTTTTCTCTCTTTGCCAAAACACTACAGAAACCACAGCTACTAAATGCATCTGCAGTGTCCCTCCGCAGGGATCACAACAGACCAGAGACGGCAAAGCTGAAGCTCAAGAGAAATTCATCCACACCAGAAGCTGCAACCCATCAGTCCGTGGGGCGCCCTTTGGAAGCCCCAAAATATTTTGGAAGAGGAAATGTGTTAATCATGCCTTAAAGAAGTGAGCAAATAAATGGATTTTTTTTTTCCCCCAAATCCATGAAGCTACATAAACTTCCCAACAAACACCTAAATTTAGGTGAGACAGATGATCAACTTTTTCTACAGTTTGTGCAGGATCTGAAACCATTCTACTTAGGAAGAGTTCACAGCCTGTCTTATGAAGATCTGCGACAAGTCAAAAAAGAATGAAAGAATTGCTTTTATTTTATTTTAATGTCATTTTTGCATTGACTCCAACTGAGTTTCTTAGTTAGGGAACAACAAACTCTCTTCCCTCCCATCAGTGTGTCTGAGACTCCAAAGCTTTTTATTTATACTTTGTTCAGCATTCAGTTGCAAATTACTGCAGTTCAACCTAAAATGTGTCATCCCATTGTTTTAAATACCTCTAAAATTTTTGTCTCACATGACACATTTACAGTCTATTTTTCCACTTGCAGCAACTATAGCCAAAATACTCGTCTTGATACCTACATTAGAACTGCACTGGAAAAAAAAAAAAAAGAATCCCATAAAGAACTGTAAAAATTATGACAGCTCAAAGTATTTCAAGGTGCTGATCATTTGCAGTTCCTATAATTTAAACATCAGTGGAGGACAGGTTTCTCGGGGCCTTTGAAAAACAGCCTGGCAGATGCTTCTACACTTCTGTGTTTGTACATCATCTGAGGCGCTTGTGATCCCTGAGTAGCACTTCGGGAACGGCAACAAATCAGGATGACAGGATGTGAGGGAAATATTTCGGTACAAACAGGACCCGATTCATCTCATTGTGCTTCAGGAGCCTCAGTCACCACAGCTATCACCCTAAACTTCCAATAAAAACCACTTAATGAAGGCACTTCTGGAGAGCAACTCAGACTACCTGGGATCCAAATATTCAGCGTTCACGAGCAGAAGGGGTGGAAGAGGGTAGGAAGAAATAAATCAATAACAACAAGAAGGAAGAAATACAGTGAGTAAATAACCATTTCCATTCTCTGCCTTAAAACCGAACACTAAAATTAACTATTTATCACAATGGTAGTTATCGGTCATCAATTCTTGAAGATTGAAATGTGGAGGGAGGTGTTCAGAAACGGCTTTAGAAAGTTTAGAAAACATTAAAAAATAGGAAACCTATGAAAATTTATGAAACCAGTATAAATCATTGATGGAGAGAGGGGAGAAAAATGAAATCCTCATAGATTATTCTTTCTTTTTACTGATAGGGAAACAAACTTTCCTAATTATTTAAGTAACTGATTAGGTGCCAGTTGGCTTAATTACACGATTGCATCGCTAAATGGCATCAATTGTAGAGTAAAATCGTGCCCTTGAGCTGTGTATTTGGCTCCAGCAATCACATCAGTGGGAGTTAGGAACAAACTCCACATCTGTGTGTGCCACCATGGCATAACCACACCCACTAAAGTCCGAGGGATGCAGAGCAGTCCCTGTGTCAGAACTGCCAGCATGAAAACTACAGTCATGTAATTATAACCTCTCGTGCCTTCCTAGCCATTTGAACAATTATTGGAGTTTTATTTTTTATTATTTTGTGGATCTGAAGTTCTGGAAAAGTGGCTGAGAAAAAAACTTTCCACTTGTTGGTCAGACCTTTGCAAACAACCAAAAATAAAAATGGAAACATCTACTAATATATATTTTGCCTTTGCCCATGAGAGATTAACTCAATGAATTAATGTAAAGAATGAATAAAAAAAAAAATGCTTTTACAGGGAGTACCTTATGAATTCCTTCTAGGAGCTGAGACAGAAACAAGATATTTCATGCCATGCAGTGGGATGTTCTTCATAACATTCCTGGCCAAGATCTGAGCCCCAGCCCAGCACCCAGACACACAGGTAGGCAGCAAACTCTCCTGAAGAGAGCAGCTGCATTAAAACATCCCCCTCTGATTAATGCCCTTTACCAGCACACGAGCTGTGAAAGCCTGCCCTGAGCACAAAGCTGTTGCCGTCTGTCTGCACAGGCCATTGTCCTTTGTCTGCACAACACAGACAGAAAAACAATCTTCCTGATTCAGCTTGATATTTCCAAATTTGGAATATTGCCATCAATGTGATAGGCATTGCAAAGCCTTAAGAGAAACGGAATCAATTACTTAATAACAAAATTCCATCCAGGTCTAGGTCCACTTACCTTGCCAACTTGTCTGGGGAATGGTGGTCTTTGATTTTCAGGAATTAATATTGGAGTTGCCAAAATAGCCCTTTTTTGTCTTGGAATTCCAGCGTTGCCTTCTAGTTTTAAGATTTCCTAGGAAAGAAAAAGACCAATTACAAAAACTTCCAAACTACCCTTCAGCCGTTATTCCCATCCTCTGCATCTTCAGGCAAAATCAACAGGAACCACCACATTTTGAGTTTTGTATTCCATGTTTTCCCAGCAATTAGTGATAACATATCAAACCAGGTATTAAAATCTGTCAGGTTACTGTACTTATTCCAGTGACAGCAGACAGCCCACATTCATTTTCTTTTCATGTAGACAAATTAGAAAGCCAGGAAAGTGTGTTACCATCCTAACCTGACGACTGCTGAAAGCATAAATCTTAAGCAAGGTCTGGCTTACCTCAAATACTTGTAACAAGACCAGTAAAAAACCACACTTCAAATGACTTTACATAATTTTCGTGTCCTAAATTGCATCTATACTCAGTTGCTTCTCAGTCCAGGCTTTCAATCAAACAGAACTCACACTGAATTTGCAGACACTGTCAGCAGGTAATGAACCCTCAATAAATACCAAAAGCTTGTAACTTCAAAACAGGCTTCAAAAACCCAGGTGTAACTTAAAATATCAGCCAGCAGGTTAATTGTGTCAGGTGTTTTGTGTTGGGGTTTTCTTCTCCTTAGAGAAAGCGGTTTGAACACAAGCCTTGCTTTTCCTGCTGCATTTTCTGGAGCATTTATTTCTACCTGAGCTTCAGGCAACTCAGCATTTTTATGAGCCACAGTGAACCCTTCACAGTGGCCTCTGGCCCCTGGAAAACTCTGTCCACCACACCTTTGCTTCCTCTGCCCTTCTGCTTTCTGATCCTCTCAGTGCTCACTCTGCAGGAGCTGCAACTTCCCAGCTCCACCCTCCTCCTTTTGCTTCCTCCTGCAGTCTCTGCAATTCTCTTCTCCAAGCACAGGCAGTACAAAGGTCAAAAACAGCCTCTCCCCATCTCCCAAAGCTCTTGCCTTAGATCTAGGCCCCTTTTTTGGAAGAAAAAAAAAAAAAACAAACACGAAAGAGAACACAAAGAAAACCACACAAAAAAAACAACCAAACAAACAAAAAGTCCCAAGCACACCAAACCAACAAAACGCCAACAACAGCAACAAAAATACACATTTGTAGTGCACGGAGAATGGTGGAACTGAAAAAAGATTCTGATCACTACTGTTCATTCATTGTTTTGACAATTTTACCCACAAAAAATTGCAGGTTGAATTCAATGTCTAATTCCAATAAGGCAGTTATATCCTGCAGATAACACTTTGCTCTCTTAATGAACAAACTCCCAAAACTGAAGTTTCTCGCTCAGTTCTGGAATCCATGTTGTTGTTTTACTCCATTACATAACAAAAGCACCATCCCTAGGCTGTATTTTTATAAAACTTCAAAGCTGGATGAGTTTTCTTGGTGGCACGATCTGGATCCATCAGCCAGGATCTCCACAGCCTGCTCCTGCTGCTGTCTGTGTCGGTGCCTCCCGCCTAACGAGTCTGCCATCATCAAAACTCTGCTCTACCTCTACCAGCTTTAGCATCACTTCTCAAATTTGACAACAAACAGCAGCAAGGGAAACTCAAGTTTTCACCCATTTGCTTTAGTCATGATAAAGTCAAAGAGCAGTGGGAACCACACAGAGAATCGCTTCTCACAAGCTTGCCAATTTTCATAACTTTTTGAGGCTCCCCCTGATAGAGTTCCCATCTCTCCCAAAGGCTTTGCCACTTCTCTCTAATCTTTCAGTCTGAAGGCCACTCGGGTCCCTATTTTTGTCTTTCAACTCCTCTCCCAAAAGAATTTTCCTTAATAAAAATTCATGAGAAAGTTCAAGATAAAAAACATTTGAAGTGTCAAATGAAAAGGAAAGAGCTGAATTCTGTTCCGAAGGCAAATGCCCAGAGCAGTGAGCTTTCAAAATCACTTACACTGTAAACACAGCAGACAGATTGGCTGGCACGTGCCTGGGACACTGCTAAGGACAGTAACAGGGACTTATCAGCACATCCACAAGGAGATACCAGTTCTTCAGCTCAGCAGCAGCAAGGCTCAACTGGTCACAACTTTCACTCCCACCTTCTCGGTTGTCTTCTAGCTCGTGGAGACGTCAGGGAGAACTCCCAGGCAGTGCTCTTTGCAAATCAGCAAAACATTCACATTTACATATCTGTGTATCATGAAGTGGGTTGGGTTGGAAGAGGCCTTTTGAGACCATCCAGCCCAAGCTCCCTGCAAGAAGCAGGGGCAGATTCAAGCAGATCACTTTGCTCTGAGCCCCATCCCACATGACTTTGTTTCACGTTTCTTCCTATGCTGGTTTGAGGAGGACAAAGGAATTTTCAAACTGTTCAATATCTAGATCTCCCAATTTTGGTAGTGATAGACCCCTAAGCAATTAATACATCTCTTTCCCATGACAGGTTATCCTTACACTTTTCCAAAGATCCACAAATGGAAGAAAAGCCCTAATTATATTCAATGAGTCAGCACTGAAGTCATTAATATAAAGAAGTGAAGTTCTAAAGGAAAGCAGCAGGGTGGTCAGACTTAAGGTCTTCAAGTCCAGATTTCCAAGCAGGACTTTGAAACACGGGGGGGAGGGGGGGGAGTAAATAGAATTATTTACTTGTTTATTTTTGTTCCTAAGCACAATTAGACTGTTGCATGGAGAGAAAAGCTTCTGCAGATTGGGCATAAAAACATGAGTGCTTCTTCTCTGAGTGTGTTTTACACTGTTTATTCTTCAAATTTCACTATTTTTTTTTTAAATAGTGATTTTTCATGATGATTTCTCTCTGTCTTATCATCTCCTGGTGTCTAACAGCAATGACTGATTAAATGAGTAGCCAAAAGCATCACTATGGAAAGCAGGTAAACGAAGAGAAGAAAAGGTCAAGAGTACTTCACCAACATTTTCAATAATTCACTGCTGTCTGTGGTATCATAATGATTTCCCCATTTGTAAAGAACAGGGGGAAAGAAAAAACATTTTGGTTTACGCCAAGCAGCTGCAACTGGTGGTTTGATCCTCAGTTCAGCATATAAAACAGAAGCCATGGAATTATATGTTAGCTTAGCACCTGATTCAACAGTTAAAGCACTGATAAGACTCTCCCTCATGGGTGGATATATTGCATATGTAGTAATTTTCACTGAATTCACCTATTTAATTTCTTGAAGAAGCAACTCACAAGGGATGAAATTAGTCCAGATCACATCTGTGATCACTATATTTCCAGAGCCATGTCCATGGTCAGTGGTCCTGATCAGAACCCAACCAATACTTCACTGTCCACCATTTCAGAATCAGCTTCTCCACCTTATTTTTTACTTCATTAATTTCCCTTCCTAGACATGGAATCGGCACAACAACAGTTCAGCACCCAATATGCTGATTCACTGGCAGTAAAACTTGCTGCCTTCTTTACTATAAACAGCCTCCTCATTTTCCCAGCATTTAGTTTAGCTTTCTATGGAGAGATGCAAATCTGCCCCAAGTACAACCCTATGCAAGTTGCAATTTCCCTCCATCCCTTCAGAATTCCCCTCTTTCTTTTGTTTTTCTTTCCTTTCCTTGGGAACGTTGCAGTCCTTGAATATTCGAATAAATGGCCCAGTCACTCTCCAGCAGCAGGAACCATCACTCTTGACAAAGCAAATTTCATTAGAACTTGTCATGGGAATGAGGTGGCTGAATACTCATATCGATTCGTCACCATAAGGGTTGGAAGCGCCACTGGAGTGGCAATCAGTAATCCACCACAGGGACCAGAAAAATGCTGGACTTTCTTGCCATTCAGTTGGTTTTATAGACTAAAGGTTGATGGTATAAAATGGGGTCAGTCCTAAATGCAAAAAGTAAAAATAATTGGATGCTTGTTGAAATAGGATGTGGTAATGAGAGGTATATCAGTCTTCCCACAAAATAACATCTCCACATAAAGCTGATCAATTAAAGCTGCATGCAGATCAATGTAAGAAATCACTTTATATAATTCTCAGCTGAAATTTCAAAGTGTGCTGTAATAATCAGTTCCTTTATGTTTGTTGTTTCTATCATCAGAATATTGTTATTATCAGCAGTATTAATGGTAAATTATTTCTAAAACATGTGCCAGAACAGAAAAACATTTTCTCATGTTGGTACCAATATGAAAATCTGAGAAATATGCTGGAACTTCATTCATGAGTTAATGAACAACTGTCTAACAAATAATTAACTCAGTGAATAAGTTGAAGAACTGTAAAGGTCAATGGCATTCACACAAACATCTGCTCAGAAGTATACTGTCCTCAAAGCCTGTAAATGTCACCTTAAGAATCACTTTGAATACTTGGGAAGAACAAATCCAGAGAAAATCCAGCTTGCTGAGGGGAACTGGGTGTTTCAGAGAACATAAGTTTCCCAGCTTATGAAGCACAATCAAGATACAACATCTGGGTAATGGAAATTGCCGGTGGAACTTGATTTAATTACTCTGGGTGTTTCTACAATTATAATTGTTGCATAAATAGAGAGGCCCGGCCTTACAGCGCCCAACTGATCCATCCATTAACTGCACAGCCCCTTGGGAATCTCAGAGCACAGCTTTGCTCAGGTGCCATTCAGCTCCCTGTGCCAGAGGCATTTTTATAGGATGGAGGCTCCTGTTATCTTCAGAGTCAAGAACATATTAGGAAAAAAATTTATTCCTGTTCAAATCATTTGGTCGTGTGTAAATCAGAACTGTTTTAATGCTAATATATTGTAGAGTATTTTTGACACATAGGTGACAGAAACTATCGTGGAGACTCGTCTGAACCCTTGCTTTGTGAAATGATTCCTTCAATTATTGCCCTGAACTTCAACAGTGATGGAAAAGTCCTGTTCCTATTCAAGCATAACTTTCATTTATCTTCACGTCTGCCTTATTCTGTGTCAGGGAAAAGTTATTCTAAGATGATAACAAACCAAGTGCCATTAACTTTGCTTTTGTACACATTAACCACGGGAGTTACCTGTACTGAGAAGAATACATGACCAAGAGCCTTTCCCTTTTTTAAATTAACATTTCAGACTATTCTTGTCATCATTTAGAGTGCTATTTTCATTTTGAATCATATGTGAGTCACCCCCTCTTAAAGGAAATCTCATATTGGTTCCATGCTCATTAAATATAATGAGGTGTCCCTTATTCACAAACAACCAAATATGCTCTGACTGCCTCATCTGTCAAACTCAGTGAAATACAGGCTTAAGGAGAAAGACAATTGCTGACCTTATGCCTCTGTCTTCACCAGGACACACTAACAACACATCACTTATCACTGGTGAAAATACCCTTTCCTCCACCTCTCCTGCGCTTACATTTGTTGCAAAGCAAACAAAACCAGGCTGCTTTCACAGCATGCCAGGAGAAATGCAAAATTCTTAAAGCTGTCCCAAAACCTTCAGATCCTGAAGGAAATGTAATTTAAATAAGGAAAGCACTTGCTGATGCAATTGCCAAGGCACACAAGTCTTATGAAAACTGTCCTGTAGTAAAAATTTACATGGAAAACAGGAAGTTTTGACTGTGGTTTTGGCATCTGCCATTGGGTTACATACCAACCTGCTACTGAAAACAACACTGGACACGCAGTGCAGTTCTGAAGCAATTCAAATATTTCAAAAATATGATCCTTTCAAGCTTTAACCAAGGCCATGTGGAAAATACATTGTACAGTAAGGACACAAGGCCTTAACTTCTTGCTCTCAATATTCCTGCTGAGTCCACTGAGTGGACTCCTTTCTCCACTTATATTGGAGGAACTCAAAATGCAAGAGCTTCCCTTTACCCCCAGCAAGGAGGGAAAATACTTGAATGAATGGCCCAGTCACTCTCCAGCAGCAGGAACCATTACTCACAGTGCACACATCTCAATTCTAGGGCATGTTAAATGAATCAAAGATGAACCCTTTTGCTGGGGCAATAACCTCTACAAAGCCACAAAATCTGCAGGTCAGTAGCACACAACTGATGACTCCGAATGGGGAATAACACAAGGAGCAATGAACAAGCTGTTCCACGTTTCACTTCTGGGATATAAGGACAATTTCTAATAAAGAAAATTGATTTCTTATGTAAAATAAATACTGTTCATAGAAGAAGTTGCTTTACCTTGGAAAACCAGCTTTGTGTGTCTTGCTGCAGGGCAGGCAGCTGTAAGTATCCAGCAGAAAACTAACACACTTTATAGCCATGTTCTGGATTCAAGTGCTGTGGAACTCACTGCATTATAACAGTGCTGCACAAAGGCAATTCCATGATACCCTAAAGCAATATAAGTATGATAAAGTCATGTGTGCTGTTTAATAGTTGTGGCAGCTGCAGTCCCAGTGCCGTGTCTGAATGGATGCGTTCAGACACTGCTTCCTACCTCCCACGAGCTACAAGCTTGGACAACTAAAGCCTTCTCAGTCCTGCTCCCCAACTATTCTTTGAAAGCTCTGTTGCCATGTATTTCTTGTTATCCCTCAATTCCTTCATCATCTTCATTCCCTCAACAAAACAACCCTTTATCCCATAGAACGGTTTGGGTTGAAAGGGACCTCAAATTCTGTCCAGTCCCACACCCTGCCATGGGCAGGGACACCTTCTGCTGTCCCAGGTTGCTCCAAACCCCATCCAACCCGGCCTTGGACACTTCCAGGGATGAGGCAGCCACAGCAACTTGTGCCAGGGCCTCTCCACCCTGACAGGGAAGAATTTCTTCCCAATATCCATTCTTATTCTACTTTCTTTCAATTTAAAGCCCTTATTTCTTGTCTTATCAATGCATGGCTTTGTAAATTCTAATTCCAAACACTGATACCTTGCAATTCTTTTCTAAACTCTGCACAATCCTTCTGTTCTTCCTGTCATCTCCTGCATTCCCAAATAACAACTCACTTTCTCTTGCTCCAGGTCTCAGTATAATTCCCATTTTTCTTTCAAAACTAATTATTCCTTATATTATTATTGAATTTGTTTTGAATTATTTTGCATGTTTCCTGTGATCACTGGTGATACAACTTCACCCAAAATGAAGCCATGTCAGATTTGCATTTCTTCTTTTTTTTAATAATGCTTTTAAGACAAGGAAAAGTAACAGCAATTCCTTATAATGCCATATTTTAACCCCTGGCTTTCTCACTGGGACCTGACATGACATGCATGAAATTACTACAGTAAATAGATTTGTATATGCCATAGATCAATTTGGAGCTTGTGAAATCCCACCATAACACTTTCAGGACCCTGTCCTCCCCTCCCCTGCCATCCTCCCAATGCACAGCCACCCAAGCCAATCCAAGGAATGCATAAATTCTGTCAAAGGGCAACAGTGGCCTTTTAAATTCAGTGTGCACGTTGGAAGCAGCAATTCCAGAAGTGGGACAGCAGACAGAGAAGCCCAGTTAAGCTCCCAGCAGACCCAGGGTTTCCAAACCTTCCATATCATTATTTCTAACTTTAAATAAAAGCAAGTCTTTATTTAAAATGAGAATTCATGACATGTTGGACAGATACACACATTAAACATTATCTCTTCCCTTTCTCACCATCTGTCACTAATCCTGACTGTCCAGAAAAACATCTTATTTTCCCATGCTTTAAAACCCTCAGGAGGGAATGAGGAATTCAGCTTTAGGCCTGAGATTTCACAAAACACACCCAAAAAATCACAATGCAGACACTGACTGTATGTCCTACAACCCTCCCCTGTACATTTTGACAGCCTGAACGCTGTGTGTCCATTAGTTGGGCACATCCAGTTGAATCCTGCTTTTTGCACAGCACTAATTACATACAGGAGACCCACTTAGGGGCAAATTGCCAGTTACCTCATGCTGAAAAACAAAACAAGACCCCTTTTATTAATAGTCTGAGGAGTCTGTAGTCACTGTAATCAAGGACAGTTAACTGGGAGGGACTTTCAGCACCTTCCATTAGAACTGGTACACTCTTAAATGCACTGTAATGCTGCAGTCACACACCTGCACCACTTCCCTCCTCCTTTCCATTAGAGAAGGGCTGTATTGACCCCCCCAGCAAAAATAATGTTCCCTAAGACTGCCAAGCAGGAATGCACTAGGTTTAGACCACAGATCTGCACAATAAACCAGATGGGATCTATTCTATCAGACCTGACTATGCATGCAGGGTGCTCTACGGAGCTGCATTGCCTGTGCTTGCCTGCACAGGAGCTGCCAGCCTGATAAATGAAGCACGACTCTGTGATGAAGACAAAATGCCCACTTAGATCCAGGCTACAGCAAAGCCCCTCAGTCACCAAGCCGGGTTTGGAATTTGGTGGAGAGCGCTGCAATCGTAGTGCATTAATCCACTTCAGCGCTCGGCCCAGCTCCTCGGAACGAATTAATTAACAGGCATTAACTGAGTCCAAAAAGCTGAAATCGCAGTGTATTAATCCACTTCACAATTTGGGCTGTAGTTTTACTCTTCAATACAAACAAATTAACAGCCAGTAAGTGGCTGACAGCAGCAGCTCAGCTCTGTTCTGTGCTGGGGGTTCTTGTGGGCAGCTTCTCATCACCACCCGCTGATGTTTGTACTGAACTTGGGCTGCACTTGTCAGAGATGAAAATACAAGACCTAAATATGCCTTCTGTTATTTGTTCCCACCACGATGACCCAATTAAATTCACACAAGGACAATGCCTCTTAGCTCCAAACCTTTTGTTAGTCTGGACAGTCTCAGACCCATGTGGTATTGCTCAAGAAGGGAGCACACAGGTGAGGTTCTAACCTAAAAATTCACCTGCAATAAACCAACTTTTTAAAAAAGTATTACTACCAAGACATGTAAAAACCCAGTCATTAACTCAAATTTGACTTCTAGAATCAACTTCTACAGATCCCGTAAAATACACCGGTTAGAAATGGCAACATTAGTTTGGTTTCGCTGCATCTATTTTGGGGTGGGAAATCAAAGCTCAGCTTTTTTTTTTTTTTCTCAGAACATTTCCAAAAGAAAAGTGAAACGTGCAAGATGGGACCCAGACATAGGCTTGGAGGTCTTGGTAGATTCTCACATTTCTCCTTAATCACATGCTGGCAATTAAGTCTACTTCAGGAAATTCAAAGATTGTACCTGTCAGGAATCAGAGGCAAATTAATTGCTGTACTGGAACAGATCAATGATTCATGAGCTGTAACATCAAGTTGCAAACAATATTAATTGCCACATACTTCAGGGAAAAGAGCCTAAAATGGCAGGAGTACAGTTTACAATGGTTTGAAGTTGTTTTTTCTGCTGAAACTCAAGTCGAGCACAGCTTTACAATACATGAAATGTGACACTGATAGTTCTCTACCGTATATCATTAAAATTCATATGTTTGGATCTGAGCATTTTGCCCTAACAACCTGCAGCCATAGGAGCATGGAAATATTTATATTCCCTACTTCACCCCTGTTGACCTTTATCTGAGCATCTCTGTGGGATGAGTCCCCACCTACATAAGCACCAAGTGAATAGGTTTCCTTAAAGTTTGCTGGCCAAGGGAAGACAGATCCAAACTTACTCCCCTGCATTCGTTTCGCAACTCCATTGCTACTTGTTTTTGTAGCACTGGCCATGTGCTACCTACTCTGTGTTTCTGAACACTGGGAAGCAGCAGCCAAGATTACTAAAAAGAAATAACAGTCTCTGAACTGTCAGGGCAGGGTTGGAACACTCCATAGCTCCCTGTTGACTACAATGGAGTGACTGAGCAGGGACAGACAGCCCAGCAGCCAAAGCATCCACAGGGGACAGAGGAGACACAGGTTCAGTATTGTTCTAATAATTGCTTCCAGAGACCTTCAGTGAATCGTGTTATTTTAACACTTACACTTCACAGGCCTCTTGATTTCTAATCCAAGGTGTTTCTGAGAAAGGAGTGATACATTCAAATGCATTCAAAAACCTTGGCTCTGACCAAAACAGAATATTATCCTCCCTTTATTTCCACTGTACCTTTTTGTTCGTATTTCATTTCTGTTCAGTTCTGTCAGAAAAGCTCTATTTTTACATATACATATTTTCTTGCTCCCAAAGCAACTGAAGTCATTAAAGCCGGACCTGTGATGTCTGCTGCCTTTACTGGCATACTGGAATTTAGACAAGACAATTCTAAAATCAAAAACCTGAGTTCTCACAGCTTGAGCTAAATCAGCAAAGTGTCTCTACTCCTCATAATTATCCATCATGCAGCCAGCCCCAGAAGAATCTCGACTGGACTGTATTTAAATGGCTTTATGAATTTGTAAGATGAATACTTAGGTTCTCATTGCACATGCCAAGTACAAATGTTCTGCCTCAAAATGTGACCAAAGACCCATTGTGTCTGTCAGATCATGCACAGCATGTTGCTACAATAAAGTAGCAGAATTTCCAGGGAATGTGAGAAAATTAATTCTACTCTGTACTATTCAACTTTCTTCACACCATTCCCTGTGGTGCCTGAAGGGAGTGCTGCTCCAAAATCAACCCTTCAGCCCAGTGCTCAAGGCTCTGGTTGCTCTTGCCTGACCATTACACAGTGGAGTAATTTGCAGTATCAGTTTCTCAGCTTAAAATAGATTTATTTTGTTTTACTTACCTAATACAAGTTAATAAATTGCAGCATTCGTAATTTGATACATTTTTGGTCCTGTCTCAGTTTACAAACTGTCCATTAACAGACCCTGAAATCTGTGAACAAATACATTATCTACCATTATACGCAAGTTTCTCAGATGAGTAATTTTTGATCTTCAGATTGCTCAGGCAGTTGCTTGGAAACATTTGTCTGTATTAGTTACACAAGTCATGTGGTATTATTTGTCTTTCCAGATTGGAGGGTTTCTGTGAATAAGCAACAGAGCATGAAATGCAAATTTCATGATATAAAATTCAGACCTTGCTTTTGGCAAGGATTTGATTTATTACATTTACAGCACAAGATGAAAACAAAAAGGTTATCTCTGTGATCTGAATGACTTGACAGGGGAAGCAATGCCTGTGTCACTTGGAGAAGCAGTGGCATAAATTACAAAACCAAAAGAAATTTTAAAAAGATGAAATGAGGTTTGGAATAGCCATGCTATGGATTGAAATGATTCCATTGACTGAAATGATTCCATGCAATGGAACCTCTTCTGTTGATTTGTGCTGTCCAACGGATAACATTTTTCTAGATTAAAACATAGGCAGGTCAAAAAAAAATCATGGGGACCCAATTAAATTATTATGTTTCTTTTTTTAGGGTTTTGAGCAAGTAAAGAAAGAGAAGCAAGTGGTTTTGTTCATATTGATAGTAACAGCCTGGTGTCATTCAATAAGACTGAAAAAAGTATTCACTGGTATTTTACTGTAGATGATCTACAAATACAGTGGACTCATTTTTCTGCTGATTTTATCAGCGTGAAAGACTTGGAAACTCACACATTTTTACTTCTTTTAACTTCGCAAAAGAACCACTTGTGTTTACCCAAGTGTCTCTGCACTGATAGTAATGTTTCTTCCTCTCTATCGGATGCAACAACTTATAAAATCAAAATCGTTGATTTGAAACTAAATACAGAATTTTACAGACAGAGACTGGTTCTTTCAGTTTGAAGAGAACCAAATATGGTAAAACAATGTTACTGAGCACACTCAGACAGATCCAGGCCACTTCTACAAACTACAAAGCCTACCTTCAAAATACAGCCAAAGTCCTAAAGACTTAACCAAACAAACCCTGGAGGGGAAAATACTGCTAAAACAATGAAGAGAAAGTTAGAAAACAATAGGTTTGGGATTTCTCCCCCCCCCCAATACATATTTAGACTCAGGCTGCAAGGGCAGTAAAACCATCGACAAAGAAGAAAATGTGTCTGAGTTTTTTCTGCATTCTAATTCTACAAGGGAATATAAAAGCATTTTGGGTGTGATTTTTAGCAAGGCTTGTGATAGTTCACAGAAATACATCTCCTGCCACTGCTGAGGAAAGTCTGTGACTAACCTTCCTGATGCCCCCTTTTGGGACAGCATCTTTGCTAGGAACAAATGCCAGTGGGTCCCAAAGGACAGCTGAAGCCTGACATCAGAGCAAAATATTTGTGCCACCCCTGATTTAAAACAGGCTTAGTTTTGAGTGGACTATGACTAAGCCATGATTAAGATCAAATCCTTCTGCTCGTAGAGGCAGCACTGAGTGAGGGTGAAATATGTACACACAGTCCTTGGTTACTGTTTAATGCTCTGTCTCATAAATCCGAGCAAAGGCACTGCATGAAACCAGCCAGGAGTTGTGTCACACTCTGGGCACTTCCCTCAGAGTACAGCCAAATGCCAAGGGGTTATTAATGAACTATTCAAACACTAAATATGAATTTGATTAGAAAACAGAAGTATAAATCTTTATCTTGGCAAAAACGAACCCTTTTCAAAACCCCCAACTCTCTCCACTGCACGTTTTCCGTGTTTGTATAAAAATGCACACGTTTCCTAAACACCAAAAATTACTTCTTTTTCTGTCTCCATCTCTAACACACATCTCAGTCAGATCATGCTCATCCATTTCCAAGAGTACATTGCTGCCTTCATAACTGCATACAGAAACTTCCCTTTGCCCGTGCTTTAAATAAGGCAGAAAAAAAATAAATAAAAGAACCAACATCCAGGGCTAAGATTAAAAGCTGGATTCATATTAAAGAATGGTGCCTTTTTACCATTGAAAGTGAAGCTGTAGATTATTTTGTGCTGATAAAGTACTACAGCAGGCAAAGAACTTTCTCATAATGAACACTGCTGTAAAACAATTTATCTACAAGAAAGGAAACAAGTTTGCATAATCCATTTATGGTTGATTCAGCTTTAGAGGAATTTGCTGTATAAATATATCTCACCCTGGAGAATTGTTTTGCCAAAATAACTAATGAAAGTGTTTGAACAACTTAACACTGATAATTAATAGGATTTTTCAGTATCACAATGGAAATGACATCTTCCCATGTATGTTAACCACCTCACCAGCGAAGAGACAAAAACTTGGCAGACTCCAAGAGCCAAATGCGTCAGAAAGCAGAAAATTAATGAATTAAAACTTGCAAAAATGCTAAGCTGGTGACGTGTTTTAAATGATCCTCAAAAGGTGTTTAAAAGTACTTTTTTAAAAAAACATTGCATAACTCAGTGATTACCATTTTAAAAAAAAAAATCTTAATTTATAGCTCATCAATCGTTCAACTGACATGACTAATAATCTGCCACCATGCTGAAAGGTTTCACTAAACATAATCTAGTCCCATGAAGTTGTTTTACACTTTGCTGGCAATCACAAGTTATGTGTTAAGTTTAGGTGTCAATATTTAATCCTCAGGCAGGATCCCAATCTCATCAATAATGCCTTGCCAACTGTAGTTCTGGGGAGACCTAAAACTTATGGTGAATCTCACCTGCTCTTGTGGGTACATAATTATTTTTATTATGCTTCGTGGCAATGTTGGCTGCCAAAAAAGGTTGTCCTAAAACCCCAGTGTGACAAAAATCAATTTTCAGATGCAAATGAGGGTGCCATAGGTGACATTTTTCATACCCAATAAATTGCCTGTCTGTGGCTTTGAACTAATGGACACATAAACAAGAGAGATTGGTGCCAAGGTATTGCATTATAATCTTAGTGAAGTTTTATGAGACTCCTGCTACAGGCTGCAAAGAGAAAATAAAGCAGAGGGAGGGGGCATGAACAATTTGAGGAAACCTGTAAGAATAGATTTTTTTTTACAATTTTTTTTAAAATTTTTTTTTCCCTGAGCTCTGATTTCCCATCTAGTTACTTCAGCCCCCCTCTTCTATTTTTAATTTTAGGGCTCTTCATGACCCCTTCTGTCTGCCACAACTTTTACCTCATTATTATCCTCCACATCTCCACTTGTCTGGCCTTTACCTCTCTTCCCAGTTCCTCTCCTAGAAAATTTATAAACCCAAGTTTCCTTCCTGTTATTCATTTTTAATTCTGACAGCGCTGTTCCCACCTATTTCCACCTCCTTTGAGGTGACATTTAAAGTTCTTCAGGAAATACAAGAAATACACTGAAACTATCATTACCTTTAAAAACAATAAAGACTTGCAGCGAACTCTCTGCTCATGTCTGACATGGTTGCACTTCAAAAACATGAGGAGATCAGCATTTCCACAAAACAAATAGCAGGGTTTTCATAGGCTTGTCTGAAGCTTATCTTGAATAATCACAAACTTCTTGAGCCTGCACATTCAGGAGTCCTGTGAGATACTTACCCTTGCAATACAAATAGAAACAAGATAAAAACAGTATTTTTATGCTACGTTGATAGTATTGTTTCCAACTGTAGCTGAAATGAAAGATATGATTACATAATAGCTTTTCAAGCCTCTTGAAAAGATTTAAGTAAAGTTCAAATCTTAAGCTTTTGAAACTTAAATCTTGAAATAAAGAACAATCGTCTGGTTATTTCTCATTTTTCTCCCGTTAGGAAGACATGAACAATACCAAAACAACACAGAACTGAATCCTTCATCAGACTTATCCCCATGCGTATTCCAGTTGCAAGACCTGAATAACAATTTTGGGAAAAGATTTAAAAAATACCCACTTCAACCTCTCATCCTGGCATCCTTAATGAATTGCATTATTGCTGCTGGTTCTCCTGAGTTGTGTTCTGAGTTCTGTTTGTTTGGGGGTAGGAGGGAGAAAAAGGGACTTTATTTGCTGGAGCCTGCTGAAAAATCAGAACCCTCTGAAGTCAAGGAACCAGTGCTGCTTGCCTTTGCCCGTCAGCATCATGTTCAGAGCTCAAAGAGGGTTTGGACGATGCTCTCAGGCACACAGTGGGATTTTTGGGGTGTCCTGTGCAGGAACAGGAGCTGGACTTTGATCCTTGTGGGTCCCTTCTGACTCAGAACATTTGGGGATTCTGTGACCATCAGCAGGATGGGGAAGCAGGACAAGCATCTCATACTATGCAGGCAGAGCTTTGAAAACACAGTTTTGAACTTGTGTTTATGCCCCTTGTCTGGTTGGCCAAACACCCCCAGTGTGTTCCTCAGGGGCAACAGTTTATTGCCATTGCCAGAGCAACGCCTGGCAGGGCGTGCATCTGGAATCCTGGGCAGCAAGCCACAGCCATCCCCACCCTGTTCTGAACACAGAAACTCTGGTGGAAAGTATGAAACATCCCGTTCCCTGCCTTTTAAGGTCACCACAGACGTTTGCTTCTCAAGCTCCCTAATATACAAGGCTCCTCTCTCTACCATCGCTCCACTCCTGCATGGGCTTCTAATCCATGCAGAACATTCAGAGGGCAAGTTTTTTAATTCCAGAAGTCCACAAGTGACTTTAGTGGCCGAATCCCCTGATCAGGTTAACTGTCTGCATCGCTGCTGGTAGAGTAGAAAGTGTCTAGCAGGAAATTCCAGGGTGGTGGAGGATTCCCTGCTAGTAAATCTACACCACAGATGAGCACCTGTCTGTTCTTCCTCTACCACCACCAAGGGTACTTCAGGGCTGCTCACAACAGAGATTGGCATCAGGCAATGTAGAGCTCCATTTTACCCTGTTTCACAGTTCTTCTTTTCTGAAAGCAGCTTCAAGTTATATGGACAAAAAGATCTCCCCACAGGATACCAAACAGACCCCAGGATTTTAAGATTTTTTTTTTTTTCCTGACACTGAACCATGTTTGACCAGCTCATAGCTCCCAGCAGCAGGAGATACGAGCCAAAAGATTAATTGGATGAGATTCGACAATTCATCTGTGTAAGACAGCACCAAAACAGAAACTGGAATCACTTCCTGGGTGCCAGATATATTCACTGAAAGTATATCAGGGGCAAAAGATTTACGAAGAAGTTCAGTGAAAAAAGTGTGAGGGCTGGTTCTACATTTCTGATCTCCACTACTCTGTCCAAAGCTATTAATTTATAGAAGAAGTTAATTTAAAAATAGAAGATATAATGCCTGGTTTTATGGATCTTCGCTACGTGTAGAACCTCAGGGCTCAGCATACTTTCATTAGGAGTAATAGTATTCCACGTGTAAATATTAAAAACTTAAATAAACTGGGAGAAATTGATTTAGATTTGCTTAAAGGTCCCTATAAATAGCCTTCTATTATGTCACTTTTCCAGATGTCTGCTTTGTTGACAGTTACTATAAAACAGAGCATTCCAGTTTCCCTGCAGTGAACAGAAACAGTCACCTAAGGAAAGCCTTTCATAATTAGAACAAGGCAGGTACTAAACCTATCCTGTGGCTTATCTCTGTATTTGTAGCTGGAGTTCATTAACTTGTCAGCACTGATTCCTTTTGAATAGGAAAGTGAAATGAAAAAAATGACGTGCAAATCAATATCAACTGGAAAGCCTTGTTCTCATTTAGAGCAGTGTCAGATATGAAATATTGGGAATCAAAATGAAAATTTCTGCTGGAAAAACATGCTTAGTAATGCCATTTTTTAATAAGAGAATTATTACAGTGAATTAAGCTAGTTGTCATCCCATGAAAAAAGTTACAGCATGTTAAAAGTTAAATATCCTACCCCCCCTTTTTTTTTTGTTTTCGGGTGTTTTTAAAAATTAGGCTTAATAAATGGAGGAAGCATTTTAGAATACATGATTCATGCTCATTAGCTGGCACAAAATCTCATGTATGTCTGGAGAGAGACAGACATCTGCTAAATGACTTCCACAGAACTCAGAATTAACATCACAAGTCCACTGATATTTTGGAAAAATACACTTCACACATGTAAATCACACTATTATCAGAAGGGATTACAAATTAGTCTTCCTGGACCAGATAATAATTATAATAATTGGGTGTCAAAGGCCAGAGGAAATTTGTTGGGGCTGAGCATAAGGTAAAGGCAAAGATCTGCTGGGATATCCCCATACCTGATGAATTGCTCATTCCCTCTCTAGAGAGGAACAAAGCCAGTCAGTTCTCCCTGGAAACCTCAGGCCATGCCAAGCCCTCCAAGCAGCCACTGCCCCCTGGAGTGAGCTGAGCTGGGACCTGCCAAGCAGGTGGCCTGGAATGGAGTTAAACCAAACCAGCCTGAATTTCAAAATCACCAGGTCTCTGCCAGCAAAAGGTAAGAGGTCCCTGGTACCTTGTATCTGAATGTCTCACCTTTAATGTACTTATTATCTCCACTTTATACACAGAAATTGGAGGCAGAGAGGTATCAAAGTGAAGATTGCCAGAATTTTTCTTTTGGCCAGCTTGTGTTTTTTTCTGGGAGCTCTTTGGGCAGACGCTGGATTTACTGCTTGTATGAACAAGCTCTAAAGCCACAATCTTCCTCAGTGTTTCCATAATACTACAGCAAAATGAAGGAGAAATCATGCAAATGCAGAATGGTTTTGCTCCCTCCATTCCCCTAAACACACACTCTTACACTGGAAACCAGAATCTTATCTTCTTGTTGTCTAAAGTCAAGATTAATTCATGCTATTTTCTCATTTATAGTTGTAAAGACTGAGTCTTAATCAAGTCACTTATCTAATTCACAATTGTTCAGAAACACATTTTCCATTAATGAAATGGTCCTAAGTGCAGCCTAATGCTCTGAGTGCCAACAAAAAGAAAAGACACAATAATTACCAGCATTGACAAGGAATTCAGAAAGCCATTAAACAAAACCAATCATTTCTCCCCCTCTCAACCCTCTAACTATAACTATCTCGTATTTTCATACCTCTGGAAGTTACAGTAATTATTTCCCTCAAGTAAACCAGCTACTTTTCTGTTTGGTAGACAAAAATTAAAGGAACTCTTTCCCTTTTATACTTCTAATGTATTTCCCATATTTTTCCTCTAATTGAATTAAATATGACATGTTAAAGAAGGAAACATTTCCATTTGGGATACAAATGATTGAACTTTTCTGGCAGATGTTAAATTTAATAAACATCATAGGACTGAGCAGAATCTGCTTTATGTTATTTACAAATTTCAGATATAATTTTAAAGTAATTACAGTCAGTACACAAAATCTGGGATTAAAAGCCACTGAATAAATGTGAAACTTCTGAGATCCTCTGAAGAGCTGCTTGATCAAAAAAGCATTAATTTTGCAGGGATTCAGCTGAAGGCAGAAACGACATTAAAAATAACTGAAGAGATGATTTTTTTTTTCCCTGTTTCATAGACACAAAATATAACTGGCAGACTGTGACTACCCACTAACATTATGCACAATTAATATTACATATATCGACTTGATGCTAATAGTATCCAACAGAAAGGACTATTCCATATGATAGTCCCACTAATGCATTCAGTTTTCCCGGCAATTAAACAACATGGGAGCACTAACAATTAACATCAAGGTCACCCTCAAATAAATTTTGATTTGGACACTCCTCACAGCAGATTTATGAGTAGATTCAAAGCTCATTAAAGTCAGTGGAACGACTCCTGTTGCCTTAATGGGGATTGCATTTGGTTCTCTGCTTTCTGTGTTCTCCTATGACAGATTAATTACACGGTTTTGTGAATAATCTTGCCTAAAATCAACCTTGTAACTTAAAGCTCCAAGTCTTACCTCACACGTACATGTCGCTTTGGCAGCAATGACTTTGAGACTGATAGATGTGAGGCAAATGCAGAGCCAAATCTTCCCTGTCTTTCACCTTTAATCTTTAGACTGAAGTTTTAACATCCCCTCCCTTTTCCTGAATTCCTGATTTGAGGGTCAATATGAAGCGTAAGAGACTTTTCTGGCTGTAATGACCATCAGCTTCAACAAGATGGTTGTTGGGAGAGAGAAGAGAGAAAACCATGTGAGGACAACACCATACAGCAGCACAGAGAAAATAAAGTTGTCTGCAGACAAAGCCAGAAAGTTCTTTAAGCTGCTCTGCTCAGCTACCTGGGGGATAAGGACACAGAGTTTGAACTATCCACAGAAGAGCTGACAGTTTTTCCCTGGACCTGCTACTGATACAATTGACATCCACTGAAAACCCAAAGAGGGACAAACAAATAAAAATTCCCCAGTATCAAGTCGCAGCTGTTATTGAAACAGAGTGGCTAGAACAACCAACTATATCAATTTTTAGGTTATATTTTTAATTAAGTTGCAGGAACATGATTCTGTTGAAAACTTGCCACATATTGTTCCTCTTTTTTATAAAAAAAAAAAACCCAACCCATACCTGTGCCTATATCTTTATTACATTTCTCAAAACAAAACTACAATGTAAGCATTGAGCAGAACATGTGTTAAAGTCTCTCTTGTAAGATATTCCACAGTAATAAGTAATTAAAGTTTACAGGCATAGCTGGAAATGAAATACATGTGAACAGTTGCAATGAACCTCTCAGTATGGAGGCTCAGGTTTTGATGTCATCAGTGACAGTAAATGAATGAGTCCAGGACTGCTGACTGAGGCAGTACCAAAACAAATAGAGAAATGCCCATCTCCTGAATCAAGAATTCAGTCTGGTTTTATCTCTGCCAGGTGATTCTGCTGCAAAGGGCTGGCAGGATTAGCGTCTGCCAAAGCAAACACGGATTATTAGCGTAATAATCATCTTAATCTACAGCAGGAGTTTCTAGTTTGCAGCAAGGATGGCAATAAGAACAGATCTAGCCTGAATATTCTTGTTGCCAGATGCTGTCACTCTGGAGCACATTCACTGAGTAACCGGGTCCCACCAGGGATTCTGTCACCAACACAGTCTTTCAGCAGCCATTAGTCTCTTATCAAACAGAAGTAGCTGCATTTTTATTTCATCTCCGGGGAAAAGAAAAATGTCACCGATATGAGAATATTCTTCCTGTGCAAAGAGAAAACTGCAATGCACAGGATTTGTCAGCCAATCAGGAATTTTGAATTTAGTGGATTTTTCGTCAGTGAGTTCAACAATACCCAAGTCAAAATGATATGACCCAGGAGAGTGTTCAAGTGCCCTATTTCGTAGGGGTGATGTGCTGCTTCACCATCACGCTGCTGTGCTTCAAGAAAACCTTCTGCCTTCTGACACAGCCTTTTAAACTGTTAGCAGTGCAAACACTAACAGATTTCTAAGTAGCATTTCTTTTTCGGGTTGGTCAAAAAGTCAGGTGATAGTAATGCACATTGATATCAGTGCATGTGCAAAATCTTCATCATGCCCTAGCACGGCCTGGTACTTTATGAGATCACACCCTTGAAATCCCCATACAAAGAACTTCTAAGTCAATACCTGAGAATGAAAGTTTGGTACAGTCTTCCAGATTTAAAAAAAAAAAAAAACAAACAACCTTGTACTATCCCCTGTCTTCCAGGTGATTAGAGGATAAATCTTTATAAAGCAAAAACAGTGCTCAACACTGTAAAAAAAAAAACCCACAAACATTTAATATGTTAACATACAGCATCAAATGGGGTCTAGAAGAATTCAAAAAAGGTAAGTTGGATATGAAAATTATTAACTCTGTGATGTTCCCTATTAGCAAAGTCCTTAAAACACCTTAAATCCTGTAATTTGTACACTTATAGGAAATATGAGTAATCTGAAGACAAAGTTCACACACACAAATAAGATTCTAAACTTCCCTTTGTGGAGACACGGGTTGTGTTAAAACATGACTGACCCCTCCTAAGAAACAAACCAAACCAAACCAGTTAATCCATAGTGCCCTGACATTACCTGTAGAACAGGGTGCCAGGCCACATAAAATATTCTGTAGATCTCCAGTGGGACTGGTACCATTGGAGAGCCTTTAAATCAAGTGAAGTATTTACAGTATTGTCCTAAGATCACACAACTTAGTCCACAAGAAGCCTGGTTCACCAAAAGCTACATCTAGCTCTTGTTTTAAAAGCATTATAATCCATTCCTTATCTTGAAAACCTGCACATAATAAATCCATGGTTCACTTATCTGAGAACCACAAGGTCATTCTAGAGATAGAAAAGAAAGTGAAGACAAAATGATTTCAGGAGTCTTTCCTGCTGAGTTGGAACTTCAGCCAAATGGTTCAACAAGGACTGGACAGCACCAACCGCAAGGGTGTTTGCTGACTTGCAGGTAAATTGAAGTGTCTTTGCTCTCAGGTGCTGACTGAATGACTTTGTGTTGTTAGAACGACTCAAACCAGTCACCAGAGCAAACACTACAAATATTTTAGCGTATCTATTCCTACTCACTTCTTGTTTACTGCTCTGCACCAAACCACAGCCACAGTGAGGCTGGTGAGAAACTGGGGGCCATATCCAGTCTCTCCTTGCCTACAGAAAAACCATTTGCCAGTTGCCTTAACTGCAAATCCGCCAGTTCAGCAGAAATGAGGGACACTCAGGAATGTTATCAGTACCAAAATTATTGGCAGCAACCAGTTACTGTAATAGCAGGACCACTGGCCAGTTCAAATCAACCTGCTGCCCCTCCACTCTCTGCCTGTGCAATCAGTACCCCAGGGGCCTTCTCAGTAAGAAGGAGAAGCTGTAAAAACTGACTAGTAAAACTATTCTTTTCTAAGATGGATCAACTGCTTAGTGCAAAGGTTATTCAGTTTTATTTGGTGTGATATAATGAGGAGCTGGATGATTAATAACTCCTAGGTGACTGTAAGCATTAGTAGAGTTGCTTATTACGGAGATACCAAATTATATTAAGCTTTAACTCTGTCATTCTTTAACTTGCCAAGTTATTCCAGGTACTTGGAAAAAAAGGAAAAAAAACGGGCTACAAAATAAGATGCAAGGGAATAATGGTAAAAGCAACCAAACTGTAATGATCAACAAATAAGGAATTTTAGGTCCAAAAGGAGCCATCTGTCCTTGCAATGGCAGATTCAATTCTTGGGGGAGGACAAATGTAGATTTTTATCCTGTGATGCTCCATTAAATGCTTAAGATGTGTGCTGAGATAGGTGTTACTATAATAACCATAATAAATGTTCCTTCAGGTTTGTGAAAATCAGCATGGAACTATTGGGGCAATCATTAGGGATTATTATTGATGTCTCTGATGGAGAGAAATGACTAAACTCTTACTCAGGGAATCATCTTTTTATGTGAATAATTCCTCCTATTATGGCTCTTTCTCAAATCCATGCTGCTTCTGGAAGCTGATGGAAAAGCTTATAGTGGGAAAAAACCAGCAATATTTTGTGTCTCTGACACCAAAAAAAGAACCTTGAGTTTAGTTTTGAGCACTGCTTGGTTTGATTTCCTCTTGGAATTGTCTCTGTTCCTCAATAAATGTGAGGCCTCACAGGCAGAACTGGGGTAGTTGTCATACACCAAGTGCATCATTCCTGCATTCCGGGTGAGAGAACAACCGTGGAAGAAAGGGACAATTTTTCTTCTGTACCATAAGTCTCACATGTTCTTCTGGTGCCTGTAACATCTCTTTTTCACCGTGGATTTGAGGACATGAAGGCTGTCGCGGCAATTTTGGTATCATATCAAAATCACCAGGTCCTTTTCCCCAAATCCCTCATTTCAAAAGACTCTGTTCCTACCCTGAGGTGTAAAAGTATTATGAAATAAGTATCAAAAATAAAGATATCTATACAAATACCTCTCTTGACAGATGTATATAGACCTGCACACACACATTCTGTGTACTTAATAGTTTCACTTTAAGGATCTTACAAGATGAAAGCTGCTTTATAAATGAAAGATATTACATATCCTAAGAGACATCTACTTATCCTTTATGATCTTGCTTAATGTCCTACTAAATCATGCTCAGCCTGTTGCTTTCCTACTTATATCCTCATTTACTACAATAAATTTAAAATTTAAGACCTTTTACAAAGGGTTTCTTTACATGTTCCCCACATCACTGGCACAACTTTCCACACAAGTCCATCAGTCTCTGAAGATTAACCCACAGGATTGGCATAGTTTTGTCCATCCCAGGATACTTTCAGGCTGGACTCAGAACAATGAAAACTTGAAAAAAATTATATGTAAATTCATGATGGTTTATCACTAATCCATAAAATTTAGTGGATTTTTTTTTTTTAATGGATAAAGGGCATTCTGTGTCATAGATCATAAAGAGAAGCTCATTCAATTCAAAATGTCTTTCCACAACAAAAAATGTTTTGTGCCCAAGAGGTAAATAGCTATTTTCTCGCCATTCTGTGCCAGGCTTAATTTTAGTTCTTCAGCTATCCTTGAATAATTGCTCTCACTGAGATTGCCATTAGGTCTTATGGATGGAGGATAAGACCTGAGTGTGTTTTCAAACAAAATAGAGTAAAATTGGTTGCATTCCAGAACTGCATATGGTTCTGAGCTTCTATGAAACCCTTAAGTTTACAGCAGAAGCACACCAAGCAATAGTGAAAATGTTCTATGCGCAGTACCTGTTGCAGCAGGGAGAACTAAGTGAGCAGCCTAAGTGCTGCTCAGGGCTGAAAGGAATTATTATTTTAGCTGTTTTTAATGAAATGCTTTCATAGCACAGAATTTTGCCTATCATTTTACATTACTCTGTAAATAATTTGAAATAATTAACAAGGCTTGTTTCAAAAATAATCTAATTTCACCTTTGAATCATTGCTAAACATATCTGATACTTGCCTAAGCTCTGCTTGCTACTGAAGAGCACCAAGTCCCTCTTCCTGGATAAATACATCCCCGGTTCACACAAAATCTGAATGTAGATTACTCAGAGAGAAAAGCACTGAATGCTCACAGAAGTTAACACCTTGTTTCACAGTCAATTATTCACGTTTCCAGTCTATAAGACCATTTTTCTCTCCTTAAATAACCAAGTACTCCTCATTTACATGCTGCAGTTGCTCGCTGAGGGAAATAGAAGGAAAGTGAGCCCACACATTTGATCTAAGCACTTACACATCCAGTGAATAAACCTACGAGTCACACTTTGTCCGAAAAAGGAACATTAAATTAATGAAAGCCACCAGTAGCTCCTGTTCTTTATAGCATTTACTCTGGCATTCAACACAATATGTAATTGTTGCTATGGCAACTGCCACATCTCTTGGCACCATAATAATTCCCAGATAAATGGATCTTTGTCAGAGCAAACTCCAAAGCCACTGTATATGAAACCTGCGTTTCTTTGGTGCTGGGAATCTGCAGTGTTAAACTGGGAGGATAAATTCAGCCCGGGCCTGAGGAAGCACAACAGAGGGGAGGGGAGGCTGTGGAGCTCAGCAAAAACGGAGCAAGGAAAAGCATGGAAAAGCAGAATTGCTGTGCCATGGGACTTACAGGGTCACCCAGAAACTGCCCAGCAAAGGGGTGTGGGAGCCATGTCCACCCAGCACTGCCAGACACAACCCCTGCTTCCAGGGTTTGATCTAAAGCCTGCTGGAATCTGATTATTTCAGCAGGTTCTGGATCCAGCTGAAGGATAAAAAGGGATAGTAGGTGACTGGAATTTCTATGGAAAAGAGTGGTTAAGGAGATTTCTTATATAAAAGGAGCTCTTTGTTGTTTCCCTGACAGCAAGCGGTCTGCATAGAGGATTTTTGAAGAAATATAGTCAAAAAGGCAGATAAATGATACTGCAGGATGACCCCTTGATGAGAATTAGCTCTTGCTTTCATTGACATTAATTAAGATGTATTCTGTGAAACCTGAAATGTAGCATTGCAGATTTTAAAGTTAAAAAAAATAGCATCCATTCAAGGATGGTTAAAGCAGGGAAAAGTCATTTACCAAAATACCATCAACACAAAGGTATTAAATTCTAAAATCACTTGTACCTCAGCTTTTAATGCGTAAATTCCAAGTTGATATGTGTTTGCAGTGAGATAACAAAAGTAACACAAGTGATAACAACTTAATAACTTAATGTCTAGGAGAATGTTAGGATGTTAAACTCCCTGCCAAACTGAATGCAAAAGTGATACGATTATTTTTCTTTTGTTTGTTCTGTAAGAAAATCCTTTTTTCTGTTTCTGAAGGACACCTTCATATCCAAAGGCAAAAGTTCTCCACAGCTTTTGTGAAAATGGTATTCTCTACACTGTTTTGATCAGTATAATAACTCATAAATGTATCATAGATATTGATGCACCCCTGTGACTTACTCTATTTTGTGCCTTAAAATTAAATGCAAAACATGGTATTTTATTTATGCAGCACGTCGCTTTCCGCAGCAACTGCTATATGCAAAATCTAATAACGTGGAACTCTTGGAGCCTGTTTGTCAATATCTCATATGAGAGTCCATCTTCATACTTTGCACAGTCATTTTCAGCCTATTTGGAATTCTATTCCAAACTGAAAAATGCTAATATACGTTAATGGGAACGATTGCCTGCTATATCAGAGAGGCTGATTCTTGATCTTATTTCCCAAATAACTTATTGAATTGCCAGATGACTAAACTCAACTATTCACACTTCCTCGCCTGAATATTTTTTTTCTTTCCGTGAGAGAATCCTGATTCATAATAAGATTATTGATCCGTTATCAGCGGTTCTAAGGCACAACAAAGCCATACAAGCAGGATTGAAGGCTCTGGGCGCTTTTTATCTCATATCCATAATATTTGCAATCTCTATCCCTTGGGGATAAAAGCAGAGAGCAAGGCACAAACAAGAAATGCTAACATTTAAATCCAAGGAGCTTAGTTTCATTATTTCTGTTTGATACTTTAGGAAACAGAGGCACAGGCAGAAAGTAGCTCGCACAAACATCTCCATGCGGGCAGTGACGGTGGAGGAATCAGAATTTGGGTCTACAAGGCAGCTGAGGAAGTTTTTGGCCAGGATGCTGAGGCTCCTCCTGTCCCTGCTCTAATAAACACAGTCGGGAAAAGCAGTGGTTTGACAAAAAGAAAAGCATCAGCAGCCTGTCAGCCCAGCCCCTGGCTGGTACAAAGTGCACTGGACAGAGTAGCAGGACGAGGGCAACTCCATTTCCTTCAATCTGAGCTACTGCTGGAGATGGTTTTAAACTGTCTACAACATGCTGTCTCAGGGTGTGCTCCTCACTCTTATCTCTGCTTTTCTTTCTCCTAGTCCTTCTCTATCTAGTGCCTGAAAAACTGTCCTGAGGGTTTGACAGCTTCTATTTAATCATTTCATCCTTCTGTATGGCAAACTGCTGAGCACCATACAGTGAAGTTACTACCAGCCTGGAATTTCCAAATATCTGCCTGCCCTCTTATCTGCTTTGGTGCCAGACTCTTGATATCTCACTTCCCTCCACCCCTCACCCTGTGTCTCTAATGGTGTAACAAATAAAGGTCCTAAATAACTCCCTCTGCTGCAGGGAAGGAAAAAGAAGGGAAAAAAACGCCAACCTGACAACACACGGAAAAAGGCAGAGACAGATTGTTTCCCAAGGCTTTCTTTCACCTCCCAGTATACTAAGGGTATGTTCATTAAAACCTGCATTAGATTTCAGAGGGGGAGAAGGACCAGCAGACAACCATTTTATTTAGCCTTAGAGGACACAGTTCAACTCTGAGCTTGCTACATTTTGGAACTCACCATTTATTAGGAGGCTCCACAAACGGCTGGTTACACTTCCTGTCTTCCACAAAAACTGACTCCTTTAATAAATACATAAATCCACTAATGTCTGGAAAAATGTCCAAATGTGATGAAATTTCCAGCTTTCAGTTGTCCTCCTATTTCCATAAAATAAAGTAGGGATCAAGGACTGGAGAAGACAGAAGTCAAAAAATATAAATAAATATTGCTGCCAGTCATTGGCTCAGCCACTTTGTTCCCAGCCAGGGTTGTGAGTGATTTATTTTTTCATTAGAGATTTGAGGCTTAGCAATTCTATGAATTATTCAGAAGGAACCCAAAGTTCATTTTGGGAATCCTGGGTGAATCAAAACACTTCCATGTCTCTTCTCTTTAGTATCACCAAGCGCTCCAGAACTGGCTGTGTGAGGCTGTATCCAGCGAGCACTGGGCAGAGCAGAGCAGGAGCACAGATGTTCACACCTCTCCAGCTCCGCTCCGTGGGGAATGCAAGTGAACTTCCTTTCTTTCACCGAGCGCTCTGATTGCCTGAGGGTCCAAGTGTGAACACACGTACCTATTAAAGAGTAATGTTACACCTTCCACAGGCTCCTGGTAACTCTTATCTGCACTCACATCCTACATGCCCCTCAGAAATGACGGTAGATTTTTGGGAATACTCTCTTCTGCCAAGACAGACAGAGATCGGTATATCTGGCCAAAATCTTAGGAGGAAGGCGTGAACCAATAGGTTGCAGAGATCAATCTAACTGGGATCCGGACAGATTTTTGCTCTGTAGCATGCCTGCATATCCGTAGGTATAGAGGTTTGTGGGATTCAGGTTATTCTGCAGTAACATCCAGGCATCAGGAAGAGCAGCAGTGTTGTATTTGCTCTTCTGTCACCAGGCCCTGCAAAACGTTTTGTGATCAGAGAGCAACAGCCAGGTTGGCTGATGATGCTGAGGAACCACCTATCTTGCCGTATTGTAGTTGTGGCCACCCTCTGTTAGAAAGCTGCAGGCTCTGCGCATCTATTGCGCTTACGGCAGAAGAGTGAGGAAATGTGTCCTTTGGATGCAAATAACGGAGTTAAATAGTAAGTGATATGCTAACAGCCACTCGTTATACCATGGCCGTGAAGTTAATTTAAGTTAATCACACAGGACTGATCAGTGAGGTCAGATGGAATCTTCCCCCATCTTTAGCAGGAAAGAACCACACCCCTTCACCACCAGAATACCAAAAGCTTTTCTGCACACTCCAGGTTGCATCTCTAAGTAACTCCCATATTCCTCTAAAGCATGGTTGGTAGCAATCAGAAGGTTTTAGGAGCTATGCCCTGTTCCTAGGCTCAGACTGCCAGTCAGCACATCGGAGATCATTGTTAAGAGCCATTTCCAAACATGTTGGGAATCTGCAATTAGAAACATTAACAATGGGATTTCACAGATGTAGGTTACATGCTTTCAGAAAAGAAATGGCAGTTGCTGGCAGAGGGGAAATACTTAAGAACTACTTATTCCCTAATTAGACAAGGTACTGTACTCTAAGTACTGAATGCTAAGCAGTGCTCTAGCATGTGCTCATCTTAACCCTACAGAATTATGCTGAATTACTAAGGCTCCATCTCAGAGTTTCTGAGCCAAGGCTCCTTGCATAAACAGATGGAGCAGTTCTGCTGTTTCCATGCTGACACATTTAGACTGCAAAAGTACAGGATTAAGTTCAAATTTATCATAAAATCGCTGTAGGTAGGACGCTGTAGTCTTTATATCCTTCTCAAGTATGACAAACAGAAAGACAACACTGTCTGTGTTGTGTTTAAAATGGGCAAATAGCTGAAAAGGTTGGGAAAAAAATGCTGGTTAACAGCTACAGAGTGCTGGCTGAGGCCAGAGCAGGACAACCAGCTTCAAAGATCTTTATATTCCCTTGAAGAAGGGGATGATCCTCACTAGATGGGTTTCCCAGGGCACATTAATGCATCATGTAACTCCCAATGGCACTTCGGACACCAAGGATCACCCTCCTAAAAGGGTAATCAACTGTTTATGAGCTGAAAACCAAATCCTTAAAAATGTGACAAATGCAGGTAGAGAGGATGTGATACTGCTTTGAGCAGTCACATGTGAGGGAAGACTGGCAAGTGGCAGAACATGCCAGATTTAGGCTGGTTTTCTCTCTCTGAAGCAACAGAAAGTGGTTGGAACAGAATCCAGGAGTGGGGCCAAACCAGACTTGGCTTTCAAATGCAGTCTGGAGATAGATTTCAACACTAGGCATTAATTAATATTGCTGAAACATTTTGAGGGGAGACTACCCAGAACCCAAATAGGACATAAAGGTCACTGGCAAAGCTATGTCATGGTCTCTGCAAATACACACTTTTTATCTCCTACTCATGAGACATGGTTTCCCCTAGTTTCTAACTTCCATAGAATATCTCCCCTCAGAGACATTGAAGGGCTGCTTCTCTGAGAAAACCAGAATAAAACTTCAAAATCTGATTCTCAGAGAGTCAGATCTTCACGCATAAACCAATCCCTTGAAGTTTAACTCCAGACCTCCTGTCAGAGATGCCTCAAACCTCTCTGTGGTTTCCCTAACTTCTAACTGGAGAATGAGAATCCTGACTTTGAAACTGCTCCTAAGATTTCAAAACCTGGAGGGGATACAGAATCATTTGAACATTTTTGTGAATACACCAGAAGGATCATACCTTGTTAGTCTGAGGCACAGGACAGCCAAGTGCCCAGCTTGTTCCTACAAGTGTGGCTTTCCTGCTCTGAATTTGGCAGTCTGTAGTCCCAAACTCACAGCTCCTCCACATAAGAAACTCTCTCAAGTATGACTGTGTTAAAATTTAATTTTATGAAGAAACAGCATATTTAAATAAAATTAAATCCCATTTCAGTGTTCTGATCAGCTTTCTGCAGTTCCATGTTCTGGTACTTTCTCTCCTGCTTGCAATCTATATTCCCATCACGTGCTGCTTAAAGTGCAGAGCAAAACCTTTTCTCAGCCACGGACTTTTGGAAGTTTGTTGAACCTTTCTCCTAAAGCTAATTTGTTTTTTTTCTAATGGAAGACTTAAGTTATAGTAACATATTGCTGGGAAAACAACCAGAATGCTGGCAACAGAACATCTAAATACCAAATCAAGACAACAGATCAATCATTTTTATTGTGGTTTCTTTGTACTTCTGTGAAATTATAGGTCTGTAAAGGTACCAGGCTTAATTTTCTAGTAAGCCACTGCCTTTCGTACCTCTCTCCTAAATGCCAAGACACTGAAGTGAAGGCTATCTCACATTTCCTTTTGTTACTTTCCTGGGTGTAAAGAAAACAAATCAATCAATTTGTGAAGCATTTTCCCCCCATAGCATGAGGTTTGATTTAGACTGAAAGTCAGATGGGGAAATGAAAAGACACAGTGGACAGAGCAGAACAAAAATCACCAGTGCAAAGAGACAGAGTGTAAATATGTGTTGCTATTTGTGTAGATGTTTATGCAGTTTAACACATAACAACGTCAGATAAGCAGACCTATATGAAAATTTAAATTTCCCAGCATAGAATTCATTCCCACATCCTTAGACTTCAACGGCACACATATATATTTAGCAGCATCTCCTTGGTCCTGGTTTCTTAGTCTTTTCTGTTTATCTTACCTTTAGTGCACCGTGCTTTTCATTTGCTCCAACAATAAAAATTTGCGCCGTATCCTCAGCGTGCTCAGACCGAGCGTGGACAAACAAGGCTCTGCCAACTTCTGAGGCGTTCTTTAGTGCAACCAAAGACCCGTTGCCTTCCACCGTAAAGTCTGGGTTAGAAACTTGGAAGGTCAATTTGTTATTCCCCTTGCAGTCATCAAATTTCACTGGGGGGGAAAAAAAAAAAAAAAAGAGAAAAGACATTATAAGTATCCACTTTGGGACATAACCTTCAAATGTCTTGATGTTATTGGCTTGTTTACAGATTTTGGGAAGAAATGTCTCTCAGTCTAAGGAGAAAAACATTCAAAGTTTTATATCTGTGTGATTCTAATTCATATACAAATCTCATGAATGTGCACCTCCAGGAGGATGGAAAGGTTTTGACCCTGATAACTGGGGATGTAGGAGGTGAACAAAACACTCTGGATGTGAACCTTTTGTGATCAATCAAATGCACACCCAGTTTCACAATTTGAGCAGTAGCAGTGGAGACCTTGTTGTCCTCCTCATCATAGCCCAGGATCTCTAAAGGCTCTTCTGCTGGCAAAGTGGTTTCAGGCATTGAGCATATCTTTATGCTTAGCACTGAATATTTACAGAATATTCAACCTCAGTCTACTGCAAAAGTGTTATATAACAGAAAAAACAAACTATAACATTTCTTACTAACTACCAGGACTGTCATACAGTACATGAGCTGCACTCTCAGTATGTCTAAGGATTATGAGTACTTTTAATTAAACCGTAGCTGTCAATAATCCCGTCTCACTTTACATGAAGGGTTTAAAATATTTAGGAAGGCTGGCATAAAGAGAAAAATGTCCCGAAGCACAAAGGTTTGAGACCTTGCTTCAAATTCCTTCTCTGAGTGCAGTAGATTCACTTTGCACAAATCACAGGATAAAATATATGATTAAGAGATCTTCACCAAAAACTTGCAATTGCTAAGTAAACTTTTCAGGCTTTGACATCTCTGAACGATATATTTGCAAGCAAAAGGTTTTTCTGCAGAGAATGTGTTCTGTATTCCCTACCTGCTCCTCAAGTTACTGCTGCTGCAGACTTTTCACTTACCAGTATTCTCTCACTATTTTGATTTTACATTTCATTTCTGTTGCCTCTTTAAAAACTGCCTTACACTTTCAGAAAAGATTGCAGACAGGGATACAGACTACAGAAAACCAATGACAACGGACTTGTACTGAATATAAAGCACTTTGCATAACTGTTTAAAGTCACTGTATAGACTTCTTGTATTGGGTCGTTATTTATAAGGGAAGAAAAATAATCCCAGAGTCTCTCACAGGCTGGCCAATGCTGAAGCTCTTTCCGACTGTGTAATCTCCCTAAGTGGTCTTAAAGCACAAGCACAGTCTCATGGTGGGTGACCACTCAATACTCCCAGGAAGTTGCACAGAAATCCTCTTCATCAAATTTTGTGCCTGTTTCCAGACATACCAACTTGAAGAGAGGGCTGCCAGAGGACCTGGAGGAGATCCTTCCTTTCTGGGCATTCACTGAGATTGAATCCCAAAGCAGAACACCACAGGAAAATAGAACCATGGCTAGCGCTGGAATTTGAATACAACTTCATTTTTATGACAAATATTGATGAGAAAGGTTAAATAAAAAGGTAAACAATGCAAATATTTCAAACATCCAAACTTCAGGACAAGGCACAGGATGAGACGTGGGACATTATTTGCCGAAGCAAGAGTGGAGGGTTGGCCTTGGCTGCACCCAGACCACCACCCAGCCCTCTCTCACTCCCCCGTCTCAGCAAAACTGGGGAGAAAATGAGATGGAAAAGGCCGTGGGTGAAGATAAAGACAAGGAGGCCACTTATTTGGCTATCACTGGCCAAACAGAACTGACTTGGAGAAAATTATTTTAATTGCCAATTAAAATAGATGTGGGTGGTGAGAACAAGACAAAACTAAACCCGCACTGTCATCCTGTCTGGCCCGTTTCCCCAGGCTCAGTGTCACTCCATCATTCCCAGCTCTACAGCCTCCTCTCCCCGAGCAGTGGGGACACAGGGGGAGCAGGGGGTCACAGTTTGTACCTAAGGGCTCCTCTCTGTGGCTCCCTCCTCCTCACACTTCCCCTGCTCCAGCCCGAGTCCCCTCTGCGGCCGCAGCTCCCTCAGGACAGACCCACCTGCTCCTGCCTGGGGTCCTCCAGGGCTGCGTGGAGTCCCTGCTCCACACCCGGAGCCCTTCCTCCTTTTCCTCCTCCTCATCCTCCTCCCCCTGGGGCTCACACCTCACACCTTCCCCCTCACTCCTTATTCCCAGGTACCATTTTTCCCATTTCTTGGCACAGAGGCAGCTCCGGTGTCTCCGAGGGCTCAGCTCTGCCCGGCGCTGGGGCGGCTGCGGGGCCGGCTGGGGACAGCCCTGACCTCCCCTCACAGAGATCCCACAGCCCCCACACCCCCACCACATTGACCAGGGCAGGAGGAGCTGAGCAGGGATTTTGAAAGAACAAAGTTGTGACCCTGTGAATTCACACTGGACCGTCCTCTTCCCGGTGACAGTCCAAACTCCATGATAGTCACCACAGGCTTTGCATAAAAATTCCCCCAGCACCTGAAGGATCTGCTGCTGCACAAGGTTTAAGCTCGATTACATGCTTTTAACTAAAAACTGCTCCCATTTCCTCTGCTTTACTTGAGGGCAAGAGAGCTATCCTTGGATTCACAGTGGGACTGCAAACCAGAATTTCATCAGCTCATTTGCCATTTCATTGAATTTTGCTGAAAGCAAAGGGGGATTATAAATAAAAAAGAAACAAAAAGCTCTTTCCCCTCAGATACTCCAATCCCTCTAGACAAACCTATCTTGGGCTGTCATGTGGCAGACTCCTGCTTGCAAAGTCTTGCACCTCAGCGGAATCAGGGAGGAAAAGCCACTGAATTTGGGAGCAGCAGCAGTCTAAAACAATTTCAGAGTGCTCAGGCTGTGCTGGTGCCCACACTGCCCTCCAAGGCTGGGAACTTCTTTCAGAAAATGTCTCGTGCCCCCAGTAGGATTTTGATGGAAGGCTCTCTGTGATCAAGGCCTCCCTGGTGAAAAACCCCCCGTTGCAGTTTATGCTGGTGACATGACAGGTATTTTAACAGACTCACTGTTAAATCTCCTAAAGCTATCAACCAACAAAAAAGCAAAATTTTCCTGTCACCACAAATGTGGAAAGTTGAAATTCTCTATAGTAATCACTTTGTAGATATCTCTGCATATCTCTGTACACTGCATAGATTGCAGCCCTTATGAATTACAAGTCTTTTCCCTTATTCTTTTGTTCCCTTGAAAAAAAAAACACCAAACCTCAACTGTATAATAATAATAATTAAAAAAAATAAAAGAAAATGAAGCAGGGTATTTGGAAAGTAACTTGTATTGGTGGTATCCTTGCCCATTGAAGGGTGTTGGAACTATATGATCTTAAAGGTCACTTCCAACCCAAACCATTCTAAGATTCTATGAATAAATACGTGCTTCTCATAGTCAAAAATTGCTGCTGATCTAACAATAATCTATTAATAATACATTAATAGCTTACAACTGGAAAAATTTGACATTGCTCTCTCGGAAATTATGTCAGGAGTAAAAACTGGGGAAAAAAAATTACAAAACCTGAACAAAACTATAATAAAGTCATCCCTTAAAACCAAATGTCATGGTTCAGAGCTGTAGCATCACCCAGCCAAACACTGCAGGTCCCTTTCAAGAAAAGGACTCATTGTTTTGTACTTCAAAAGAAGGGGGACCCTGGCTGGGAGTTCACTTCTCCCACCTCGCTGCTCAACATTCACAAACCTGGAGGTTCCTGTCCCGCTGCCATCTGCGTGCACTGGAGAGGTTCAAAGACCACATGTAGATTTGACACATGGAATCAGGAGAAGCACTTGAATCTATACTCTCTTGAAACTAAGAATTTAGCAGGTTTAGACCTTTTATATTTTGCTCATCTGTTGATCTTGTTTTATGAAATGGTGCAACTTTGTCCAACAAGGGCAGAAGCAAATTTCTTTGAAAGAGGAAAACTGTTCTCTTATCTCACCTCATCCAAAACCATTGATGCTTTCAATTCCCAATCCTACCACAGAAAAAAGACTATTTGATGAGGTTAATAGCAAAGAGAAGGAAAGAAAATGAAAAGGCTCTGAGAAGTACTGATATGTAGGAGTGAAATTAGGAGTGGGTGGAAGGAGATGAAGTGATCATAAGGATAGAGAACACTGAAGATTATTTGGCCTAAGGACCAACAGGGATGAAACTGTAGCCAATTGTTACAAAAGTCAAAGAGAACTGTAGCCTTAGATAAAATCCCTAATCAGAAGTTAGGAACTTTATCAGGATGATGCTGTCTCCTGAACTGGGCTGACTAGGGAATGTTGGATGAGACTGCATTGCATTCTCAGCCATTCCTACAGTGCCTTTCACTGGGAATGTTTGCTTCCTTAAACTCATGTGGCTTCTGGGGAAGAGCCAATGCTAATAACCAAAATTTACAGTACCTGAGCTGCCCATAGCAGGCAACACAGTCAAAGGAGTTGGCCCTGGAACTGACCGCACTAGCCTGCCCTGCCAGGCACTCGGGAGAGATCTGAGGAGTTTCAGCTTCATCAGCTTACTCAGATTTCCATCTGCAGCACTACATCTATCCCTTAAACAAACCTGTACATCACTGATGCCCTAAAAAAGCATAGCCTGTTAAATATAGGGCAAATTGGCTTTCTAGTTCTTTTTCTCTGGTGAAAAAATCTTGCTTCTCGCATAAAGCCTGTGTACAAATCTCTATGCACACTACAAAGTGTCATTAATTAATTACTCCTTATTTCCTCCTAGTACCAACCAGTGTAACACAGAAGTGTGTGGATATCAGTTGTGGGAAGCTTCAGGTGGATATTGAAGAAAGATTTCCAGCTAACCATTAAAAGAAGGTGCTGAGGATACGCTGTATACTTGCCATTACAGGGCTTGAACATGAGTTTAATCAAATAGCAGCTTAATCCAAAGTCATTCGACACCCCTTTCAGCACCTGATGCTGCTTTAAACCAAAAGAATGAACTAGGTGACACCTTAAAGTCTTTTTCACACATAAAAGTTCTAGATCTAATTAGTATCCCTCTCTTTTCAGGTCTACATTAGGCCTATAGTTGTGGGGTTCATTCAATAAAAGAAAAACTAAAAAAATGAAGTGCACTGTATCTTACTACACAGCTTATTCATCTAGCTGAGTCCTGCACACTGACCTCTCTCCCAAGACTGAAGGAAATTTGGGCATGGGACTGAGAACTTCTGAATACAAGATGAACAAGCACACAGGAAAATAGGAAACGCCTCACTGTTCTTCCACTGAAAAACAATCTAAACGACCGAAACTGCCAGGTTTCAAGAAGGTATGGAATATCTGTTTTCAGAAATGAAACATCCCGTTACAAAGAGTTCTTCTAATAAGATCTTTTCAGATCTATATTTAAACGATCGCCAGACACCAAAAACAGAATAGTTACCAAAATCTCTGTCAGCTGGATGGAGAGCACACAGTCTAGGGACTCTGCCAAGGTTCATGGAGAGCTCCTGCACGCTCGCTTTGTGTTTGAGCTTAAGGAGTTTAACGGGAGTGTAAACTCTTCAGAGCAAAGGCCACCGGTTTGCTCTGTGTCTGTGCAGTGCTCGCAACAAAATGATTCATATTTGATACTCAAGGAGCTACAAAAGTTCAAAAAATGAATAATAGTAACAGTTCAGCTCGAGTCCCAAACTAAAACGTTAGTAATGCTACACCAGACGTGATTGTCTCGTTGACAAGAATTCAATGGGCAATTAGAACAATGATCCAATATCTATTTATGTGGAGGCGGAGTTCTCCATTTATTGACACATATATGACTCTTTGGATGTTCCTAGTCGTGCTCCAGCTGCCAAATGAACATCTTTATTGTGCCTAATATGCCACATGGTATGAGACAGGCTCCAAAACTCCGTGCAAGCTGAATGAAAATACTGCCAAGCAGCTCCCAAAGAAAAACAACACGAGTGTCACTCATCGGCCTCTGTTCATTTCTCAGCCTCCTATGTTAGACTCACTCCTTTCTGTAAAAAAACCCATTCAAATGTGAATTGTACAGACTATTTCTGCTCGCCAATCAATACTCATTATTAGTAATACATGCATACATCCCAAGGCTTTAATACTGACTTTGAGCTTATTATCATCAAAAAACCTGCTGGAAAAGGGTTTCTTGTGCAAGATCCCAAGTCCTTGACTGTAATGATGGGAAACTGAAGCTGGAAATATTAACCTTTATAGAGCTCAGCAAGAAAACTCAGGATTCTGGTATTCACCATTTCAGTGCATCCCATTCTCACTGCTGTGATACACCACCTATGTGAGATTTCTACACAACTGTGATATTTATGATAATGAACCACAGATGTTTAAAGAATACCACTTTAAAACATTCAAAGGTTAGCAGTTACATTTCTTGTCAACTCTAAAATGAAAACAAGCTGAAATAGCTTTGTATCCAAAAGCATGTATTAGCCTGGTATATTCCTCTTCCAAAGTAATTTTTTTTTCCCCGAGTCTAATTCTCAAAAGTTTAATTTGTTTTGAACAGCAATACAGAATCTGTAATGTTCGCTCTGATGAAACATCTACAAAAGTGTTCTGAATAAATAAAGATACATATTTATCTATAAGCACACCAAAACTTATTCAGTATGTCTCTATGTACCAGGAACATACTGGCTCCTCAGTAAGGAAATTTCACACTGAAAATACAGACTTAATTACTCTATCAATGAAGATTAGGAACCTTTCTGTTAATATAACCTAGCCTTGCTCAAATCAGTGGGAATTACAGCATCAAACAAATATTATCCCCTGTTTATGTTCTTATCCTTTTTAACAAATAACTCGAGATCTTATTGGAACCACAAGTCAGAAGCTGTATCTGTGAGAGGTCTAGAGATGCAAGAAAAGTACATTACAGCTGCACAAAGGCAACTCAGCTTCCCAGCCCAGCAGGGATTTGTCAGCTCTGCTCAAAAGTCCTCCCTGCTCAACAACATTAGCAAAATAGAGGAGTTAGACAGAAACTGGTGAAGCTGAGCTTCATTAACTACAAAGAGAGAAAAGTGATGGTGGAAGCAAATGGAAATGATTCTGAGTGCTGTTGTTGTATATAAAAATTCATAAAGTGCCATGACCTCGGGAAGCTCTTATTAGCAATAAACACTGATGCCGACTGCAAGCAGCAGGAGAGGAGTGGGGAGATGCAACAAGGCCCCACGGGGTGTTCGTTGCCTGGCGCTGGCACAGGGACTCGCAGCAGCTCCACACTGCAGAACTGCCAAGTGCTGCGAGCCCTCAAGAGCTGAATTATCCTGTGGAGAGGATGAAATCTACCTGGAACCAACACATCTGGACAACCTAAATCCATCTAGGAACAAGAGAGCTGCTGTGACAGCAGCTAACGGCACAGGAGCTGAGCAACAAAAGAAATCCTGCATTTCAAGCCAAGAGCACGGTCCACCAGGAGAAACAGCTTCTTTCCCTGCCTTTGTGATGCCTTCAAAATCACCTCTGGAACACAAGTTTTGGCAGAGAGCCCACAGCCACTGTGTTTCTGCTGGTTTCCTGCAAGAATACCTGAACAGCAGAAGGAAAAGGAATAGAAAGAGAAAAAAGTGTTGCCCTGTGATACTTTTGGGGGCAGACTAATGTGAGACAAGACTCTGTCAACAGTTAAGTCAGACAGGTTGCTCCTAAAGATATGAGGTTGTCATTATTTCATGTCTAAAAGTGCTCTATAAATAATGGATTTGTGGCTTAGGAAAGGTACAAGCTTGACTAAAATATTTCTTTACACAAAAATGTTATTGAACATTTAATAAAATGAGTGAAATGAATTTTATGAAAACCCTTTTTGAAGGCTTTTAAACAGTTTAATGCGAAATTCTAGCTCTGCAGTAGAATTGCTACAGGAATCCAATGAGCAACGGTGGGTTATTATCTCCCACTGAACTTTTATGATTTTCTTGTGTTTATATAATTTCTTTATGTGTCCCTGAAGTAAATTACAATGATGCCTTATTTAGCATCCAGATAGTCAAAAACTGAGGAAACGTGAGCAACAGCACAATGTTCGCCAGAACATAAAAAGAATTAAGACAAAAACACATTTATATTCAACTTCTTTGGAAGAACAAGTGCTAAACAACAGACTTCATCCTTGCACACACTTATAAAGCCTACAAAAATAAACTGATTACCTCAACTAGCAAACATCCCCGTGTGATTTATGTGTGGTGATCAGATCTGTGCAGAGCCCTGCTACAATGCAGCAATTAGGCCAGCAGTTCATCCAGTGGGCACTGGGGTGTGGATATCTGCCCTTTGGAGAACAGCCTTTCCACAGGAGAAATGGTACCCAGTAATAGTCCCAGTCTCCTCTGTGCTGTCAGAGTTCATCACAAGTACATACCACAGACTGGAGATAAGCTTCCTGTAGATGAAGAAAGACAAGGGTTTTCACCCAGAAACTACTGCAGTGAAAAGGTGTGACGTTTTTACCATAAGAATCCCATTGGTCTCTCTCCTGCACCTCCTCTCTACCACCAACAGCCCTTGCAGAGCTGCAAATTGCTAATAACCTGAAATTGTGTAGCACAGATCACCGGAGTAATAATTGATGCCTGACTGAAGGCTCCCTCTGCCTCTGTGCTGTGGTTGTGTGATTCCAGAACCAGTGACTCCCTCCCCTCTGAAGACCCACACCACCAGTGCTCTGCTCTGCCTCTCTCCTCACCTTCTGTACTCAACACTGTACTTTGGCATCTTTTAAGATCTCACCAAGCTCTGCCTCTCCTCTCCTGGCACATCACAGCACCACTTGTCTGCATATCAGTATCACAGCAGGTACCCTGAGCTAGAGCTGGACAACCCTGCCTTAAAACCAGGGGCAGCACAACTTGTATCAGCCCAGCTCTGAGGCAAAATGTCTTTGCCCTGAAGCTTTGGGGTTCCTGTTTGGGATTCCAGTGAGTATTTGCACAGAGTACGATGTGAGCAAGGTGGTCCATCAGCACCAAACTCGAGGATTCCTGCCTTTTTCCTTACATGTCACTGCTTCTTCTTGCCTTTCCCTACCATGCTCCCTCCTTCCTTTCTTCTAGAAAGGAAGATCCCTCAGTGGTCTCTCACGATTTTCAGCAGATTTATTCTACCAACAGGGCTCCATCAGCTGTCTCTCTTTGCTTGAAATTACAGGAAAATACAAACACTTTAATCAAAAGTGAAGGTGTTCCCTCCTCCTCCCCAGCAGACTTCACCAGCTCACATTACATGATACCTTCACACATCATTTTGCTGCCCATTGTCTTATTTAGGGCAAAAATCTAATCAAGTGGAAGGAGTTGTAATGAGCTGTTCTCAGCTGGAAGTTTTCTTGACTTATTCATTACAACGCAGACCAGTTATTGACTGATCTCCTGGGTCAGTGGGTGTGTTATCAGGCATGGCAGTGCTACAGCTTCTGTTCTAAACCCCAGAGAAAAATTATTGTTTCAACAAAAACATGATGTCAGTGAGTGCGTCTGAACAAATACAAAAATCAAAACTTTAGATGTTGTATCACAGCCATCGATCTTCTGAGCACAACACACGGTTCAGTTTAACTGGAGCTGCTGCCTCTTTGTAAATGCAGAGGACACAAACCGATACTACATTTGTGGAGCTACTGTCACATCTGTGGAGAAATATGACATTTCACTGTTAATGCTGCATTGAGTCTGAGCAGCCCAAACGATCCCAAACCCAGCAGCAACATGTGGAAAACTCTTTTTAACTTTGTTTGTTACAGAGAAAGGGTTCCTCTGATTGCAATGCAAATGATCAATAATATTCCGTTTTAGCGGACTTACATAACACTTTGCCAAGAACCCCAGGAGAGCACGAGATGAAATTAAGTTTAAAGTCTTACAAAGTCTTCACTGGCAGAGTCTGAGACACAAGCAGACAGAATCAAAGACGTTCAAATACAATCAGTATGTTTGTGGCTCTGCAGATTGCTGTGAGAAGCTTGTCGATACGAAATTAATTGTACCCTGTAGTGGAGGGAGATCAGACAAAAATCTGAGTTTGTACAAGAATTCTCAGAGGGGTATAATGGATAATTTCCTTTGAATACTGGCTGAATGAAGCTGGAAGAAGCAGCATACCACTGACCACGAATTTTCTCATCTTCTGCACAAGCACACATCTGATCTTTGAGCAATCACCTTAAGTGCGAACGAAATCAAGTTTCTTGATGTATGTAATTTATTGAAAACTAATCAGTTGAGGTTCCATTCCGGAGGAAAAAAACCAGAGTCCCAGGAAATTTAACTATATAAATAAAATGCTATCAGCAGATGTCAAAAAGTAACAACAAGCAATCACTCACAGGAAACAGCTACAGTGCAACCAGCACAGAAAGTACCTTATTTACACCAGGATGTGTTTCAAATGCCTCCAAAGCCACAAATTTATTTAGTAAGGGTTTTCCATTAACTAGACCATTAATCAAAGGTCATGGGGATATTTTTCCTCAAGTTCACAATTAAAACTGTTTGTCTTCAAGATGAGTTTGTTATAATTACAGTGATCTGTCATTTCTTAATGTGATCTGTCATAACTTCTTTTTTCCTTTTTTTTAATTTGTTTTTCTTTTTTACTGGCACAAGCTTCTGTCAACACTTAATTGACATAATTTTTACATGATTTTTAAGTTAATCTAATAGAAATTATGATATATTCTTAGATGAACAGAATGTTCACTGTTATGCCCAAATTTACACTAGCTCGAAGTGTGGCCATTAGTACAAAAGGCAAATAAATGATAAAAATGAAATATGGGGCCTCACTGGAGAAATGGATGCTTTGGCTGCTCCTTCAGTGGGAAGTTCAAATAACTCAGTGATTTGAGGCTGGAAGCAGAAATTACTATTGTAAAAAATATCTTTTGTTCTACACCAGATCCATGGCAGCTGCTCCCACACTTATACCCTCGCTTTTATCAGAGATGGGAGAAAAAAAATATTGCTTGAGATATCTGCCTTGCTCTAGCAGTGCGTGGAGACAAGAAGTCAAAGTGCAGGAGCTTTTCATTAAATAAGCTATCACTACCGAGTGCTTTCTGCACATTACCCACGGATACTGTGCGAGGCAATATTGCCTCCACCTCCTCAGTCTTGGGTCCTGCTTTCACCTCGTGTGCGAGATGACGACTAACCTGGGATTCAGCACACTGCTTCCCCACCCCCCCAGTGAGAAGCAAAACTCTTGGCCCGGTACGTGCCTGGAAATGTTAAAAAAACCCAAAATCATGGGCATCTCTGTACAGCTGCCCTTCTTCTGGAATGATAAAAATTATTATTAGAGAAGTCTCCCCCGATGTACAATACTATTTTCCTAACAGGCATCCCCAGGAGGAAAGATTTCACATTGGGCCATGTGCAGCTGATTTCCAAAGAGCACTTGGTGGTAGGAGTTTGTTTCAGAAATAGAGAGTGACGCATCATTTACAATACATAAAAGGAAATGAGAGTGAGTAATAAATCCACTGTGCAATATTTTCCTTTCAAAATGGATACTGTAGGTTGCTGGCCTATTTTCCCAGCTGCTGAATGAGTAATGCCATGCCTGAAAATCTGCTCAAACCATTTATTCTGTGGATTGTTCAACTTTCCCGGTGAAAAACTGAAACCAAGGTTCCTCCCATTTTCGGGGGAAATCTTGTGTTTTCTTGTCTTCTCCATCAGTGAACCTGACAGAGAAATAACAGTTTCTCTTGGTGGTTTTACCAAGTTCTCTCAAGTGAGTTCCCTCAAGCTTTTTTTAAAGCAAGCAGTATAAAGCTGATTTCTCCAGACAGATCTGATAAAAGCTCAAATAACAGACCTATAATCCTTTTCAGCCTTCAGTCTAAAAATCAGACACAGTTTATGAATAGCTTTTCAGAATGCCTTCAAAATATAAATTGCATTTAATTTCTCATAATTCTCATAGAATGAGGTAATTAAGCTTTTGTTTTACTCAAGTAACAAGCCAATTCCAACACACAGATCATTCTATAAACCATGTAAAAAAATCAAATGTTTAATTGCAGCCTGCTGAAATACAAAACTCCTGAGAATAACAAGGAACGCCACCTCTCAAAACTCTGCTGGATTTCAAACTTGCTAAACTTATTCTCATCTATTTCAAACAATATCAGTGCTTGACTACCAGTTGCAGAACCAAATAACCTTGGTTTGAATTTTGACTCGCACACTAAGATCAGAGAAGTCGCACTGCTGAGAACAATGTAATTAAAATTGCACCATGTAATCTTGCTCTGCACAGTCATTCCCAGAACAGTTTCTATTCACATCAAACACAGGCTTTTATACTTTAAAGAAAGGCAGCTTTGGCATCTCCCACAAAAGAACTGACCTGAGGGAAAGTATATTCTGTCAGTCAGGATCATTTATAAGCAACGTGAAATTTGTTTACATAGATAAACCAAGGAAAGACTATCAGGCTACTGAAGTTTCTGCCTCTTTTAATAACTAAGGAACAATGAAAAAAAAAAAAACCACAACCAAACAAAATACCGACCGAAAACACATACAGCACAATAGTAATTATTTGATGATGCAGGTGACACTGGTATTTGTATTTGCTACTTAAATAGGTGGCATTGCCACACGTGCTCGTGTTTAAACAAGTAGTACTGTATAGGAAACAAATGGCAATGAAAAGTTGTGTCGATTACTTGATATGATCTGTATTTCAAATATACACTCTGCTTCAGAGCACCACTTGCTGTTGTGTGGTTGTCAACCAACCTGCAGTTTGCATCACTGCCACCACGAGCTAAGATTGGGATCAATGCAGTGTTTGATTCCAAGCCTTTCTGTCAGCCTCGGGAACATGGATCAGGCTGTGATTGACAGGTTACACAGAAACCTGTGACCAATGAATAGTATTTTTTTTCTTATATTCAACTCCACAGTCAACAAAAGAGTGCAGTGAAAAGCCATTTGAACCAACTTCCCAGAGATGAACACCCACAACAAGGACTGTGTAGAAAAAAGCATTACCTGAGAAATGAAAACAGAACAACTCTAGTATGACGATTAAGGACATCACAATACCCCTGGGGAATAAGATTTCTTTTCAGTAATATACTTTTATATTATTTCTGATTTGTGTCATACTCAAGTTCATATGGTGATGGCACTGGACACAGATCAGACAAGATGCTGCCTTACCACACAGTGGTTGTAGATTAATTACCAAGTCAGTATTGCAGCTAAAATTTTATTACCAGATAATCTCTTAGATTTAATGAATTACAGAGAACCCTAAAACTAAGTGAATTCCACCTGCCATCACAGTTGCCAACACAACAAAATTTGCCAGTTGTTCAGTGGCAGTTCTACATCCACTCACTGAATTCCTTTTTTTCAATGACTACTTTCATTTTTCCAAGTCAAGTAGAATTAGCAAACATGATTTCTCGTCTTCCCTTTTCTCTCCTTAGGCTTGGTATAGGTGCCGCTAATTGCAAATGCTCTGATGAGCGCACTGAGGATTAGTCATATGGATTTCCTACACTCTCACCTGACTTTGCAGCATTAGAATGCAGAAACTTCAGCACATCTGTTTGAATAAATGTCTCTTTCCTTTCACATTAGAATAACTGTAATGATTATAATGCTTATGAAGCTTAAAGAGGTGAGATAATAATCAGTCAGTCTTTACTTTGCTTCTGGTTATAAAGCCATTAAAAAAGAGAAAAAAAAATACAACCCCCCCCCCAACCACTGAATCTGTGCATTTTTCCAGCTCATGTGCCCTTCCAAAGCATTAGTCTCTTGTGACAAATAAAGCACCATCCTTCTGAACACTGATATTCCTCATTTCTCTTCCACTTTGCTAATGGCTACAATCGTGACACACAGAGAATTCTTTTGGTAAACCTGATTTGCCAAAAGTTTTCAAGTGAGACGATGTTGTATATTTATGCACGTGGCTGCTTAGCAACTTTGTAGTAGTTCCACCCAGGAACTGAGGCGTAAATAAATAATTATGCTACACCAGAGAGTGAAAGTGAGACATTTATAGATTTAGGAATAGAAAGGTTATCAGAATTCATCACCTAGCAACAAATATGATATCATCAGCTCCCCTGTCTAGCATGCATCCAGCAAGAAATGTATTATAAACTCCACTGACAAGTGAGTTAACTTGGGAGTTTAAAGTTTAAATGAACTCTACAGCTAATTAAACTTAGCTTAGTGCTTCTGTGGGCTGTATGTTTGCATTTTAGCACATGCTTTATTCTGGAATAAACAGTTGCCATTCACTCATCCACACATTCAAAAGCTGACGGATTCCAGGGCAAATGAGAATACAGAAATGCCATACACTTTCTTATGGTTCCCAAGGAATGGAGACTGATGAGGCAACGCATGGAAATCCAATGCACAGAGGCAGTTGTGGGAGCCCTGCAGGCTCTGAGAACATGATCAAACTGTAGTGTCAACACAGCTCCCTCAATGCAACTTTGGTGATGATTCCAATACAAAAGCTTGGTTTTACAACTCCACACTTGTCTTAAACATTTCAAAGTGATGGATGCAATTATTCACTAGAATCATTTAACAATAGGCTAGAACTTGCATCAGTGAATATTAACTAAAAATAAAATTAGTTTTCAAGTACCAAAGGCTTTGTGTATTCAGCCTGATAGACAACTTTCATTCCCTCCCTCCCCTTCTCTTTCCCCTCAGTGTTTTGCATAAATGCTCTATTATTACAAAGTCCTGCTGTCTGGAAACTGATGATACTTATTATTGCCGAGGCAATGGCTGCTATTGTACTGAAATGTAGAGTGATATAGGTGCAAAGCTACCACTATACTTTAAAGTTTTCTCATCTTGTATAATTTTTGGAAAGCACTTCTTAATCATCACCTCCAGGACCTTTTATTTTGCAAATCTCTTCATTAAAATTTCCTTTCAAAGCTGAACAAGACCAGATTTCATTACAACCCTGACAGATATCCATTCACGTTTTGAAGTTCTGCCAGAGACAAGTCTGGAGTGAGAACATTCTTTACCAGGGAATCTTTCACAGAAGAGTAAATTACAGACAGAGAGCCGGATCCGGAACTGGCATAAGCAGCACAGCCGTGCCAGCCATTTCCTACACATGGAACAGTTATCCCAGGTTATCCTAATTCCAAGGCGGGAGAACGTTTCCTTGCAGAAGAACTTGGAGCCCAGCAGCCCCGGCATAGTGAAAGTAGATTACCTGGCCTTGACAAGCAATCAAGAAATAAAATATAGACTCTTTGCATTCCCCCACATCTGTGCCTGTCTTTGAAGAACAGGACTTCCTGCTGTTTGTACACTCGGCACCAAGGAGGAACAAGCTCAGTCCTTCAAGGTAGTGTTTCTCCTGCCATGATTTCCAACTCCCCTACCTTCCACCCGCTCTCCTTTCCACACAGCAACTGGTAATGAATTGTACTGCTCCACTTAGTTACCTTTCCAAAGTTTTTTTCCTGATACATTCCTCCTCCAGCTTTCCAAACCATCAGAGGAGTAAACATTATTTTACTACTGCATTCACTTGCTGTTCCAGTAGGAGACTCTGTGTTTCTCTCTCTTTTTCTTTTGATATGTCTAGAAAACTCTCCTTGGCAGCCATGGAAAATAAACCTGCTTTTACCTGCGTTAACATATCAATGATTCCAGGTGCTGTAAGTGTGAATTGCTCATTTGAGCTCACACAGCCAGTCAGTTCCATAGAACCATGGAATCAGTAGGGGTTTGAAATGACTTTTAAGATCATCAAGTCCAACTTTTAACCCAGCACCACCACCTTGTTCCCCACTAAACGGTGTCCTCAGGTACCATATGCACATGTTTATTGAACACTTCAGGGATGGTGACTCCACCACTTCCCTGAGCAGTCTGTTCATGCTTTACAATCCTATCTGTAAAGAAATTTTTCAAGAGCCTGTGCAGGACCTGTGGCTCTGTCCAGTGCAGGACCTGCCAACTGCCCGTAGGTCTGCAGGGCACTACTCTCACATGAAGTCTGAATCAGCACACCCAGTCTGAATCCCACACCCCAGAAGAGCAGCATTTTTGACAAAAGCATCAGCTCTTGCTTAGGGAAAAACCTGGAACTCCCAGGATCGTTGATCAGCACTTGCAAACGAGGCTCAGAAACTTAACTACCACCTAAAAGCACCATTTGACAGTAGAGGTGTCACGAAGACTGTCACTCTCAGAAATAGCAAAGCTTTTGCTATGCAGAATCATGTTAAATTTATTTGATTGTCTCTGTAGAGAGGCCATCCATTTTTTATTTTACTGAAATAGGTTTTGGCTACCAGTATTGAAAATTCATTTGTTCCAAATGCATAATATGACCTACAGGAATCAGGCACAGCCACAGAAACTCCCCGAGAAAGTTCATCTCAAGGGCAAGCACTTATGGAAAGTGTTGGAAACGTTAGACAGGGCTGTTCAAATTGATATTTAGGATTAAATAAGGATATTTGAAATTCAGTAGTACCAACATGAGTATCCAAGCACTGAATACGGACAATAACCAGACACTAATATTTTAGAAGTCAAACTGGTGCCTTTAATTGTTATTAGGAATGGATTAAAATGCACCAAAGAAGCTTCAAATACAACAGCTCCATTCCCATTCCCAGCTAGGCAGTATTTATACATCATGGACCAGGCTCTTAACAGGCAGACACCAGTTCTTCCCCAAATGGCACAACACGGAATAACATCAGTAGGAAAAATCAAGAAGCAGCAATTAGATCCTGCAATGTGTTACAACATTCCGGTTAAGAGAGAAATGGAAAAGAAATGCACGTATTCCAAAGGAAAGTGTTACTGGTCGGTTGAGCAAGTTCTTTAATTCTTAGGCCATAGGACAGATGGAGATTTCAACAATGGTGAGAGTTTTTCCTGCAGAAAAACTGCACCCGAAATGAGCGCTCCTGGTGCTGAGCTGCCAGAGCTACTTTTGTGAAAGATCACGTGGGGGCTTTTTAATTCTGCCTCTACCAATTGCTCCAAGCGTGATTTTTCATTCTAGGTCAAACAAAAAAAAATATTTAATATTAAGAATATTTTTTTTTAATTTAAGCAAGGGGAGAAAAAAAACACCCAGAAAATCCCTCAGATTTTCAAATTTAACCAAATCTCTGGGCCAAAAAGCAATTGTTGTCACACATGCATAGGGTTAATTATGAGGCATTACCCCAATAAACTGATATGATACTGCTTGAGAGTTACGTCAGAAACAGAATTTCAGTATTTAAAAAAAAGAGATTTATACATTTACAAAAAATACAAAATCACCAGGACCCCATTAAAAAACCACCACCACCTCCCAACCAGTGAAAATATTTAGTGCTCTTTATCTTGTTTCAAGTCCTGTATGAGGCAAACCAGATAAACTATTTCTCTATTACTTTTTTTTTTTTTAAACAGACCCAGTATCCATTCTGTGTGGAAACAAATACTGGTGATGTGTAAATTAACTTCTTGTTTATTAAAATAATATCACATTCCCACAGGCACAGAAGGGAATTAGGGATTTCTCTTTTCAGATGTTACCTCCTCCATAAATCTTCAAGGTTTATACATAATTAATTAAAAACTGTTGCAGTGTATAACTCATCGTTACATATATCAGCTAACATTTCTCATTAGGGCTACAGATTTTGCAGTTGCAGCTGCTGCATGGCCAGTAAGGTCTTTTTAGATGTATCCTTCATAAAACAGCCTATGTTGCAGGTTCCCGTTGTTTTGCTTGTGGTTTGTTGGGCTTTTTTCCCCTGTCAGGTACGTGCATTTCTGCTGTTGCTTTAAGGCAGCATTTACCTGAGAAGAAGGAGTTCAAATCCAGCATTTTAAGAAAGCCTTCCCCCGAAAAAAAGAAACTTCTCAGCAAACATCAGAGCAGAGCAAATAATTCACAACAATCACTTATTTATTGGGTTTGCCATTTATTTTTCTGTTCACCACAGATTGCTAAATTCTTATATGTAAATTATTCATGAATTTCTGCCAATGCTTCTTCCATTTAAATTACTATGAAAATGTACTTGCAATTATTCAGATTTCAACATTGGCTCTCTCAGGTTTTTGGAGCACTGGTTCTGTTCCATGATTGGTTGCAACTTGCCAATTTGGAATACGTTTCAAGCATTACACTTGAGCACACAGTTCAAAATTTACTTTGTCAGTTCCATACTTGCAATTTGTGCTCTGAATATAATGTTTTCTGACATTTCCATACTGACAAAAGCTCTAGTGTAGACACAGCTATATCTTGCTTCAATGGGCATTTCAGTGGCATTATTTCAGTCATTTTCAGTGCCAAAGCCATTACCAAAACACATAAGACAGACAGAAGAGGGGTTTGACATTAACTGCCTCTGTGTTTTCTGCTATTTATAAAGGTGTCTGAGCCAGCAGGGCTTTGCTAACAACCCCAGCTGGTCACTGCTCAAGCCATCCTTAAATCGTGTACCCAGCCCTTCAGGGAGGAACACAGCAGATCACATCCCTGGAGCCAACAGGAAGGTAAGGGAGTGGCAAAGAACAGTCCTTCCAAGAAATACATGTTGACGTGGGCTCATGAGGCCATTCCCTCCACCCAGGAGGGAGAACTCTGCCAGAAGGAGCTGTTAATCACTTCAGCTAAGGCATCTCGGCATCCAGTCAGGCCAGCCCCGGACAGAAGTTCCCATTCTTCTCCAGCACCTGGAGCTCAGGGGTGTGCACAGTGGGAAGCCCCTATCTATCTCTGCCGAAGAAAAAGAGGTGGGGAAACTTATGGCACCGAGACAGTTGACTACCAAATCAAACCCAGAGTTCCCCTAATGTCAGATGAGGCCCAGGGGTCCTCATTCTTCAGTTTCCTTGTGTTTTGTTTCTGGGTTTCACTGCACCTGCTTCAAATACAAGTGGAAGGCTGAACATGAGGAGTGATTCACCTCAACATCAGCATTACTGAAGACCACACAACATTTTCATCTCAAAACCTCTGCAGCCACCTGTGCTGTGAATCTACACTTGCAGCTTTAATATTAAAACTTTGCTTTGTGTCCAGTGTCCCTCATGTCGATGGGCAAATGACCTGAGGTTAAGCAGAGATCAGGAGGGACAGGCAGAACAAACAGAGGGACAGAAAACACTGCAAGTTTCGAAATGGCAACTCCCCATTCTTCCAAACTTTTAACAGTTTATTTTCCCCATCCCTTTTCAGGAGATATGCCTTGGAAGAGAGATATTATAATGGAATCTCCCAGTGTTAGCAGCAATGTGCTTTACATTAGAGAGCCTGATCTTGCTTCACAAGGTTGAACAGTGTTTGCAAGCCAGTAAAGCCACATCACTTACTGTAATACATCCCTCTCTCCCCCAAACAGTAAGCTCCAGCAGTGATGGAGGAGGCACTCAGCTGAAAAGCTCCAAATATGAAAGCCTCATCATGTGAAATGAGGATAGATTATGTACTACACTCACACTGCTGGTTCCAGGAGCGAGGTTTACCTAAGAAGTGCACCTTTGTAATGGTAACAGACGAAATGCAGCCAAAGAAAGAGCAATATAATCTAAAATTAAATCTAATGTAATCTAAAAAAGTCGACCTGAAATTACACAAGGAATTGTAACTGGGATTTAGAAACAAAGCATTTTTTAAGAGGATGTATTCTGCAGAAGTTTTTCTTTGAAGTCCCTGGGCAGCACATCAAAGAGGGAATATAGCATGCTTATTCCCTAGGGATGGTTCTTAGAAAAATCAGAAAAACTGTATTGGGGGCACATTTTGTCACTGCTCTCAGCAGGACAAACACACACAGGCAGGTTCTGTGTGCTGCCTTCAATGAAGATTTGATCAAATCACAGCTATTTGATAATATTTCAGTACAAAGAGCAGCATTGGTGCTTCAGAGCTGGGAATAATTCACCTCCCTGCTAAACCAGACACAGGAACACAGGATGTCACCCAGGGCGTTATCCATAGAGCCACCTCACTGGGACCACTTGCAAGAAATGTGAATTTTGTGTGATTTCTTTCAGTAGCATCAAGCTTTTCATTTTTTATTTTCCAACAAGTATTTCAATAATATTTCAACAGTACCTGGAGGATCGACCTGAATGCTTTTGGAGCCCAGATACTTATTAGAGGAGCAGAAGTCAATCAGTTAAATTAAAAAAAAAAAAAAAAAAATCTAGATGGTGCATTGCAAAATTTTGTGCAAGCCACTTATGCCGCAGAAAATTGATTTTCCCCCAGGTTCTGCAGCTTTGCACTCCCTTTTGAAGTACAGCAGCTAGATATATTTTGCTACATATATTTCTCTGAGCTAGAGCCCAGAATGGTTTTTATATTCTGCTGAACATTTTCCAGCTGATTAATGTTATGTTTACCAAACTATAAATATAGGATGATGCCTCCTTGAAGAAGTGATTTAACTTTTCTCCTCTGTTTTCGTAAATTGTTTTTGCTGTGTGTTTTTAAATAAATGGTGTAAACATGAAACTAAACTCAAATTCCCACTTCACATTTTAGAGGTATTTTCTTTTTCAATAATGAGCAGTATCAAAACAGAAGTACCCATCCTATGTACAAACCAGCTTGGATCCTTAACACACAACTCGTGGTGAAGTGTAATGCAATCTTAATAAGTTATTCAATAAAATAGAAAATTATGGTGTAATTAATGAGTTGAGAGTATAAAAGTTTTTTTAAGTAGAGCCTGAAGTTTAGTGGCTTCTCCATGTACTTTCTAGGAAACCCTCTTTGCTGCCACAAACACAGCCTGGCTTTTTTGTTTACTTTCTTGCTTCAGAGGGATTTGGGACACACAGTTTTTGTCTGCCCTTATGTGTACACTGGAATATTTCCCCTTTTACTTTCTCACAGGGACAGGATACCCATCCTTGCCTGCTGCGAGTTCATTTGTACCTAGTGGCAGAACTGATCACTGGACTTGAGCTCGAATCCCTAAAGGCAAAGGGGTTTTGCACCGGTCTCAGAAGATTTGTATTAGGCTGGAATTGGAAAATTTTGTTGTTGAGATGTAATGGTGCTGACATTCTTTACTCAGAGGGTGGGGACGGCCTGGCACAGGTTGCCCAGAGGGGCTGTGGATGCCCCATCCCTGGAGGAGTTCAAGGCCAGGCTGTTTGCTCTGAGCAACCTGACCTAGTGAGCGGCACCCCTGCCCAAGGCAGGGGGGTGGAATGTGATGAGCTTTAAGGTCCCTCCCAACCCCAACCACTCTGTGATTCCATGATCTAAGACAGGCCAGTCTTCCCAAAAACCTTCTTCCTTCTCACCTTTCTTCATTTTCACAACTACATACTGGTAATGCCCAGAGGTGCTGGAGGAAATGAAGAGCTTTCAGTGCCAGTGCAAGACACCCCTGGAGCAGATGACGTTCTCCCCTGGCCACACTGGGATATGGGTGCTATGGAAATGCCATTCTTTGAACTTTCCCACATTATCCCCATGCAAGGAAATGTCCTGTCGGTAATGATTTTACTGACCTAAACCAGGGTTCCTTTTCAATTCTCCTTCTATAACAACTAATTTCTCACCTCTGATTTGGACATTTTTTACACGACTCAGTACTTTTCCCCTGTGCTCAGCATTCCGGATTTTGTGTAGCGTACAGATTATAACCAATGCTAAAATTAATTTGTATCTCATGCATTCAGCTTCACCCTGACTTAATCATTCTGCTGTGTGTTGACTTAGATAAATGCTTGACAATGTTATTGACACTTCAAAGAAAATAAGCCACTTTCTTTATGCACATACATCAGCATTGCCCACATTCACAAAAAAAAAAAAAGCAGAGAAGGATAAGATCAAAAATAATCCCAGCTTAATCCAAATTCCATTTCCCCAAATTTGCAAGCATTGTAGTGCAAATATTTCACTAAATTATACTATTCTGTCCTCCAAACAGCAAGGAGCCATGAACAACAATCTGATTAGTCAGGCCCTGTTCTGAATGGCATTAAAATTATTCGTTTTTCTCCCACCTCTCAAATCCCTCTCATTTGAGAGCACCATTCATTTTAGTCCTTGAATAAACTCCATTCCAAACAGACTGATGACTCCTGACACTTATTGGGGAAAACAAATTGTTTCCATCAGAAACAAAGAATCTAGTGAGGTAGTTGTTAATAATACTTATTTTTATTTTTACTAAATGAATTGATTTTTCTGCATCAATACTTTTAGATCTTACTTTGGGGTTTAACACAGTAAAGGAAATCTTCATTTTTCTATAACACTATTAAAGCGACATTTCTTTACCTGTAATACAACTGGGGGGAAAAAAAACAAACCAACCTCAAGAATCTTATTTTCTTTTAATATCAAAGTACAAGCATTTCACAGAAGCACGTTATGTTTATTTTGAAAATTCAGAATAAAAGAACGTTTTGTTTCTCTCTTTTTTGATTGTACAGATTCATTTCCCTTTCCCCTTCAATTCATGTCAACAAGCTCTTTGGGGTCCTACAAAGAGCTTTCACAAATTTATCCAATACTGATGTTATTCAGAACCTGGTAAATATGCAAAGCAAATGTTTTGTCATTATAACTATTGGTTGTTTAACTGTCTTTACAATAATGTTTCTACTTTTGTTCCATTGTTGTTTCACAGCTTTGAATTCTTGTCCAGATCTAAAAGAAAATAATTTGTCCCTTGGGATTTTTTATTCGATTTTTTTTTTTTTTTTTTACAAAATTTGGAAATTTCTATTGGACAGAGATTTTTTTCCAAGACCATGTTCTGTTTGTGTTATGGCCTCTCAGAGCACTGCAATGCTAAAACAGGGTAAAATGTGAAGAATAAGCACTGATCTGTGTGGAAAAAAGCCAGCAGAGCAGCTTCTTAGCCTCTAAATCTGACCTCCGTAACAGAACCGACAACATTATCAGAGCTAACCTTGTAATATAAGCTCTGTTGGTGTCTCAAGTGAAGAAAACAAATTGTCTTTTTGCTAATGCTGATGTACAGACATACATTCTCCTGGCCAGTAACAAACTGAGTCACTAAACAGCACTACTGGATTCCCCCCCAAAAATGAGGGGCACTGCAGCTGTGTCCACTTCATTTGATGTAATACCGAAATACTGAACAGTAAAACTGGGGGAACTCAAAACCAGAGTATATCCTATTTGGCTTTGCAGTTCCACGGGTTTGACTCGGTGGACCCCGATCCACTGTTTCGAAATTACAGATTCCACTGTTATTTGAACAGAGAGTGTTATTTGAACTGGCAAAAGACCCCAGGAACTGTACCCAGGCTCACAAGAACATCTGCAAAGGCGCCAGATCCAGGTTTAATTAGGTGGTCTTTCATGCAGAGCCCACAGGGAAGATGCCTCACCCAGATTTCAATACCACTCCCTAGTTTTGGGGACCCAGATTATGGCACGGGAGGTGAATTTCCCTCAGATTAACCCAGGGAATTAGTGAAACTGGGATCTGCCCCCCGTTATCACTCCGTGCTCACTCAAAACAAGTGGCTGCCGTGGAAGCAGTCGCAGCCCTACCTCCAGTACACGTATTTTTCCCTTAGCACGTGCTCACAATTACACATTTGTGCCCCCTCCACAGGAGGGAACTTCATTTCGTCTGGTGTTTGCTTAAAAATGCTTTGTGACTTAAAGACAAAACACTGATATGAACACTCAGTTGTCAGCAGCCATCCCAACCCAACGATACCTCCCACCCACACGGCACATTTGATTGCAGGAAGGTGCTGCACAGCATCAGCATCTGCACTGGCAGAGAAGACTGAGGGAATACGTTATCAATAAGTGCTTTTCAAGTCAGATTCTGCTCACTTCATTCAGCTGAGTAGTCTTTTTGAAAAAGACCTTGTCAATATTAAATGAGTATGATTCTAAACTATGCCTTTTTTAAAGTGTGTTGGAAATTGTAGGTGGAATTCCCATCGGTGGAGCAAATTGAGCACACTTCTAAAATAATATGTAAACCACTTAATTATGAATATCAATACTCACAATAAGTTTCTGACATATTTTTCCATCTTGCTGCGCTTGAAATCTCTTCTGCAAAAACATTCAGAAGTACAATTTTTAAAGCTCCCACTGCTTATTCTATGTTCTGCCATTAGTTATGTGGTTTCCTGTAATTTTGCAGAAAAAAAATTATTCCATAGAGATGCTGCCAAATGTGGAGTGTGCCTGCAAATATCTCCTTTATAACAAACATTAACAGTGTAGGATGCACTTGAAACTTTTCCCCAATGCTTATTTAATGAGTTCTGAGTGAAGAGTTCGTGATATTCCCAGGAATCTGTGGTCAGGAAGACTGGCAGCCACATCTGGCCTGTCTGGTTTCTCCATGACTCTAACCCGGCCACCACTGGGCGCATAAATACGAGTCACGTTACGTGCTCTGGTTCCCAATCGCAAACTGTGACAGTATCTTTCCCCAGCCTGAACAGTTTCACAACACGCACGTTCCCCTGGAGTTCCTCTGGCACTCCCTGGAAAAACAGAAGCCAACTGATAAGATCTGCTGTGAAGTCCTAATGTATGTAATTCATACTGAAGCAGTCGTGTGAGCGCTCCCCTCAGTCACAGATACAGGTGTCCATTTGCACACCTCACGGCTCATTGTGGATTTACTCACCGTAATTACTTGGGTACCTTTGAGAACTTATTTTCTGAGGGGAAATGTCGTGTGAAGAGGGGGAAATGTCGTGTGAAGAGGGGGAAATGTCGTGTGAAGAGGAGGGACAGCTTGGCAAATACCACTGAAAGGAAAACAAAGGAGAGTTTTGAGGTCTAATTCTTTCCCAGTGAGGCACAGAGGGAACACACGATTTTATGCAGCACTGCATAATATATCCTGAGTTGATCACAAACTATGAAAAAAGTACAAGTTCAGAAACAAGATATTTTATGTGTTAATAACACGTTTTACATGTTATAGCATCGTTTCACTGATTCTGCTGCGATCGAGGTCACACACACATGAAATTCTTGAGCAGCACCAAGGCCGCTTTCCCCTTGAAGTATTATCCCAACTGAGCAATAAATTATTCAGTGCAGTTTTTAAAAGTGCCTAAAAAGACACTGCAACTTTCCTTCTGTTCCTTATACACTGAATAATGGTTTAAAGACACAGAAGAAAAGACCTCTGGGAGTCAACGTAGACAAAACAGAGAGAAACTTCAGGAATAGGAAAACTGAGTCTAAGTTTTGTGCTTTACAAGAATAAGACCAGAAGCTCGTAATGAATCATATTATCAGGCTTGAGCACTCACAGAACCTACACAGTTCCAAGAGTCACCTATGGGTCCTAAAAAGGATTTTTCATGGTCTCTCAAGGTTTAATTCTCTCAAGTGTCAATGCACATTCTGACTTCACACTCCTGTTTCTCCACTCTGAGCTTTAACTGCAGAGAGGTCACCTGGTGGGACTGTTGGCTTCTGCCTGCCTGGCCTCAGGCTTGGCCAGCTCCAGCAAAGACAGAAATCCCCGAAAATACACCCATAGCACTGCACCACATTTACAGAGAGAGCAACTCTGGCACGTTGTAAAGGCAGGGAAAGAGAAATTCAAACCTCTACTTTGCCAAGCGTGACAAGGAAATAACCTCGGGGTCAAACCCTCCTGTCCTTTGCAAGGCAAATCCTTCTCTGAACATCAAGAACATGAAGGTTAGGATTTTCAGCTCCTCTCTTCCTTCTGCCTACAAAAAGATACAACTAGGAAAAGTAAATCCCTCCATCTGGCTTTTATAAACTTGGAGGAAGAACAATTCTGTCTTTTAGGAACTTTTACAGGGAAACAAGTGCAAGGCTGTGTGTTAGAAAGCAAGGCAAGAAATCAAAATCAAGTATTTGTGCAGTTAATTTCATTCTGCCTCAAGCAATTATTCCATAAAATATATTGGTACAGAACACCATAAATTGTCAAAGTTATCCAAAAAGTAGTACAAAAGCCTGTAAATAAGTACATGACTGCTGATAGGTAATAATGCTAAGTATTAGCATTACTATTCTTGCTATAGATATTTAAGTTTAAAGTTTCACTCCATGAAAGCTTTGTTTTATCAAACAGAATTGGCCCTATCCACCCAGACTTTCCTCTTTTATTAAGCCTTGAAATTATTTTACATCTCAATATAAAGAAAAAATGAAGGTAATTTCCTTAGTGCAAGAAATTCTGTAACAATTAAAAGGCCAGTGTGCTTAGTCTAAAGAACAGATACAAGTGTATGTCTGTTCCTAAAGGTGTATCTTTTCCACATTTACTCCTTATTGAAGAAATCTATAAGTTACTGCAAACAATTTCTTTTATTCCAATGTAAATTTGCTCTTGAAATACTTTGGGGTTTTGTTTTTTGGTTGTTTGGGGTTTTTTTCCTCATTTCAATAACAATTTTAAATATAAATAACTGAGAAAGCAGATCTGTAAACATATGAGCATCCAGAAGGGAAAAGGCCAACATTTACAGTATATCTTGATGTTAAGGAGTAGAACAATTAGTGTTTTAAGGAGCTGAATGTATTGTGATGGTCTTCTACTCTTGGCTACTAAATAGTGCCAGGAACAAAGTTTTGAGGTTTTTCTCAGGCTTAAACTGTCTTTCATTATGGATTCCAAAACAACTGTTCCAAACAAATTCATTAAGCCCCCTTAGACTCTGGCACAGAAAGCATAAGCACATGCCACTCAGGCCTATAAAACCTCCAGAGCAGAACCAAATTAAAAGAAAACAATGCAAGTAACTTAAAGGGAAAAGACTGATTTAACTCTTCATCTCTCATAAAGAAGTCCCACAGTTTCAGGTGAAGTTAGGCAGAACTGTAGGACATGTGGGCTTCTAAAGAAAATCTTGGTTACTCTGGACCTCTAGTCCTTTAATTAGAGATCCAGCACAGCCACACTGAGCTACTGCAATGTTCTGAAGGTACTGCACGAGATCTGCAACCTAGTCCACGAATCTGCAAGGCCTTGAAATGCTTGAGAACCACTAATGAATCCCACCTTGCAGCTGAAAAAACCCCCAAACAAACCCAAACCAAATCAAAGTCGCTGAGGTTGCTGTGGCAGGACTTGAATGCAGCTATTTATCCCATTCACTATAGGCTAAGTAGGGCTCCCAGGGCTGCAATCCTAAAACACACACTGCTCAGCAGAAAGAGAATTGAAGGTATTCTATTACAATAAGATTGCCCCAGTGGCCAGCCTTTAAAGCCTTCTACATTTGTATTAGACAAAATACGGGCAGCTCAGTGTTTTAGAGCTATTTAAATTTAAACCAAGATATGCCTGAATGACAACACTTGCTGATGCAAAGTATTTCTTCTAAAAGGCAGCGTGTTGGGGCAGTTAATCTTTGAAATCCTGGTAATTGCTTATATATATTTGCCCAATTCTTGAGGATCTTTTTAAAACAGAAGGCACAAGAATACAGGCACAAGAAATTTTGTGCAGACCCACCCTCCAAGGTGATGACAAATATTCACAAAGGTCCACTGAGAGTGTTCTCTGCCCTGCTCATCCTGTAAGGTCCTAAATAATGGACATCACACAAACCAGCCTAGTTTAAAGGCTTTTTCAATGAAGAAATTATTCTATACGGACAGGAATCAAATGACAAAAGATATATTATGCATCTGGAAACATTCTTTCCCCTTGCTTCAAGCCTGACAAAGACCTGATGACACGGTGGTGGAGTGCTGCAGTTGACAGTGTTTTCCATAAAAACCAGTCTATAAATATGGATCCAATGGTGCCTGATGTTATCCTTTTCCCATTAATTTTAAATAGCAGCTGTACCATTAAAACATACAGATTTGAAACAAAGACAGCAGAAGCAACCCAAAAGCTTCAAAGGCTTTGCTCGTTTTCTGGTCATATGCTCAAAACCCTTTGATGTTACCATGGCCTTTACCTGTACCTCTGCAAAAAGAGCTATGCATCAGGAATAGCTTCCAAGGTAACCATGGAATATCCAAGGAGCAGCTCTTACTTTACTCTCTCTGACATTCCTTAGGAACTCCTGTTATCCAAAGTCAGAAAGTGCCTTGAGGAAAGGTAGCGGGGCACAGGACAACCCACAGGCTGTGAGTGGAATAGTGCGGGCTGCTCTTTGGAGCAGGGATAACAGGAGATGGGCAAGAGGACAGCTGCTGGAGGGCCAGGTGGAATGACCACAGATTCCACCAGACAAACCCCTTCTGACAGCCTGCATGAACCAGTGCCAGGTTTCACCATGTCGAGCAGTTGATTGAGTTACAGATTTCATGAAGAACTTCAATTTCCTTAATGCTTTGAGCAACCAGACAGGACATTCCCCAATCTGGATAAATGCAGAAAAAAAACCCCCATACAATCTGGTATTACAAATTTCTCCTGGAATTGGCTACAGCATCAGAAGATACACAAGAGGAGCCACCACTGCAAGCAAATCAAGAGCATATTAGGAAAACTGTTGCCTATGGCAATGTTGTATCTCCAGCATCCACAGCCTGTGTCTGACACGGCCTCTCCTTGGCTGAGGACCCATCAGGACTTCCAGACCTTCCTGCATCCCTGAAGGAAGCCCAGACACCATGGCAGCTTGTGCAGCTCTGTCACAGCCTGCTGAAGCAGCATCAGTGAGGAACAGCAGTTAATGCAGCTGTTCAGCAGTTGGCCTTTTTATCACCAGCCAGGGAACACTAAAAACACCACAATCGAGATCAGAGCACGAAGATCTTTCCTATAACACAAACAAGCTGCCCTGGCAGGCATTAATCAGGCTGTACAAGTATAGAGGGCTGATTAGACTAACAATTCCTCTCTGAGGCTCCATGATTAAAGCACAATGAAAATACATATACAGCCAAAGACACACCAGAGGGTACTGAATACAACATAGGTGTCAGCACTGTTAACACTATATTTTGTAGCAGCCATAGTAGCCAGTTATTGAGCTGCTGGGCAGTTGTCTGAGGGAGACATAAGGTTTTGAAGGCCTCAAAGTATTTCACATGAGGCTTAAAGGAAACTGTAGAGACCTTTGTATGTTTTAACAAGGCCATATTCAAACCGATTTCCTGCCATTGCACCCAAACCCAGGCTTGTTCTGACAGTGTAGCAAACATTATCATCTGTAGGTAAAGCCATGTTTTCTGGTGCTCACCCCTTGTAGACAGAGCTTTAACCAGCATTTGTTCCTTTTTCATCCAGTCATCCCAGTCGAAGTTCCTTAAAGGGGTCCCTCATCTAGGAACTGTATATTTTTGGCTTGGAGAATCAAACGACAAAGCAAAAATCAGCTCACAAGGAGTTTTCTATCCCTGCCTCCTACTTGGCAGATGTTAAAGTGTATCTCCAACACTAAAAACCTCACCAAAACATTGGCTCGTGTAGCTCCAATTCTGTGTCACCAGTTTTTTGCTCATTCTCCCTTAACCACCAACGCAAGCATAACAGTACAACATTCTGTACAGAGGGACACTATGACCTCGGCACTGTTTAGCACCGTGTATTGTTCTGGCTCACTTTGCAGTGGGGAGGAAAAGAAAAAAAAAAGAAAAGAAAAAAAAATCCCCCCTTGGTAAATGATTTCTTCTGGTTGATCCCATTTTCCTAATTGATTCTTTAGCGCCAGCAAAGACTGTCCAGATGACAGAATAGCCAGAGGGAGCTGAGAAACACAGTCGTTTTTAAGCTCCATAGTGCCTTCAGATATAACGTGATGGTATTCTTGCCTCATCAAATTCAGGATTCATGCAGGTTTTTCTTGTGTCTCTGCACACGGTAATGGATGTGAGTCTCACCGCATGGACACAGCCTTTGTTCCTTTCTAGCTTTCTCCTGACAGTCTCCTGGTATCCCTTCTCTGATCTCTTCCAAAATTGTTTGTTCCAAAGCCTCATTTCCCCACATTTCCCCCCTCACCCTGCACCACTTTTCCTCTCTCTTGCATTAGGAACTCTTTCCCCCCACCCCAAGCCTTTGCTAAAAATTTCCTTTTCTCAATTCCTTTTAAAGTTTTCTCTCCTGCTGTTACTAGCCAAATGACAGACTTGTAAAATTCATTCCCCACTGAATATCTTTAAATTGCAATAATCTGCAATTTCTATTGTGCTATGTTTCCCTTGTCCCACTTAATTCCAGAATGTGTTCTGGGATACAGACAATGCATGAAGTGGAACTGGGAACAGCAAATGGCAAATATAAAGTTTGGAATTTTGTGTTTGCATTGAAAATGTGTATGTGAGATACAGTTAATGGCTATTACAGTGTTGCCTTCTTCAACTAATACAATACCAGCATGAACATGATTTTTTAACATACATAAGCCAACAAAATATCACAATACAAAAGTTATCTTAAGTATTTTAGAAACTTGAAAAAGTTTGGAAAGCTTGACACCTTTGCCTGACTTTGTTATGACACTGATGGTACACCATTTGACAGGCAGAGGAAATTAAATTACCCTTAATGTCATGTACAAGTTGTGCCTATCTTAAGTATTTTTCTCTTTGATCCTACAATCCCAGAAAAAATAATTTTGGTGGGTTGTTTGGTTTTGGTTTTTAAATGCCAGCTTTGTGGTTTAAATTATTTTGAGTTCATTTTAAATGTTGAAAAAGATAGGTTCGTAGACTGACTTGTCTGTTTAAAAGTTTCCTAATGGTCCCCGATTTACAAAAAGCCCTGGCTCTTTCTCTGCTCTTAAATGTAATTTCTCCTCCATTCAAAAGAAATGAGTGATCAGAATGCAAGGGAATCTATGTCATTAAGGTGTCACATATTATATTTCATGTAAGTGTAACTCGACTGAAAAGGAAAATGAGGTTGGCAGCCTCTGTGGGAGTGCTGCTCTGCAGTCCCTGGGTGGGGGAGTTCCTGCTTGTCAAAACTTGCACGACAGGAGAAGCTCAAAGAGTCTGAGTCCAAATCACCTAAGATTTGCAGCGGATGAAACGAACAGAGGAGGTATCTGTCTATAGAAAGAAATACTTTCAAGGAAAAAATAAAATTGTGCATGTTTTTGGGCTCCCACGTACCTGAGTGTTTCCTCAGAAGTCCTCAGAATTTTGATGCAAGCCTAAAGTACACTCAAGGGGAAACTCGGTCTTACTGGACCCCACCAGCTAAAAGTCCAACACTGAAGATCAAGGGCTTATTTCTATATCAAATTCTTGAAATCTGTGTGTTTCTGCATGGTGTTAAGTACAAGAAACTTCCAATGAGAACTCTGGAAGAACCTTTAGATTATAAACAGCCGGAATAAATCAGCGTGAATTTAACTTCACTCATCTTCCTGGAAGGAAGTTTACACAGGATTTCAGAACCTCTTTTTTTCCCTAATAAATGGCATATAATATTAGTTGATCCTGTTTATGTCAGATTAACCTAATCAAAGCCAAGCATGTGGAAAGAAAACCATCACTTGCTGCTGTATTTCAGCAGGGTCATAAATTCAATACCCGGAGCAGTTTCTCAGCGGGAAATTCCATGGGCTCAAAGCAGTTCCACACGCAAAGAACGTGTGGACATTGTCAAAGACACTGATTGAAATGAACATTGAAATGTTCACCACTGGGTTAAAGGACATTTTCTAAAATATTTTTCTGAAAAGGACACAGTGCTCCCCTCTGAGAGACTGGGGGTTTATCAGTGGTCCACTGGATGCCATATTTAGGGCCAGTTAACAATTGAAAAGGAATTTGCTAAGTGCAGCTTAGAAAAAATTGGCCTAAAATTATATTTGAATATACACAATAATTTACAGTACACCTGGAAAACCTTAAAAATTATTCAATCATTACTGTATTTTTTCCATGTCTCTCTGTTAAGCAACCAAGAAACGGCACAAACATGCTACAAAACTACAACTGTAACTGTTGTAATTGGAGCTGGACTCCAACACATTTATGTAAATCCAACATCACTAATACTATGAGTAAGTGGGGAAAAAAGGCAAAGGAAATCTATTTTGGTATATAGATCTGGAACTAAAAATCATTTGTGTCTTAAAATAATGTCAGTGGGGTATTCTGTGATACTGATTTTTTTTTTTTTTTTTAGCAGAAGTCTCCATTTAATTCGACAGGGAAGTTCTGCTTGAAAACAAAAGGCTACAGCATGCCTGCTATATTTGGGGCCAGCTGATGTAAATCAGGACAACACTGTCTATTACTGTATACACATCCTCATTTATTTTGGCTGAAAATTTAGCTTTTGAAAGCCAATGGAAAGCATTTGTATGTTCTACAGAAGGATGATGTAGTGAATAAACAACGACATTAATTCAGATGTCAGCCGGTAAGACGTTGCTGTAGGAGAGGAGTAGCTTCTAAACTAAATTAACGGGAAGCGAAAGTTGCCTTTCCAAAAAGCCTAACATAAAGCTGTCACTGTGGTTATTTGCTTACATGTTGATTTTATCTGATGCGATTTTACAAGTCTGTCTGTGATCAAACAGCAGAGGAACACACGTCCCACTTCCTATTTTTCAACTTCATCTGCTGCTGCTGCAGCGACGAAAAAAATTATGAGTCAAGTACCTTTAACAGAACTTAACTGAAGCAGAATAAACCAGGAGGCTTAATTTATACCTACTTTAGTAAGAAAACACTTATTATCAGAATATATGCATGTTAAAGTGCTTTGTTTAGTCTCAATGTGAGAGAATGTGTGCACTGAAGGAAAATAATGTAGCTGACAAACAATCAAGGAGGTGAACATGCTGTGTGTGTCACAGGCTGCAGCGAAATCCTGGTCTGGATATTTTCCCATCATGTTCAGCTCACGCTCAAGAGGTTCTGTCCCACACAGGCTCCACTTCAGCCTGGTGTTCACACAACCATTCCAGGGAGATAGCGATCAAATGAAGTGGTTCTGAGCAGCGTGGGAAGGACTAAAGGGTGCCCATCGTGCCTGCGGTGACAAACTGGAGGGCAGCAATTCAGTGCCAAGGGAAGGTTTGCAGGTTGACCTGACCCCATGCTGTAAACAAGCAAAGCAGGGAGTGTGATGGACACTCCACTGCATTTCAGAAGACAAAATAGAGTGAGATCCTGTGTGCAAAGGTTGAAATTGAATTGCTTCTCAGTTCTCCCAATACTGGTAATTTTTTCATTTATTTCCTTCTGCTCTTCTCCCCAAAGAAAGGCTTGGGGTCAAATAAAAACCAGTTTGGGGAAATCCCCTGATCCAGAAAAACAGACTGTATTAATAAGTGATCATAGGGGTCCTCTATGGATATATAATTTTTGGGTTTCCTCTAGAGTATGTGAATTACTAAAACCAGAAACATTTGTTGACATCACAATGTAATGGAAGATATTAATCAGGCTTTCCAAATACATACCAACATACTTAGTAAAAGCTTGTATCATAAATCACTTTAAAACAGAGAATTCTGTATATTAAAGGTAAGATATAGAGAAAATACAAATAGGGAATTAATTATATTAGAAAAGATTAATTTTCTACTTCTCCAGGAAAATCTCACAACTGCCCCAACAGCTTTTTAAGACATTTTTCAAATGCATTCTCTGATATTACAAGTCACAGTTTGAAAGAGAGAGCAGAGTGTTCTCAGGCTAAATGGTTTTACAGTACATTATCCAATGATAAGAACTGTTTGGCACTTAATTAGGGAGTGTTACTGATTGATTATTGATTCACCATTGGAAGATTTCACATCTCCGATTCTTATTTTAATGCTAAATTTCACCCTTGAACAAGGCTATCTGCACTACATATCTCATATCTCAGACACCAAAATATATTTTAGCTAAAAATAGCCAGTCAATATAACGTTATATGAAAATTATTCAACAGCAGCATATCCCTGCTTCTTTTATATTCTGATTCAAAAAGATGATTCAGATCACTTTCAAGATAACAGATTTTCCGAGCTTCTGAATCAGAGAGAGAGAAAAATGAAAAGGAAAACCACAATTTAACAAGATTCATGGGTTTGCTATTTTATTTGCTTTTGTAGGTCTATCACCATGACTTTGCTGTATCCAGTATCTACACTTCTTTAAGGGAGTATTTACCCTCATGGATAATTGAAAACACAATGACAAAGAGTACCAGAAATTGATGAGTGGAGACTGGGGCTTCAAATTAATTGGTAAAGGGATCAAATCTGCTTCCACTTCTATATGGAACACAAGCGAAGTGTGGTCTGTGCTTTGATACCTCTGCGTTATTGTCATGCAAATACCGAGCATTGATTCTCCGAGCAGAGAGCCCAGAAACACAAATGCACACCCAGTTAAGTGAAAATGATCCTGTTGTTCCCGAACCATTCCACTAAACCCACACTCCCTTGCCATTCATCCAGCTAAATAAAGGATAACACAATTAAGATAATTATCCCCTGTGCATTCATGGTGTATTTGATGCACGACATGCCTCCTTAGTCACTCTGAAATTACTTTATTTATTGAGAACAACAATTATAGCACCAAAACAAATTAGATGTGAGAAGTGCCCTTTCCACCGGGGTGATGGAGAAATGAGGCCGGTAGCTGGAAACCCCCTCTTGTTAATTCGGTGTCAAACAAAACCCAGTTTTCAGAGTCAAGTCAGTTTGGAGGTGGTGTTGGTGAGGACCCATGGAAAAAAACCCACAAACAGCAGTACCCTTCTCTTTGGAAAAGGCCATGCAATTTTAAACCTGCCATCAAATTTGCATAATTGAATAAACCACACAACAAAAACAACAGGAAAAGGAACATTTCACCCTGAAGTAAAAAGAGGATTTCCTCTATCAGAGCATGGTCACCTCAGAATAGACAATTCGATCAGTATTTTTATAGGGTCTGAGAATCCTGCAATTATAAGCTAAATTATTTCCCCTTATTTCTGGACAGGTAACAAATGTAATCATAGACTATTCATTTAAATAAATTATGAAGCAAAACAGCGTTTCACTAGAAACTTCCTCATAAACGGAGCAGGGAAAAATGATAACAAATCATTGTACCCAAATAATCTTCCTGCACAAAGTGAAGTAGCTCCATTGGTGCAACTGAAAACTTGTTGGAATATTAACCTGTCCCAAAGGCAAGGAGAGAGGTGTCTCACACCCACTGAAGTATCATTTGCTACTTACAAAAATGACATTTAACAAGTGAAGTGCTAGATTTGGACCTGATCCTCCACGAGGTGACCAAGCGTTATTTGCCCAATTTTAATAGAACACTCAAACACTTGTATTTTACAAGCATGGTAATAATCCTCCTGGAGTCAAAGGATCTGCCCATGCATTGAATATTTAACATCAAGGGAGGCACTCGAGCACATATTTAACATTAAATGGAATCTAAAAAGGGACTTCTCATTAGCTTGGGGGTTCGGGTAAATTAAATGATGGATTAAGCACTCATTCCAAGCCAAGGATCTGGCCTTCCAGTTTTATTGTCCCATTCTTTTACAGCCACTAATTTATGAAAACAGAGGTAAATCTATGCTTAGTTTGGTTTGTTGTGCATACTGTCCCCATTGCTTGACTTTCCAAACCATATTATGTCTTCCTGTATTTAAAAAGCAGTGTTTCTGGCACGCGATGGTTCTGCATTGGAGATACTGCTCCGGTTTACTGATTCTATTTCAAACCCTACACACTTTGCAATTTTCTGTTGGATTTCATCAGCTATTCGTGACAATAAACAACATTAACTAGGTCATCATCACATGCTGCTCCATTCAAACTCCTGCTTTCTTTAGGATCAGGTTGGCTACCAAATTATTTCAGATAGGCTTTGGCAAAAAAGAGTGGATGCTGTATCAAATGAACATCTGACAGAAACCAAAGTGATATCAACCCTATGTCTGCAGGTCACTAATGAACTTTCTCTTAATTACATGTTTTAGGATCACAGTTTAGAAATTCTTTTTCTCTCTCCTACCTTTCAAAACAAAACCTAAATTTTGATGAAAAAATGTCGCCCTTCACTCTTCCTCAATGCTTTCCTCATCTTTGATCTTTGAAAAGCCCTGAACTAATCATTTGTCTGGAAGTACTTCTTCCCCAAGGATAAAATGTAAATGTATTTTTCTGACTCTATTATATTCAATAACATAAACAAAAGTCAAAAATGGATGTAACTTCTGTACATGTCACTTTTGATATTTTAACATCTAAGACCCAAAATATGCATCACAATTCAGGATGAAAGAGCAATTGCTACCAAGAGAAAGACAACGATTTACAGAACAATTACTTGACAACAGTATCTGAAATGTTCCCATAAGGGCCTGACCGAAAAACCTCTGAAGTCAAAGGCAATTTCTTCCATAAATTCCAAGCAGAATTTAGGTGAGGTCTTTGTTTTCTGGAGGTCTTTGTTTGTGGAGAATCCTGTTTGTTCATCACGTGTAGTGATGGATAAATGCAAATAAAATGCTCTCGTAATACAGCTGCTCGGTGTGTTTTGGGGGGCAGGGAACAGTGCCCTGAATTCAACCGGCACAGGAGGAAAACCAATCCTGACAGGGCACAGGGAGAGCTGGTTTTGGCAATGGTACCTCTCTCCTGACACAGGAAACCAGCAGTGGTGCTTTTTATAGCCCCGATGCCACGGCATCCAGGATATTGCACTCCCCTGCACAAAAACATCGACAAGTCACTGAGGTGGAACACAAATAATCAAGGGGAGAGAAATATCGATCTGAGGTAATGATTGAGAGGAGCAGGCATATCAAGCTGGGCTAAGGGAAAACAAAAGGTGGGATCTGATAACTCTGAACAAACACAGGGAAAGGGCAGCTTTCAGGAAGAGAAAGGAATCATTTAGGGTCTTTTTTTATTATTCTAGGTCTGAAGAATCAGCGGTAGCAATAGAGAGAAAGGGGGAGGTGGCACTCTCATCTCATTCCTTTCAAAAACAAATCTATTCCTCTTTGGTTAGCAGAAATTTGAACACAGAATTCAGGAGAAAACTCAGTGGCAGCTCACAAATAAGTGACCCAGAACCATCTGGGCACACACAGAGCTGCCCTATGGCTCATTCCATGTTTGCAAAAATCCACTTGACTCCGTAATTAGGCAGAAAACTCTCCTAGGCAGGGCACAGTACAGTGGAGTCTTTATCTTAACTGATGTTCTGGTCATAAATAATACACTAAGCTGGTTAACAACAGACTTAACTTGTTAGAAAGCTTTAGGCTGAAGCCTGTGACTGCAGTGGAGTTCGGGCTGTAAATAACTGCAAACTCCAGCACAGCAGAGCTGAAACATTAGGGATAGAGGAAGGAGAAAGTCTAATTTGGAGAGCCTTTGAAATCTATAAGAACATCTGTTTTATTACTGTCCTAGCAATCTGTAAACCCTCCAATTGGGAAAATTCCCTTGCAGCAAGAACATTAGTGGAAGAAAATCAACAAAAAAGAGTTCACCAAATTGCCTTCTTCAAGAAAACCAATATGTTTCTTCGTAGTTTTGAACTAAAGAGTGGAATTTAGGTTATGAAATCGAGGCAATATTACATAGTAGGAACTAAATTTTCCAGCATTCATTCATATCACTCGATACAATATCTAAGGTATACATTTTAAAATACTATAAAAGAAAAAGTTTCTATGAATTGAATATGAACAATGCTATTACAATAAATAACAGCAGAATCACAACATCTCTTTTCCCATTACACTCCAAAACTTCATTATGATGAAGTTTGTGATATTCACTTATTTCCAAGCTTGTTTTTAGCTCTATGTGGTGACAGATGGGCTTTAGGCCTGACTTCTGGGACTTACATTAGGCAAAGAACTTGTCAGATGGCACATTTATACTTTTTCCAGTTTCTGAAATATTTCAGAACTTATTTTCAAACTACAAGAAGGAATAAAGTGTGAGAGAACAGCTCTTGGAGCTCGAGGAGGGGGTATTTAAAAAACATATTACAAAAATTCAAATTCCTCAAAGTTTACAGAAATTCAGTGCTCTGGATGTCAGAGGACCAAGCCATAGGTCTGCTTAACAAAACCACAGAATTATTAAGATTGCAAATTCCTCATCAACAAGAAAACAACATCCCTGTAGATCACACATTGTCTAAAGAGAGTGATATTCAAATAGATCAAAAGTAGAACTGTCAGTTTTCAGTTTGAGTTGAGTTTGAGTGACTAAGAACACAAAAAACCCCAAACTTCCCAGCTCTGAAACATGAACCATTCCTGTTTGAGATTTATCCTTTCGCTTAATCTGATGATGTTAAAAAAAAAAAAAAAAAATCAAACCAAACCAGAAACGTCAGTGAATGTACAGATTTTGCCTTTGAGGTGACTAATCCCACTTTACAATAACACAAATAATTATCCTATATCTACTTCCTACAGTACCCAAATCCTTGCAAGCCTCCTGGGGGCACACGACTGTACTCAGAAGCCCTTCAGGCACATACCAGGTTTATTTGTGCCCTCAATAAGGAAGAGAGAAACAGAAAACACCAAGACCTACAACTCCTCTGTATCATTTCAAAATTATCCCCTGTCTCTCCACAAAGGCCAAGTAAATAGCTGGAGTTCCCTGGCGTAATCCACCTCACTAACAGTTATTTACATTTACATCCTGCTCATGTTTTTAGTGTGATAATTAAATAGAGAAAGAAGAAAAAAAAAAAAATCCCTTCCGATCCAGACATTCTGCAGCCTCAACCCAGCTCTTGGCCAGGGCAGAGAACAAAGAGCCCAAAGGAACAGAGACTGTGTCCAACCTTGGCTCCTGAGCCACGTGCCGCTCTCACGAGCTTGATGTGTTTCCTAGTGGAAGCTCAGTATTGCCTGTAATACATAAACCCTACATACTTCATCTTGAAAGCTTATTTTCTTAAAGTATGAGGTTTAGTCCTAAAAAAAGGGACTGTGTTTAATTGTACGACAATGGGAGGATTTGAAGCAAAGCTCTGAATAATGGAACTTTATCCTCCTGCAAACAAGAGAGCCGACACAATGTATTCAATGTTATAAATCCCGCTGTGCTGCCAAAGTTTTAATATGGCATTCTTACAGGAGAGCCTAATGATGGGGAAAAAAAATAATTTTTTTTTTTTCCTTACATGAATTCATAAATTTTCCTCAGAATCACATCTAAACTCTAAGGTACTACCTGCAGGAAAATAAATTACCATAAACCTGTTATGTTGGATTTGGGTGGCTTTTTTTTTTCTTTTTATAATGTTACAGATTATTCCTTCCTGAGTGTTGCATTAAAAGTAGGTATTATGGCAGAGATTTTAACACCAGCAGTTTGAAATGTGTGGAAAACAGCTTTGGTAAAAGATTTTTCCCAGACTCCTGACTGTTGGATTTGTTTAAATGCCTCAAATAAATTCATTTTTGATAACACTGAAGTCTACCAGTAGGTTCTGATACTCTGCAGCACAGTTTTGAGGGTCAAGCTGTATCTGCCAGGAAAGATCCCGGTGCATTAAGAGAATATGTTCAAGAAATTCAGAGAAACTTTCCTATTTCTATTTCTAGACACAAGTGTGTGTGGTTTTGGTTTGTTTGTGGGGAGAGGAAAACCCTTGGATTTTTAAGTATAAAGGCCTTTGGACACCAAGCCAATTCTTAGTAGTGGAGCAACTGAGTAAGAAGCAAGTGCTCCAGGGCAACAGAAAATGAGCTTTTTCCTCATTATTTTTACCTTGTGGAACACAGAATGTCCATTTTTTTTTCGCTCGCCAGTAGGAAATAAACACAACGATTTGCAGTATATTCACAGGTATTCCTAGGGATTACTAAATCCCTCAGCTTCAGTTTACTATTTAATCACACACAAAAGGTGTTTATCGACTAATATACTTCTCTGTTATGAGCAATTAATTAATGTGACTGTTCAAGCTAGGGCTCGGCACACACAGAAGCACAACCCTGCACTGAGACACAAAAGCAGTAAGTGCTTCAGGAAGCTCCATGTGGAAGCTGAGCTAACTTTGGCTTTATCTCATGTTACTGTTGTCGGGCCACAGAACTGCGCGACTGACGCTGTGTTTCCAGATAAAACAAAATTCATGAGAGCACGAGGCTTTCAAAATGTGTGTGTAAAAGAGCACCGATCTGTATGTTGTACAGGAATCCTCCATTCATCACCAAAAGCCACACAGAAGATATCTCAGGCAGCAGCAGGAGTCAGATACTTTATACAAAGATAAAGAGTCTTGAACGGGCTCACAACTCTTACTACACTGTCATTGCTGCTCTGAGCTCTAATAAGCATATTATCCTCTGCTCTAAAGACAGCAATGAATTAAATCACGGTTGGGTAATGAATTCCTCCCTTTCAAGTCTAAGGGATAAATCATATTTCATCACAATTCCAGCGCCATAGACATTAACATCCAAACTTCCAGGGCTCAGCAGCCTGAAGGTGCAGAAGTAAACGTGGCTGGGGTACTTGTTTCATGCTGTGGAATTTGTTCTTTGTTCATGCCTTCATTTTAAAACACCTGCTCCATCCCTTAATAGAGGGGTTTAGTGGTTAATTCTGGCTTAGGAAACGCTAAACATTTCACACTCACGCAAGGCTAAGAATAGTTCCCACCCAAGCTGGGCTTAGTGGAGGTTACTTCCCAACTCAGCACATACCACGGCGCTCTCTCCAAAAGTCCAGCTGTTCCTCAGCTTCATGGGGCTGCTCCAACACCGAGCCACGTGGGATATGGCCCATGGGCAGTGAGGTTGGACCTGCTGCCAAGTTACAGTGCAGAGCTTTTATCGAAGTCTGGCACTGACAGACACAGGAAACCTCAGTTCATTCAGGGATCTTCCCCACAAGACTTGGAATGGATGAAATTTTGAGGTAATAACTATGAAAACAATAACCTGTATTGTCAGATTGCACTTTGTCAGAAATGACTGTGTGCAAGACATCACGTTAAGAGAATCACAACACAACCAGCAGGTTCTTATTACCCAATTCTGAGCAGTCACCTTGTTCTTGACTTCAAAGCATTTAACTGGACTTTTGCCATATTTTCCAGGGGAATGGGATTAGAGTCCTAGAAACACAATTACTAATGAAAACCTGTGAAAGAATTATCCAAGACCTCTAAAATGAGAGGACAAGTGCTTCAGTTGTTGTAAGTCAGTGAAATGCCAACCTCTTTGTGCCAGCCAGTGAAATGCCATACAAAGAACATGTTTTGGTGGGGCTTTGTGGGAGCTGATGTGTGTCAAACGAGGTCGTGACTATAGAAAGGAAACAATAATTAAAGCAGTGACTAATTCTGTCCTGAACCTTTGTATGGGCAGAACTAAAAATACTGAATAAAAAGCAAAAAATATTCAAAGGAGACATCCTGATCCTGATTCTTCTGGGGGAGAGAGAGAGAGATAGCCTCAAAACAGTATTTCAATGACAAAATAAAAAGAAATAGATTCTTAATAACTATATTTAAAAGTCATGATTCTGAATAATCTATTAGAGCAAATTAATAAGAGTCTAACTTTATAACTAATGTTTGCATCCCAGGGCCATATGTTTCACTTAAACTATCTTAACAAGATCAGGGCTTGGGGGTTTTTTTCTACCAACTGGAATGCACAGCTTCTGCACAGTAAAAGGACTTGAATAAGGTGGTAAATATCACAAATTTGTGATATTTTGCAGTAGTCACATTAACAATATGTTAGTTCCATGACACTTTGGACTGTTAATTCTATAATTATATGGCTTCAAACATGTGGGTAAACAAAAGCTATAATCATGAAACAACTATAGGCCATGTTGTTATTCCAAAACAGCAAGTCAAAACATTTGACTCCTAAACCAGAAGACTTTGCATCAATGATATCTGGTATTAAAGTAAGCAGCAGCATCAGGAGGATTTAATGAAATCATAACCAGATTGATAAACTGTTTGTTCTGCTCCCACAAAACATTCACGTCTGATAGATCTAACTTTGACATTTTGGATAAACAAAGATAAGAAATGGACACCCCATTTTGTATAAAAAGCACCTTTTACCTAATCTCACGTCACAAACTGATAGAGGAGACAAAAGAGCACCAGCCTGTCATGTATTTCTTTAGAACAGATTTTAATTTGGAGATCTGGAATTGAATGCCCCTGGACAGACACTTGGGAAACGTTACCAAGGGAAGATAAGGAAATAGGCTGTACTTTACAAAGGAGTTTGTGAGCAGCTGTCAGGGGAGCTTCTGAGGCTCAGGTGTGATAAAGGTGAAGGCCCCAGTAGAGCAGATCTCAAACAGCCACGTTCTGTGTGCTAATCTTGTTATAAAGAGTTGCTCTAATTAAAAAGAATAAATAAAAAGCCAGACTGACAAAACCCAGCATTCTAGAGTTCAAAACATGCTTCTTTGTCATTAGATAAAGTCCAATGAGAAATACCAAATGCTTCTGTGGCACAGTCAAGAGAAAAAGCCTTCAGTAATGAAATGCCGGTGTGAAGCAGCTTTATGTGCTCGTCTGTCTCAAAAAGATCAATTCCACAAAAATATACTCTGTTATGAAGTAGAAGAGTCTTCTAGCACCAAAAGCCTTTCTTCCTGTAGCTTTCCAGGCTTGCCTTGGCTGTTTCATTTCTAGAAGTCAAGGGAAGTTGATAGATTGCTGGGAGCAGCAGAAGAAAAACATACTAAAGTATTAAAACTGATGTTGCATCAAAAATAAAATCAAAACCCCACCAAATCTGGCTTCTTTCACATTAAGCACTTCCAAAAGAATATCTGATTGCGTTTTAAAATTCTGCTGTTCCATCGTGGTGGCTTTGAAACATTTATAAGTTCAGGCTGTGTGTGTTCTAATCCCAGTGGCGGGCGGAACAACGGCCCGAGGAGCCGAGGTTGTCAGGAACAACAAATTGCCAACAAGAAACACATCCTGTAAAACACTGCCTGGGTAGTTTATTTAAATTTGAATCTGTATCTCTGTTGTTGGCACACAGCATCAGTCATGACTTAAACCATTAGTAACAGAATGCTCTCCCCTACCTAACACCCGGCGCAACAACAGCTGCGACCACCGTATCAGCAGAGAGCAGGCCTTTTTATCAGTTTATTTTAAAATGCTAGTTATTTGTAAAAGTAAAATAAAATCACGAGAACTAAACAGAGTGTGCAGCGATCCTCAACTTGTTATCTAGCTCCCAGAGCAAGGCCAGAAAGCAGAGGATTAAAGGAGCTGGTGTGCCTGGTGCAATGACTTCCATGCCAGCGCACTTGGCGTGGTGCAAGAGCTTCAGAACATGATAAACTACGAGGTGTTTCCTAACGGGATGGCTTGCATTAAAAAGGGAAAAAACAAGGGAGGCTTGCTGGTTGTAGGCCACAGCAGCAGTTCTTACTGTCTTGGGGCAGCATGATTTATGGTGCTCCAGCAGACACAGGTTTATATCAGACTCCAGCAGCTGTGTTTAATAACCTTCACTGTCCCTTCTGCCTCGCAGAAAGCACCCACGAGCCAGTGGTGCAGTCAGCAGGGGGTTGCTGTGCTCATACCTGGAAGAAACTGGTGTAATCCAGCTTGGAGCACTGGGAGAATCCACTGTCCTAAGGAGAGCTGAAAAAACAACTGAGGAAAATGCACAGAAATGCAGCATTTTTCCACTTAAAAACAACTCAACAGGGGCTCAGTCAACTTAAGGTGTCTCCACAGTCAGTGGATGGATGGGTCACCTCCAGAGGTGACTATGTCTGTGTCAGGCAGGCTAAAACCACTCCCTGATGGTTCCCATTTTTCTCCATTGATACCAGAATCATTTATTAGAGTCCTGGTGCATCTCACTTAAGTACCCTAAATAAGTTCTAGCGAAAGGTGGGGTGAGTGTAAGCATTAGCACACTTCTTTTATTCACTCTCTATTTCCCCAGTACCGATGGCTAAAGTCTCACCATGTTGTCAGGTGCAGAAATTAGGAAGAGAGAGAACCAGGAGCACGTGAGAAGTTTGTGTCTGAACTACTAGACACTTAGCAGCTTTCCAAAAACTATAACTTCTCCTGATTTATCACAATTTTAGTGTCTGCGATGTAATATCTTACAAAAGGATACAATATAGTCTCTGGGAAGGCAACCTGCCACAAAAAATGGGGCTGATGACAAAAGAGCATTAGCATGAAGCTATGGCAAGCTGCAACACAGAGGAATTGGATTTAGATGACAAAACCACAATGACAATTTTTAATAGCAAACCCACAACTTTTGGGTTCAGCAGGGGCTGAACATACACTGCATTTTTAACATCTTTCACTCCTTTTATCGCATATCCCAGTGTTTGGTACTTGGACAGCAACAACAAGCCCAACTGATTTGAGGGTTCATAGCAATTCTCCATTCAGAAAGTGCTGAGAGCCTACATTTGTGGATGCCACAGAAACAAATTCTTCCAAGCAAACTTGTTCCTCTTCCACCCAAAGAGAAAACTAAATTTTACAGAAGTTTGAGCTTGTGTTTTTGCTCCTTTCACTTAGTCTTTTCCTGCACTTGGAATGCATTTCTCCTAATCCAGTGACGCTCATCTCTGCCTTCCAGAACTGCAAAGCACACAGTACGTGCTGCTCTGACATCCCAACCTTGCAGCTTGTCAGGTTTTTACCAGCCCTGAACAAAACTACTCAGCTCAGATAAACTCCCCATGCCTCCCTCCCCCTTTAGGTCCAGTTTTGGCTTCCTGTTCTCTTTTGAGCCAGGCCTTAGCCTTGCACACACAAACCACTTGAGTGCAACCATGAGGGCGGCTTTTCTATAATAAATAGTCTCTCTGCTCTTTTCTCAAGGTCTCTCCACTGCTCATGAGTGCCTCTCTTGCTTGCAGCTGGCAATAAACACCTTTCATTTAGCCAAATGCAGGAGAAAAGGTAATAATACACCAGAAAAAAAAACTTAGGCATAATGCATAACACAAAGCATTCATGAGGACGTGAATTCTGCCAGTTGGTATTAAATGGAGATTCATTAAGTTTTTCCTACGCTCAAATATTTGCAAGCCAAACAAGTTGAAACAGGGAGAATTAGGAAATAAAACCTTTAATTATTTGGGCTCTAGAAGAAGCAGGCGTTTGAAGCTGCAAGCGTTTTATAAATGAAATTAAGAGTTGATAAAGAATAAAAATTTTTCCCTAAAGTCTGTTGAACGACCACAAGCGAAGGGATGTTTGTAAACAAACAGCAAATTGAATCACAACAGACCTGCTAATTTGGAATGGGCTCAAATACACACCCAAGTGCACATGTATTCTCAGGCTGAATTTTCTTTTAAGTGCCCTGAGATTTTCATTAATTGTTCTGCAGGCAATGTATATGGCCCCTAAGGTTTTTCATGTACTTCCTATGTTTATTAGAAAATAATTACCAGCTGCCTCTTACTCGCTTACATTTGCAGCTTTGAAGAAACTCACACTTTCATATAATATCAAAATGGAAAACTGCAACTGTGTCCTCCAAAAGCAGTTGCTGTAATTGCTTTAGAAACCTTGATCAATTTAAAATATGTAGCTCTGCTTTGAACTAATAAGAGTCAGTGTAAGCAGAAATATTAAAAGTGTGGTTCAGATCTGCAGTAAAGGTGACAGGCAGAGAAGGCAGAAAAAGCTGCAAGAAAGAAAAATCTTTAACTCCATGAAAATGGGATTAAAGAATGAAACTTAAAATAAACATAAAGCAAAAAGATTTTAAGCTCTAATCCAACACAAGTGAGCTGAAAAACATGATGTACTATGTTCATAATCATCTGTTTAGACAAAAATGCGCTGTGGTGACTGTTTAATATGCACAGTTTATATTCAAACCCTTTTTTGCAAATAAAAAAGTAAATCTGTGAATATAATTGCCTTAAGTATACACTGGAAACAGCAATTAAAGAGAAAAAATAAGGTAGGAATTGCTGTTGAAACAAAGATACAACAATTTGAAACTTATGAGCTTGGTTCTGAGTTTTACAATTTCTCCAGATTAGTTCTGCTGCTCCCCCCTCCCCCCAGTATTTTATAAGGACATATCTGCAACGGGCTGCACACATCACACACTGTTTAATAACCTTCATATTCTTTATGTCTCTTTGCAGGCTGAACTCTTTCCTCCAGAAAGCTGACTACTGCCCTTTGTTCCTCTGAAATATAGGACACTTCCACCTATGGCACAGAAGTTTCACAACTTTGCTTACCCTGGAGAATCACTCCAGCCTTTTAATAACTGCACTTTATCCATGCCCTGGCCTTAGGATGCTTTTGCCATGCATTCTTAAGAGATCATGTTTCTCAAGCCTAATAATTCTGCTGGCCTCTCAGTGTTTGATCTCACGGACTGGCTGAAGACAGCACAGATGGAAGTTTGTGATGAATGGTCATTTGAATGCTTGGGATGTGACAGAACATTTGTCTTCATCCTCCTCCTCCTCCAGAATCCCTGTTCAGTTACTGCACTTTGCAGCTGCTTTTCTTCCTTCTATGGCAAAGTAGGATTGTTACCCTGAAAATTCTCCCAGAGTCAGGCATTTCTATTCCTCCTGTGCCATGAAGACCAGATTCCCCCATCTCTGCCACATCTGTCTCTCTTTAGCTCGGGCTCACTCTATAATACTTAGCCATCACTATTTTTAACTATTTCCAAAATTGCTGAGACAGAACCCAGAACCTGTTAACTGTTCTAATGATGTGAGGTATTCCAGGCAACAGTGTTCCTCTGACTCCTGCTTTCCCTTCAGAACCAAAGAGCATACCATTGGCATCACCTTCCTCTCTAGGTCTGGTTGAGAGCATGGCCTAGCAGCAGTTCCACTGCTTTTGCAGTTGAGTTGCAATCCAACCCCCTCCAAGATCCAAAAGCCAACGCACAGCTTGGTTGCTTTGCTTCCACACCTTGTTTTACTTGCACATCCAACTCAGCCCTTCTTGGCATTGGATTGTGCTGGACTGATTCCTGCCACTGTGGGTGACACGATACACGGGCAGAAGGATCCCTGTTTCTAACACAGAATTGTACTCAAAAGTACTCCAAGAGGTACCACATTCCAGCTGGTTTCTCAGTGCTTCCATGGGCTTGCACTGTGTTCTCCTGCAGGAGTCCCAGGCAGGTTGCCCCACAGATGTGTATCCACCTTCCTGCTCGGTAATCCAGGTAAAAGTCCTAAAGGACCCATCATTAAAAATTTTAGCGTGTGCTGGAAAAATTGCAAATAGACAAATGACATGCCAAGAAAGCCAAAGTGTGAGAGCAGTGGATGCCTTACTGGTCCAGTCAGAAGCAGAACATTCAGCATCTTTTCCACAAGCAACTTCGTAGATACACAACATCTCTCAATTAGCACATGTTGCAGTGTTCCCTTTGATTACCTTCCACTCCACTCCCCAGGTGAATCAGTAGGAGGAGGCACAGTCTCTGCAGGCAAACTACCATTCCAAGGATGACTTGGAATAAACAGCCAAAATTATGTTATACACCCTCCAACTATTTTGTTGCAAAAGATGCCTTTCAGTTGACTGTGCAATGTCAGATTGCCTCACTTGAACTGCAGAGGACAAATTATATATATATATATATGACCTTTATCCTTATGCCCCATCTTCTCTATCCTGGAGCTTTTTAATACAATTTAGCACAATTATTTAGAATGATTTCACAGCAATACGAAGGCAACGCTTTCTACACCCTTCTAAAAGGCTTCTAAGGTATAAATTAATTTCATGGACACTAATTTTGCTGAGGTTTCAAAAGAAAACACAACTAAGAAAGTTCCACCGACAAATAGGATTCGACTCTGCAATTACAGAACGTTCTTGCCAGGGAGAAAGAAAAAAAAAAAAAAAAGCTGAGTTTACATGTAAACTTACCTTTGGCATTTTTTGCACTTTTATTGGAAGAATTTGCTCTTCATTTAATACAGCATCCTTTTTTAGCACTTTGGAATTATAATTTATTGAAAGAGAAGAACTTAACACACCCTTTTGGGGCAGACACGACATGATGCCACATACACAGAAAATAAACCGGTTTTACCTGCGCCTGCACCTTATAAAAGTACCAAAGGCTCTATTCGCACTGCCCAAGAGAGCAAGCCATAAACACACATATTCTAGTAATTTATTTATTTAAACAGAGTCCTCTTCTCCTGCCAAATCAAAACCAGCTTTCACCCAAATAAAAGCATTTCTTAACAATGAGTAATACTGCGTTTCTGAATTTCATCTGTCCTCCTACACATCCTGAACTGTGAGCTGCCCAGGATTTGTTTGTACAGAAAGAAAATGGACAATTCTTGGGTTGTTTTTTTCTCCTGCGTATAAAAATACCTGTTTTCCTCTTTTGAGCTGAAAACGGTTTTGCTCTTTTTGGCTGAGGTTTGTTTTTCAAGACAAAATAAAACGCCAACTCGGTAAAAATACAGACAACAACTGAGGAAAAATGTCTTGGATATGAGAAATTAAGATAACTAACAAGTAGAATGAAACCGCTTGGGCAACTTTAACTGTACCTCCCCTTATTTTTCTGCCTATATTAAGTCCATTAAGGTACATTAACTTCGGTAATTGCAAACTCAAATCATAAACAGTTCAGAAATAATTTACAGAATTTTTTTTTTTTACAACAAAACTTTAATGTTGATGTTTGGTTTGGTTTTGGAGGGGGTGCTTGTTCATTGATTTGGGTTTTTTAAGGCCAATACTGTTCACAAACTCTGGAGGAGCAAGGACAGGTATTACGATCTGAAATTCCAAAATGTACAATTTAGGATCCTCATGAGCCCAATCAAGATCCCAACGCATGAGGAAGACAGAGGAAAATAATTTATTCTTCTAATAGTTAGAGGAAATTAATTCCTGAAAGATTTTCAGCACACATAAAAATTAAATTTCCTAATATACAGCAATAATTTCTGTAACTCACTGAGCACTTCGAATGAGGATAGATGATGAAATAATTAAGCAGGTGCACAAGAGAGACTGCATTGACAGGAAGAACCCTCTGGACTAAAAACACATCTGTGAGCCTCTCCTTAATCTAATTTTTCTCCCTTAAAATGGCCAGCACTCTCAGCATCAGCCTTTAGAAGAGAACTCAGCTTTAGCCTGACAGATGAGTACCACTATTTCTTCAAAATAAAAGAAAAATGGATAAAAACATTCTCAGAGGCTTTGAAATGTCGTAACGTGTTCCATGACTTCCAACAATGTCAGCAGTTCTTCCCTCTGTACTTGGAAATAAAGTGCCAATTTAGACAGGAGAGTCTTACAACAACATCTCCTTCAGTTTTGCTGACCTTGAGTCTCCCCTCTTGCAGATACCCAGAGTTACCACAGATGGAAACACCTCACAGAAGTCGTAAAACAAATGGACATTTTGAAACTCGATTCAGCTTTTCTAAGTCTCATAAGGAAATAAAAAAAACACCAAATCTGAACATTTCACTCATCGGTTTGCAAACATGCACCAAATAAAGGGGTGGGGGTGAGTTAATAAAAATAAATGTGAATACAGAAATAGCAATTTCTCTTGTGTTAAGATTTCTAAGAGCACATGATCAAAGACAGTTGTACGCGCTGAATCGACAAAGAACTCGCAGATGCAGACCATGCAGTCAGCCACAGAAGACGGTCTTAAGCTCTGCCAGGGGAGGTTTAGGTTGGATATTAGGAAGGAATTTTTAACAGAGAGGGTAATCAGCCATTGGAATGGGCTGCCCAGGGAGGGGGTGGATTCACCATCCCCGGAGGTTTTTAAGATGAGACTGGATGTGCCACCAGTGCCACGATCCAGTAACCATGGCAGTGTTGGATCAAGGGTTGGACTTGATGATCTCAGAGGTCTTTCCAACCCAGTTGATTCTATGATTTACAAGCGCTCCATATTAAACACCAGCTTAAATAGTGTCAAATTTATATAGTGTACTGATAGAGAATCCTCCAGGAAAAAGATTGACTCTTGAGAGCTGTAGAACCCACAAAAGAGGAAAGGGCACTTAAACTTTGTCCATTTGCAATGACTAAACAAGTAGGTTTTGTCAGCATATTCAGCTTATTGACTGACCAAGAATTACAGTGTTTAACTGTGTCCACTGTGTTGGTTCTGTGCTGTAGTTGATTCAAACTGAGCAGCCTTAACCTTACAAATACAGATCAGCTTGAAAAAATTACTACAAGCATTTAAACTTATTCATTACATGGGTCAGGACCTGCTGTGCACACCCTGCAGCCCAGGGAAGTTAGGCTGGCCGGCTCTTCAGTAAGGCTACTCACACGCTAAAGCTCCTTGCCAGGCTCATCTACAGCAGCTCTGACTGTTCAGAGCGTCACTGTTGTTGATCCTCACGTTACAAATCTGCCAGACATGCCTGGCACGTGCTGGCATTGCCATATGTGCTCAAATCAACTGCCAGGCACACAAACAATAGCCTTGACCTAAAACATTGCTAATAGAAGTAGTAGAATTGATCTCCCTATGGCCTACCACAGAATCCATAGAACTGCCTGGCCAAGGTGATCTAAATGATGCTGAGATGCTTCATTTGACTGTTAAAAGTAAGAGTTCACTCAGAAGGCTTCAGAGGTTTGAGGGTTGTTAATATGAAAGGGTTCTGCAGAACAGAGAAGATTTGTTTCAAATGAGGTCTCCTCCAGACTCACCAAGCTGGAAAAAGAGACTGGGAGCCTTTGTTAGGGAGCAGCCCAAGAAAGGAGCCCAATTTTCAAAGCAGGCAATTCAACATCTCCTGCTGATTACAGTGGCAAAGCACTGCTGTTAATTACTGTCAGTTGGAGGGAAGAACACGATATATTCTAAGCATGACTTTGGTCTAAGTCTTCAAGCACTGAATAAGTTATATCCAGCAATATATTTCACACAACATTGTCCGTTACTCCTAAATTAATGTTTTCCTCTGCAGAGTCTGGTGGGTTTTGTTAATAGACAGGCAACAAGAATGGTAATTAAAGTATGCAGTGATGGGTACACATTACAAACAAAATGCTCCCTTTGATCCTGCAGGTTGAAAGGCCGCCTGAAAAACCTTTATCTGGAGAGGAGATAAACACAATGTTTGAGAACCTTTTGACTTCTCTGCTATCAGCCTTGCAACTTTTTTTTCAGTCAGTTTTTAATGATTCTCTCTGTAATTAGCAGCACCAAAGTAGAAGCTGATTGACAAGCAACCAGCAGCTGTTTATACAGTGGGAAAACCAGAAAATTATAACAGCGTGAGATGTTTATTTAACTCCCTATGCAAACACAGCACAGTCTCACAGTCCCGGCGCTGCCTCGGAGCCACTTGCAAACAAGGTGGCAGTGAGAGCCCCGGTGCCCACAGGGAGCAAGGCCTCCTCCCCGCTGGCTCTGCACAGGACGTTCCACCAGACACACACCAAGGCTTGCGAAGGTACTACCACCTTCCAAATGCGCCGAATTATGTCACTGGCTCCGAGTTTCACTGGGATGAAACCTCAAAATTAGTGTTTGTAGGAGCAGCCATATCAAACACGTGGAGTCTTACATCCCTCCCATCAAAGTGGAACAGTTATGTCATCACCGTGCCAAGAAGCAAAGCCTTCCTCTCTTAAATACAGCTTCTTAAAGCTCACAGGTGTTTTAAACTAGTGCTGTTTGTATGAGCCCACCCCATCAGGAGACAGCCAAATAAAAGGAAGTCTCTTCTTTTATTCTGTCCAGAGAAGAAAACTGAGAAAAAAAAAATCATTTTCCAAGGAAATAAACTGGTAGAAAAGGCATCAGAACAACAGCCCCAGGAATGAAGTCCTACTTCTCCAGCAAATATCTGGAACAGAACTAGAATTCATTCATCACCTGCAGGTATTTAATAACTTGCAAATGTGAGTTTAATCAACCACAGAACACAATCCCAAAGAAAGTTCTGATTCCCCATTTCTGTCACGAATATCTGGGCACAAGTCAGCAAAAGTACTTAAACACCTTTGGAGGACCTTTGCTCAAATAACTACCCACATGAAATCTGAGGTTGCTGGGGAGTAAATGAAAGTCTTAGTTCTGAGCAAGTGCCTGGTCTCTAGACTGACATTTGTTCCTCATTTCTTAGCGCTCCAACCATGATGAGTGTGGACAAGGGCCCTGCTTATCTTCCGCTGCAGTTCTGCTCATTTCTGCTGTTGAACAATAGCTTTTGGTCATTTGATGAGATGGATCAAAATCCCAAACTCAGTAAGATATGATGTTCCAAAATGTTGCCATGTATTTGATCTCTCTCTGTGTTTTATCATTTCGAGAAGAGCATGGCTTAATACAGGGGGAAAAAGAGAAGAACGTTCCTATCAGAACTGCAATATCAGACAAAAGCAAAATAGATTATTTTCACTCCATTTCTCCCACTGTTTAATAGCTTGACTTTTGCATACCAGCATTCCACAGTTCCAATACAAAGCTACAGCATAATGTGTTTTCTTTTAAAAGGTCATCATTATATTAGCAGTATTTGATGCATGGTGACCAGAGCACACATTTTTTAGAGATAAGAGCCTGTCTAACATTTTTCTTTAATTTATTGGCATCAAGAAACTCTATTTAATTTTCGCTTTCAGCAGAACATCTGCAAATGATTGGCATAACTCAAGGGACCTTTGCAGCTGCAACTTTCTCCAAGAGCAGAGCAGAAAGCCATGTTTGTCAATATGCCTGAGTAGGATTAAAAAAGAACAAAAAGAAACAAAAAATAACAACCCCCAAACTACAAAACAGTTAATTATTGGAAGTAAATGTTTCATGATCTGTGTATGGCACCCAGAGCTGAATAGATCATTAGCTAAACTCCCAGTCAGCATTCCACAGAAGCATATGTTTTCCTCCTAAGTGCTTGCATAAGTTTGCCAGCAGTCTCAGTGATTTAACTGGAAGTACTTATGTACACTGTGCACTAAGCAAGGCCAAGGAAAAGCAGTGATTTTTCTAGGGTCTTAACTCCATAATCATATGCATTTCTGACAGTCTTAAGCAATTTTTTTCCAGCTCTCACTGCTCTTAAATTTTCCCTCCGTGTTGAATCCTCCAGGGAAACCCACTGCATCTGGCAAATGCTGCCAAGGGCTACACCCAGCCCCATGATGCCATTTGGTCCAGCTCCTTCTATTTTCTGTTTGTGCTACCCTGTGGCAGCCTAATTGCAAACTCTCAGCCCTGCTCTGAGAGCCAGCACGGGTCAGGGATCACGCACAGTAAACAATTTGTTTGCAGCCACCTCTGGAGAGTGAGAGAATTTAATGTATGGGTACAGGCAGATCAGTGTCCGCTGGTGTCAGTGCCATCCAGCAGTCCCAGGAACATTCCCTTTACCACCACAGATGTAGCTGTAGCTCATTAAGGAGCAACATGGACAGGACTTTGTGAATTCCTGTTTCCCATCCTCACAATAAACACTGTGCTGCTTGAACACTGCCTGTAAAGTAGCCGACAGCTAAAGATCAATACACAGTGAAACCAGCTAAATAAAAGCAATTCCGGGCAGAAAACACTGCAAAGATCCCGAGGGAGCCCATAAGGGAATAAGTCAGCAGGTGCTGACAGCAACTCCATCCAGCTCAGATCTGACCCATCGCTATTTTAGCACGATGTGCTTACAATGACCATCCGAGTTTAAAGGTCCCTTCGGTATCAGGTTCCCAGCTTGGCAGCAACAGCCTCTGCACAGGACCAAAGGCCCCCAAACAACCCTGAGAAACATCTCAAGACTCCCAGGCCTCCAATGCTGTCTTCATGTTTATCTTCCAAGAACGTATTGAATTATTTTAATATTTTTAACATTTTAGGGAGTACTGTAAAGCCAGGAAAACTTACTAATCTCCATTTATTTCCATCAGTGGTCCACTAAGATTCTCACTAACTGAAAATAGACAGAGAAACATATTCCCTGCCTCAGAGGTCATATTACTTTTGGCAGTTAGAACTATTTACCAGCTCCAGGATGCTGCTGTATGTGGTGTAAATTGGATGCGGTTTCAGTAATGGACCTGCCTTCAAACAGACTGTTTTGAGACAGGTTCTGCATCTCATTTAACTTCAGAACAAGAGGAACATGCTGATTGCTGAGACCTTCTGGTCAGAGCTGTTTGTTTGTTATTTCTGGTCTGTAGGTGGGCTGGTGCTGGAGCGTTTGAGCTCCAGGAAGCAGGTGGGTGGCAGGGACCTCGCTTTCCCAGCTGCACTAATTCCCAAAGACTGAAATAAACATAAAGGAAATAAAGTGCAGCTCACAAAAGGTGTTGAAGCACATCAAATGAGTTCAAAAGCCTCCTGGAGGGAGAGTCTTCCTGAGCAGAGAAGTTACAGTACTAAAGGAGAAGAATTAATTAGACATACCCGAATAGGATCTGCTGGAAGACACTTAAGAGGATCCTGGCTTGTCCTGCAATTCTTAAAATGTGGCCATGGGAGGAGATTTGGCAAGAAGGGACAAATTGTGGAATTTCTTTCATAGGAAAGATGTCTAAAAACAGAGAAATAAAAATCATTTCGGTGGATGCAGCACACCATGCCTGTGTTAAGAGAGCAGAGCTGTCCCCTGAGCTTTGTTATGACAGTGCAAGTTGCACGGCTCCCAGGAAACAGGGTTCCTCCAAATAAAATCGGGAGAGTTGACACGAGGTGCTGAATTTCATCCTAAAAAGGCCAGTGTCTTCCTGGCTGATCCCCTCTTTCATAAACATCGTTGCAGTATTAATTATTGGTACTGACCAGATGTTGTATTGCTTGTTATCTAAGCTCCCTTTCCACTGCTGGACAGCCCTTATGGGGCTGTTCTCTGCTCACAAGGGCAACAGGTAGAAGTGCAGTTGCACATGAACTCAAAAGGCAGCAGGATGCTTTCAAACCACAGAGCAGAGTTAAAGGAACTAAACACACTGTTTGTGAAATGAGTAAATAAATCCCAAGAAATGGAATTAAGATGAACATTAATCAGGAAGGGTTTGAAAGTGGTCCACGCGTGGCCCAGTTCATAGGAATCTTGCTAATTGCCTTTCAAAGGCCACTTCATCCTATTAAGATTATCCTCAGGAGACCCTCAAGACTTTGGGGGCAGCAGGGAAGACCGACAAACCCTACCACATTTATCATGTTTAGAAACAAATGGAAATTGATTTTTATTTATCTTATGAAGCAAAACCTCTGTTATCTTTCCCTCCTGGTATTTAATCCTATTTTTCCTAGCAATATAAATAATGAGAAACACCAATTAAGCTGAGGCCAACCTTCAAGGCAATGAGAGATAAATACCCTGACACCTACTGCAGCAGGCAGGATGTGCCATTTCTCTTGGGCACAAGTGTTGATGCAGATTATGTGACAGTTTTAGACTTATCACCGTAGCCAAGCAAGGTATAAATTTATGACAGGTCCACATGGATTACAGATGATTTGAAGCAAATCAAAGGCATTAATTTTAATACGGTGGTTTGTCTCTCTTAAATGGCACTCTTACTTTCTCTAACAGCAACCACTAAAAATCAATGATGTGAGACCCCTGCACACACCAGGGCTGTTAACCTCTGGAACTTCAGCCGAGGGAGCCCACGCAACCAGAGCCACAAGCCCAGCTTCCACGTTCCTCATCTGGAACACACAGCATTTGCAAGAGCCCCATCAAACCAAAACTTATGATTTAAAAAGCTTTAATTTTAAAAAGTTTTAATTTTTAAGTCTCTTCTACAGGTGTCTCCCTGAAAGCCGCACGTTGTGGGAACTACAAGACATGGAGGTGCTGGGGCATGGCCAAGGGGCAACGGAGCTGGGAAGGGTCTGGAGCTCAAGTCTGGGGAGGAGCAGCCAGGAGAAAAGGAGGCTCTGGGGAGACCTTATTGCTCTCTACAAATACCTGCAAGGAGGCTGTAGACAGGTGGAGAATGATCTCTCCTCGGAAGTAATAATTAACAGAACAAGAGGAAACGGCAACAGGGGAGGTTTAGGTTGGCTATAAGGAAAAATTTCTTCACTGAAAGGGTTATTAAGTGCTGAAACAGGATTCCCAGGGCAGTGGCAGAGTCACCACCCCTGGTGGGATTGAAAAGCTGTGCAGATGTGGCTCTTGGAGACAAGATTTAGTGGTGGGCTTGGCAGTGCTGAGGGAATGGTTGGACTCAATGGTCTCAGAGAGTTTCTCCAACCTAAACAATCCTGTGATGTAGCAGAGCACGTGCACAGCAGAGCTAAAATGTAAGACCATGAAAGAGTTGAAAGTTAAATCAAAATGCTTATTTTACTTCCAATAACATGGCAATAGTTCAACCCAAGTCTCAGCCAGCTCTCAGTGAAGTCAATGAGAGTTGTTTCACTGAAATCAAACGATATATGATTAGGTCCTCACAGAATTATCTGTAATACAATACTCAAAATTGTGAAGAGTTTCAGGTTAACATCTAAAAACCCATTTTCCTTCTGGAATTCTGTAATGAAGCTACTGTAGGAAAAGAATCAATACATAATTCAGTATAGTGGAAAGATTGTTAGAAAGGGTTGTTAAATATAGCTCCACGATTGTGAATAAAAAGAATTAAATCCCTCATTGCTCCAATCATGCTGTACTGACTCCTACCAAACGGGCTGTTTCAGACAAAAAAAAAAAAACCATAACTTTTCCAGATTTCAAAATGGAAACTCTGACACAGGAAAAGCAAGAGCAGCGGGGTTATTTTGCAAAAGGGGAGTGGAGGGGGGAAAAAGTTCCTAAATCTCAAGATAAATTTTACTTTTGTACACTGATAACAACTTACAATCTAGTTTTTTGTGAAGTGTGCCAGGACAAGGCAGGAAAGTGTTTCTTAACTCAGTTTGCCAATTTTCCTTTCAGGCTAACACTGTTATTGATAATATCCATCACAGTTCCTTGTCTTTCCAACAGGCTGGCAGAAATATCTGAGAGAGTGCTGACTCACACACCTCAACACCTCTCTGTCAAAGTTAACCTGAAATTAGTTTTACTTTCCAAAGGTAAAACAGAAGTGCATGAAGTCAGCTACAAGTGGCATTCACAGATCAGCTTTCAGCACTTCTTATAATTCCCGTACGATCTCATGAGTACACCGCAAGAGTTTTCTACCAAACCCTCGGAACCTTCAGTTCAAAACAGTCAATTAATTATATTCCTATCTTTTCTTGGAGGAAAATTAATGTAAATTTTAGTCCCCTTCCCCTCTCCCCCCCCCCC
>VXAY01006112.1:1720250-1762892 GCA_013399855.1 Oxyruncus cristatus
GGTTTTGTAATCCTTCTAATCAGATATTGTTTTGGCACAGAATTGGGAGGGAAGTACAGAGAACATCATTTAAATCCACTACTGCACACCAGACTTGTCAGAGTTGAGGTTTGCCAGTAGAACTGGCAAGCACCATCATTATAGTTTCAGGCAGAAAGGGAACTTTGAGATTAGGACAATTTGTGAGAAGAAAATGAGATGCTGCTAATCAGAAATAAAGATTTACTCATCTTTGTTGCCTTCCCTTCTTTCAAGGGAAGGTTTCTCTATTTTTGTCTCATTTAAAGCCTCCAAAACAAACACACTTGAGGAAGCACATGCTGGCTAAACCCACCGATCTCATGGAAATCAACCATTATCACTGACTGAAGATCTTAAGCTTTCTTCTGAAAAACAAGTGAAACACCAACCATTCCTGTCTCCCACTGGCACACAGGTCAGCAGGCCCAGGTAACGGGGCTGCATAATCACCTCTGCTTTTGATAACAACACTCTTCACAGAGCAAACCAGACAGCAAAGAAATCAGTGTGGCTTTCCCATAATCTATTCACGAACAAGGAGCAGATGCTGCACAAAGGGAGATGTGTTCAGTGTCCTTCAAGGGCACCCATGTTGCTTTTCTCATTTCAGAGCAACGTCTGAGTTATTAATTTCTCTGCAAAACATCAATTGCCATTTATCATCAATAGTGATCACTTTAGGGCATTCCAGAGAGGAAATGCAGCCTTGTGTCCTATGGAAATCAATTTACTGACACCAGTAGAGATGTGCAAATCATTGACTTTTGGTTTGGCTGCCAAGCAGGTGGTGTTGAGGAAAAGGGTTCCACCAGAATCAGATTCAAAAGAAATTTCTGTTGCCAAAACATAAACAAAACAGACAACTATTCCATGCAAGAGAAAGCATTGCACTGACAAAGAAAAAAAAAAAAAAAAAGTTGAATTTCTAACCAAATGTAGGAAAAATAAAAATAAACCAGCCTAGATTTGTTTGCCCAGTGACCCAAAATCCAGCAGCACTTGCAGACAGCGAGAATGAGAGTTTTGGCACAGACTTAGGGAGAAAAAAACCTCAATTTCATCAGGAACAGCACTCACCCATGAAAACTGAACTCCTTGCTGTATTTATGGTTCTGAGCATAATCACTCCAAATCATCTGGTTCAGCACAGAAAACTCCCGTACTGGGAAGCTCACAAACCTTTTCTCTTGCACGGCTGCAGAGGGACCAGCCTCCTCACGGCCCAGCCTTTCCCAAAGCACATTTTGTGTCAGCAAATACTCGTGCTCAAGTTAATAACAGAGTTTAGGCCCATGGTACACTGGTGTAAACTCAAGGTTCTGTAGGGTGTGGAGGGAACTTAAATTAAGGTGCCACTTAAATACCTTGCTAAATCAGGATCTAAAGCTCAGCTACGGTGACAGAAAGAGTTAAGTCAAACGAGTTCAGTGCTCGTTCATCACACAGGTAATTTCATTTCAATTAATTACCAGTGCTAACTGTAGTTACCATCACACAATTCTGGGAAATGATGCTGACTTATAAAACTAGCAGTAAGTAGTCAATGCCTAATGTTTTCAGAAGCATTACGATTAATAGATTTATTATGTAAGTGTTAAAGCTTCTATATTTCAATTTCTTCTAACTTTATTGGAGAAGCTATTAAAGACAGTGTCTGAAAGAATAAAAGTAAAGTGCCAGAAGTAATAATCTCATTTTAAATAAAGTTTCTTATTTTGATTTACAATTGGCAGAAGCTGCTGCTCTATTATGCCAAAAAACTTCTGCCTACCTGCATATGAGATCTGACTGATTTCTCAGAAGAAATACCAAATCTTACAGAACATTTTGAGAGCTGCATTTTCTTATTAATCGGAAGAGTGAACTCATCCACTCTGTTATTAAAGATAATTTTAGACTATTTCCTGTGCCACAAACATAACTTTTAAAAATTTAAATGAAACGAGTTCTTTGGTTGCAAATTACACTGTATAACTCCCACAATACTGCTTTCATTGCTCTAGAAAAATATTATAAAATCACTCTTTCCTACTTTTTTCTATGACACACTTGAGTGGCTCCTCCATAAACACAAGCCAGGCTGAATACCAATTCTAACTAGAAGAGCCTTGATTAAAAGCAAATACAAAAAAACCCCACCAACCAACCAACAAAAAAAATTACCCAAACCAACCAACCAAACAAACAAAAAAATCTACAAACCAAACCCAGAAAAATCATAACTGGGCAACCAAACACTGAATCTGAGGCAACTGAGCCTTTCTTTCAGCCACAGTGAATCCCTGGGAAGCTCCTGACCACAGCACTCACCAGCTGCCTTCCTACCCTCCCTATCATTTGTTTGCCCCAAGCATCCCCTTGGAACTCAAACACATTCAGAGAAATTAAGGAAAGCCCCTTATGCTTCTGTCACACCTGCCCGCTCTCCAGGACTGAGGAAACCCTTTGGCCAACAGTCTGAGCGCTGCACACGGAAAGAGAGGAGCCATTCTGCTGGAAATATTCCATCCCCTCCTTCCTCCAGCACCAAGACAGCAGAGGGAGCCTCTCCTTGAACACAAACACAGTGTACTGCTGTCCCCACACCACTGATGTGTGACAGCTCTTCGAGGCAACTTTTAGCCTTCAGTGGGCCTGTGAACCAGTGGGTTGGTGAAAGTTTGAGTTCTGAAATGTTTCTTTGCCAGGAACTGATATGCAGAGTTTCTTTCTCTTCAGTGTATCTGGCACACAGCATTATACTTCCCAGACATAGGTGCACCTTACTAACAGCAGCTGTATAAATATCAGTAATATAAGGTGTTGTGAAACATCACATCAGCTGTAAAGTTAAGGAATTATGGAGTTGGGATAAATATTTCAGGTCACATAAAAGCAACTTATAACCTTGGCATTCAGACACCTCCAAATTTTCTTTTTATTATGGGACGTAAAAACCAACTCATTTAAAGTATCCTTATGTTTACAACTTCAATTCAGATGCACAAAAAAAAAGGGTAAAATTTATTAGCTATGCCTATTATATATTAACTACAACAGAAGACCAGGAGCACACTATTAATCATCTTTCCTTGATGACAGAACTACAAAACGCTGTGAGCTGCCACACCACTTCTCAGGGACTACTTTAGCCAGAATTAACCCAAACCACATTTGGATTTGTGGCCATTCATGGCTCATATACAGCTGGGAGCCAGTACTGCCAACAGTGCTGTGGCACTGACACTCCCACCCAACACCAGCATGGACTGTCCTGCTCCATTCCTCCTCTTCAGTCTCCCCTCCTCCTTCTCTGACTCTCGACAGGAGAAAGGAGCGCTTGGCCCAGGGTCAAATCACCACTGGACTGTCACAAATACTTCCCTCTCTAGGGAATACTTTCCTTTCTGTCCAACAAGAGAAAGACACAAGAGTGACAAGAGGATATTCAGAGGGAATGAGAGGGCACCTGAAGTTCGCTGAACTGGCTTTTCTGGGCAGAGAAACAAGCTGGCTTTTATACATCAGCGTTTCCCATGTGGTTTGGGCAGCATCCTTCACCCTGAGCCTCACAGCAGCACTGCTTTTCCAAGGCTGGTTGAAACCATGGAAAAATTCTCCTGCTGCATTTCTGTGTGAGGGCCAGAAAATGGATGCAGGGAACCAAACCCACCAACATAATTTTGGTGTTCTCATGAGCACATTTTTATGTTTCTTCCAAAAGTAAAAATGTTCTAAGTACACAGTTTTCATAATTTCTTGGATTCTGCCTCCCACTGTATTTATTCAATAAAGTGGAAATTATGTTTTCATATAGGTTAGTGTTAATGTTTTATAAAGGTCAAATTATAGTTGTCTCCCTACTGTTTTATTGTAAGTGTTGAGAGCTGGCACTGTAATTAAAATTCCGGCTAAATAAAGCATGCAGGGGTCCTACTTGCAACCAGGCAATTTGGATTTTTAGCAGACCGCAGCACATTTTGTGTTGTTGCTGGTTCACTGCCACACACAGGAAGGTAAACAAACCCCATGTGCCTGCATGCATTTACACAAACAACATTTCTTATCAGTATGGGCAGTAAAAAATAGAGATATATTGTCATTATAGAATGTAATATAATCAAAGTAAAAAATGCACCCATTTTCTACAACCTGCCTTACAGTATTTTAGCAAAGACTGCAAGGCAGGACAACTCAGTTTACACATAAACCCGAGTTTCACATCACTGTTGCTAAGTTTTACCTTCAGTAAGTTTTACCTTCTGACTCCCTGGCAGCAGAATGGTGCTGTGCATCCAATAGATTATCATTTACTTCAGTCTAACCTGTATTTGAGTTCTGGTACTGCCAGCAAGTGGTTCAAAAGAGTCAAAGATTCAGTGAGGAATTTCTCTTTTGCTATCGACTACCTGTAAGCTGTTCCAGTGCTGCCTCTCTTTGCTGCCTTATTAAAGGCCCCTCAGTTCTGCTTCAGTTCTCCCCCACAGCTGAGAGAAGAAGGTTGAACTGGGTATTTTATTACTTTTTTTTTTTTTTTAAAGGAAGTAAACACATCAAAGTTAGTATTTTAAGTGGAGCTCCTCTCTAAAAAGCAACATCCCACATCACTATAGGAATCCTTTAGGCCTTCCCAGGGCTACAAGTTTTATCTGTACCTTGTTTAAAGACAATCCTTCAGTAAAGGAATTTCAGATTTTGCTGAAGATAATACTTTTCAGGAAGGGATTCTTATTTTAGCAAATTCTACCCCTTGTCTGGGTTGATATTTGTTTCAGGGACTAAAAGAACACAACACGGACATTTTAGTTAATATTCACATATCCCAGAATATGATGTGCACTTACTCCACTATCCACAGGTTCCTTTGCCTGCCCAAGAAACAGTAGGTACAAGGCACAAATATGCACGAAGTCATTCCAAACTGACCAGGGTTTTCAGAATCAAGCCATTAGAAGCTACTTTTTCTTTCCCTTCTCTGGAGGAAAATGTTCAGGTGGATAAGCTGAACAGAGGCATAAGGCAAAATCAGGGGTGTTAGCCTCCAGCTTGAAAAATCCCTCAATCAGAGAAATTTCTGAAAGGTTTCATGAATTTACAGCTAGTGTTATTTATTCTCAGGGCAAGACTGAGAAATCCCATGCCACACGAGAGCTGTGAAAAAGGAGATGCGACTGTTAAAGCAGACAGACTGCTCTGTCTGAAAAAGTCTGATTTAAATAAGCAAAGGGAAAGAAAAACTGCAACTTGAAGCATGATCGTAATTGCATTAGAAAAGTTATAATTTGATTTGGATTAGCAGAGAGAAATCCTAAAAGCTCAGAATTAATTGTGAACCACATCTACAATTATTTTCAAGAATACTTGCATGCTTTAAGATATCATTAAGTTAAATGAGATTCTATGTTTAAAGGAAGATTTCACCTCACATACTCCCTTTAATTCTCAGTAAATGTCCACACTGCACTTTGAAATGTAATGGAAAAGGTTAGCTGGCCATGATTCTTTTGAATGGTGCTTTCCTAAGATCCTCAAATTAAGAGTTCTGTCAGAAATGCACTCTGTGAAAATCCCAAGCAATGTACTACAGAAATGCATTAAGGTCTCAGCGTGGGGTAATTTGTGCGGCATCTGTTTGTCAGATGTGGACAGTTTCCTCCGGACAAAGCTGGGCTGGTGCTGCAGCCTCTTCAGGCTGACCCAGCTCTAAACTGTAACCAGAAGTCATATTGCCCCTACCTCTCATTTCCTCAGGAAGGTGACCTCGTTAAATTTTTGTCAACCATAAGCAACGTCAGACTATTTTCTTGTGGGGTTTGACATGAGAGAAGGCTCCTAAAAGACAGATTTTGGCCTTCCAACATGTTTCTATCTACACCTGCAGGAAAGGAGCTGCATCACGGCCTGCACTGGTGATCAGCTCAGAAGTAAGAGCTTAGTTAATCTGATTATTTGTTGTTCTGAAACTGCCAACTGGAAATGAACAGAAGAGTCTTCCACTGCAGCACCCGGGGACATTATTATTACAAGGTTTGCACCGTGCTGAGCAAGAGACCCAACCTGCTGATCCTGAGCAGTTGGCCATTGATTTAGATTATTAAGAGAACAGCTGGCCTCTTTCAGCCAACCAAAGCCCACACGTATTTCAAAAAAATATTATCTGTGAAACATTATGGCTCTTGGAAGGTCTCCAGAAACAAATTAAATTACTCAAACCAAGTAATCTGCTACTTTTATCTTCCTAAATCCAGACCAAGCCGTTAAAAGAGCATTCACTGTCACTGCACACGTTCTCACTCACTTTTCATTTGTAGGTTTGTTGGGTTTGGTTTTTAAACAGGGTTCTGTGGCTTTCCTCAACAAAACAGACAAGGCACTTTAAGTTTAGATCTTCCTCTCCTCCACCTTGGAATTATAGTGTCAAGAGGAGGTTTCACCAACACAAATGCCTTTCCCTCTCTTACTCTACAAGAATGACTTCATCCCTGAGAGATTTCGACCTAGTCCTGAAGACACTTTTCAGAGACTAAATAATTCTTTCACTCTGTTCATCCTATCTTTAAAAAACTTAGCCTAATTAAATGTATATGCATAAAAATCAAACAGTCTATTTTTGACTCATTCCCCCCTTGGGTCCTGCTAATAAGCTGACATGCAGTGCTTGGAAGAGAACTGTCTGACCACCTGGAACCCAACAACTAGTTCTCCTATTTTTTTTTTACTTTTTTTTTGCTTTAATCATGTGTGAGAGCAGTTTAACAGATGATATGATATTGTTATGTTGCACCAGCAATCTGCTTACATCTATTCAGAGACACATCTGAGACGCTGTGTATTATTTAGTCACAATATGTATTTGCAAGGCATATGCAGACAATTTTCTCCCTCCGTGTAAGAGTTCTGCATCAAACTTCAACTGAAAGGTAATGCCTTAGGTATTCTCACACAGTGCAAAAGGATATTCCTCACTTTGCCTCCATGAACACGTTGCAAAGTTCTCAAATCTCCCACTTTAAAAGTTCCAATTTTTCAGCCACTTTGCATAACACCAGATATCTCCTGGAATTTTAGTAACATGGGAATGGTGTGATTGAGATATGTGGCTTCAAATCCTGAGCAGTATTTCTGTCCACGTAAAATAACGGAGTGCCAGATGCCTGGCCTTAATCATGTACCCAAGTGTCAGAACTGAAGCTCTGGTATTCAAATTCTATACATGTAAATGAGCCTATTAAGATATATTTTAGAGTATAACAAGCTCTATCTGGGTAGGAAAGTTGAGATGCCTTTCTACAAAATCTGTTACCACATGCCAAGGAACGGAAACCAAGTCATTTTTCAACATTTTCTGAAGTACACTCTTAACACAGCGAGTGATTTACGTGAATTCAAAGTAATTTTAAGATGTTCGTAAAATTCAAAATGTTTTAAAGACTTCTTTATTTAGAACAGCCAGTCTGTTTCAACAAGGACACGATGCAGACAAGTACACCTGCATAGGTGAAAATCCAGTTATCTAGCTATTACCCAGAAGTCTAGGCAGTCTTCCCTGCAAGAAATTACTAAGCTTAAAATCTTACCTCGCTCGAACATGTCTTTTTACAAGCCAAAACTACGATCTGCAGTTCCAATTACCCAAACCCTGCAATATTCAGCACGAAGAGTTAACACTGGCATCTAAAGCTCGTGTCAAAACTCCACAGAGGGTCTGGCATGTCACAGAGGGCTGAATTAGGCTCCAGCCTTGGCTCTCTGCGAGCCGAGGGAAAAGGGAGGCGGGGGAGATGAACGAAGTGTGTGTGATGACGCACTCTGCACGGATCAGAATGAGCGAGAGAGCAACTGCAGTGCCGTTGGTAGCACGAACGAGCCACGGGAAGAGGCCATCTGTACAGTCAAATGGCGTGGAATCAGCGGGAAGAGTGGATGTGAGAAACCACAGATCTCGCGTGGCAGCATCTCGGAGTCAACAAGAAACGTTTTGATGTGTGCTCAGTGCTGTGATCCATGGACACATGACACTGCAGTAGCAGGAACAGTCTTCTCTGATCTTTCCACAGCCTTTATTCACTTGGGACAAAGGAAATCTTGGAGGCCACAGCTTTGCCAGACAACAGAAGAATTGCTTCTAAGCGCTAATGAGCAGTTCAACACATCTCACATGAGTAAACAATTTTCAATATGGTTGAACAGAAAACTCTTCCTTAAAATCCACAGAACAAAAATAATGTACCCAAATGCAGACAGATCCTGAAGCAGCCCAAGCTCTGAACATGCAATCTATCACGTAAGAGACAGAAGAGGTCAGGCATTAATTAACATCCAAATTAAAGCTTTTCAAGGAAGGGTCAAAACTTCCTTTGTTTTGACATTTAAAGCACTGCCAATGTACTCCCCAGTTTAGTATTCACAACACATCACCTCATGCTTTATGTTAATTGCCTCCATTTTTCAAGTGCACTATTTGATTCATTGTCAATTAAAAATACCCCCAAAAGCCAAGACCGGTGTATGCTAAGTATAAACGTGATTAATGTAACACAATTACATTTCCACATTTGATGAGTCTGATTAGGAACTTTCTATCAGCCCGGCATGTCAGAGCCCTGTCACTACCAGTGACCTGTCAGCCTTGCCAAAGACAAGCTTCCTGATGGAGAAGCGTTTCATGGCCACAAGTTGTTCTGACAGGTGTATAACCTGTAATTAAATGCTGTCAATTAGCGCTTCATCAAGAATGTGGCAATCTCGATGATCTTCTCTGTTTGATTGCAAAGATGGTCCAAGGTGTAAACAAAAAGAAAGCTCTAAGGAAGAAAAAAAACCCCATAATTGCTTGCTAAAATAATAATTATGTGGACAGACCCTCCGCTACTTCCAGAATGTGACTCCATGGGTCTTCTCCCACTGCATCAAAGGAACATCTGGTTTGAGAAAACTGCACTCAGAATAAAATTGGGCAGGCCACAAGTAGAAGACCAATGCCTGGTTTGGTTTGTGGTCATAGAAAACGCAAGTTACAGGGAGATAAAGGGGTCTGAGGAGATCAAAAAAAAAAAAAAAACCAAATAGAAAAATTAGAAAAAAAATAAATCAAAAAAAAAAAATGGGAAAATGAAATGGACCAAGTCTGGAGGTTGCTGTTAAATGAGATGCAAGGGTAAATAAATAAGAATTAAAAGCCGGTTCAGCCTGACTACCATGAGAGAAAAACTAATAGCAACTAAATTCCAGTGAAACTAATGGGAAGAGGAATGTGTACACACAACTGGACTTTTCATGGTCAGCTCATAAGTAGGCTTTGACAAGAATTGCTACAATCAGAACAAGAAATAAGAGAAAATTCTGTACCCTCAGTCTGGTCATCTCTTCCTTCTTCTCACCAGTAAATGTAAAATATAATTAACACTGCCATATGTAGAAGTAATAAATACATAAAAACCATCCATAACCTATATTTAATTACAAGGGAGATGCCAGCAATGAAATGTACAGTAAGTCCTTGTTTAAATTGAAAAAGGAAAAAAAAAAAAGACTCTTATTGCACTTCAGAAAAGAATTAAGAGCTCCTCAGCTTATTGAGGACTACAGAAACAATCACTGCTGTGGGCTGCTTTGCATATTTGCTCTATTAATTTACACAGCCCTGGTAAGGCTCACATTGCAATGCAACCACTGAATTACACCGCTCTCGGGTAACGGGTATAAAAAGATGCAAGAGCATGCAAAGTGTATTCAGACAGACAATTAAAATTATCAATTCTGTTGACAGCTAAAATGAAGAAACTGTGCTGAGGTTTAATGCTGCTGCATGAAGGACACGCAGTTTGCAAGTGATTGAATTAACCAGGATCACTCGTTGACGGGCTGCCTTTGTCGAACATCGCCCATTAGGCCAATTTACTGTCTGCTTATTAAAATAATTTAATTCCAAAGATTGTTTCCAGGCATCTCTGAATCTCCTCCTGCTCTTCCCTCCCCCTCACATTAACGATGGCATCTTAATTGTTGCGCTCGTTTTATGCCAGTGCAAATTGCTGGGTCCTCACAGAACAGTCCAGTCAATTTGGCTTACCCAACTCATCCTTTAGGTGATCCTCTCCAAATCAGCAGGAGATCTGGACAGATACACTACAGCCTGAAGCAGATAAAGTATACAACAAAGGCCATTTTTATTCAATTTAACACTAATTTATCAATACTCCATTTTTTTTTTACGTACGTCTTTAACACTGCCTGTTTATTAAATCTATTATGCTTCTTATATCATAAGATTTTGACTTTTAATCATGTAGGAGTGTGTTTGGCAACCCTTCAAAATTAGAATTCCAAAGACAACAAAATCACCCCAAGAAATCAGAAGTCTGAAATCTCTTTTCTAAACTGAAGAACCATCTCACATCTCTGACTGGTATTACTATTCGTGACCTAAATCTCCTGTGAAAAAGCGACTCAGACTGCGTAACATTGAAACGCAGAGACTAAAAAAATGCTATCCTAAACATTTTAGCACCTGTTAGAGGCTGAATAACTTAAGTTTGAGAGAGTCCTTTAAATAGACTTTGGCGACTAATTCTGACACTTCATTTTGAAAAGTTAGTGCTGTGTTAAAGAGAATGTGCACGGATTAATTACACCTTCACCCAAACGAGCCTAACAGTGAAAATACATCAATATGTAGTAGCAATATCTGGAGAGAACTGAAAATGGCAGCACTTAACATCTTCCTTCAAGTCTTTAAAGGCATCTGGATGTACCACTGGATAAGGTACTACCTTAGTTTGACCGTGTTGAAGTCCCAAAGCCCCAGAAGGGAACGAGCAAGTTGTAACACTGAAATATTGGGATAAAATAACACCAGGACTGAGAGGCACATAAATCTCCTGCAGTTGAATGCATTGAGTACATTATGCCAGATTCGGTGGCACCTGGTCAGGGGAGATATTACTGAGTATCCCAGGTGTGTGACACCTGTAGTACCATTCTGCAATCACTGATGATCCCAAGCTCCATCAAGCCTCCTCTGGATTGCATGTGAAGACTTGGATTCGCACCAGATATGAATGAAACTTTTAAGATACAGAGTTCTAAACCTGAGTTGCAGAGATTATTTGATAGTGAAATGTTGATAGGCAAGTCCTGATTTTCAAGCTTATGGGTAAGACCGTTAAAAAAAAAATCTGATTAAATTTACTTTTTAAAAAGTTATGTATTCTAAGTTTTCACCATATTCATATAGTCCTAAATGATTATATATCACATTTTGTCATCTCTAATACACCGAACAGAGTAAAATCTGTAGAGGTATAGGATTAATGCAGGGGAACCCAGACAGAATCATGGCAATATTCAAAATCCTAGGTACAAAACAAAAAAAAAAGCTCTCTGATAAATGGCAGGAATCAAATAAATACATAAACAATTCTGATTTTTGAACAATAGTAATATATGAAAATAACGTACGGTTCAGAACCAGCCGGTCCTCTGTGAATTCAAATGGCTTCTCAATATAAAAAACCTTCTGCTGGAATCCAGGGACACATTCTAAATCTTCTGCCCATGCAAGCAGCAGAACCTGAGGGGAAAAAAAAAAAACAAAACAGAAATAGACTTTCAAGATGACTTCCTTCATCCATCATGTTGGCTTCTGGGAACGATACCGTGTCTGGGCTCAGTGCTCATAAACCAAAACATTGGGCTTCATACTCATAAAACAAAATATCCATCACATCACACTTCCCTTTCAAATCTTGCTAAACAATTTTTTATGTAAGGTTTTTGCTTTTATATATGTGGGCTGGCATGGAAATTACAAAATAGTAGCTTTCAAGGTGAAGTTCAGTTCAGAATATCAATAAATAATATATTATAAAATATATATAAAATATATAAATATATCTTTCTGAAAACATAGGATTTAATGTTGCTCCTAAACATCACATGTATTGAGCTTAGCTGAATACAGCTGGACTTAAATATATGCTTAAATTAAGCACATGTAAGTTGATATGAATAAGAGATAAATTAGGATCTACAAACCTGTTTCAGAAAGTTGATCACTAAGTTACAGAACAAATTCTTTATTCAAGGGTAAAGTTTCATCTACAGAAGTTTCATTTATAAGAGAACTGCTTTGCTAACAAATATAAACTGTTGCTTCTCTCTTCTTTCCCTCCAAGCCACAGTTTGTCTATTTTGCCTATAATCAAAAGCTTGTTTACACCAAGGGAAGACTGAGAAAGAAATGTGTGCATCACAGTGGATCTGAAGGTTAAAGTTGAATACAGTTTATGAAATTGTTAGTGTATGGTCCCCAAAGTTCCCTGTCACCACAGGAACGCCTTAACAAAGGAGGAAGTTTAAAAGCAAAATCAAACTGCTTGTAAATAGGTACAATGTTAATCTCAGTCTCTGAAGCGTTTTACTTCTGAAGAGAGAAAACAACCTGAAGGTTTATTTTTTTCTTGGCAGCTGTTAAATGAGAGTGTGGAGGTAAGAACGGTCAAGAAAGAAGAAGCAAGGAAAAAGATTACTGAAAAGTTTGAAAGGTTAAAGAGAGAGGCAAAAGGAGGTGAGTTTAAGGTAGGGAAAGCCAAATCATGTTTGCTAACCTTTCCATGTGTAACTACATTTTCAGAAGTACTTTCTGCTTCAGAATCCCCAGAGGTGGTTTTCAAAACCCGCCTTTCAACTGGGGTACTGAGTACTCTGATCTCAAGTCCTTATGGACAATCTCCTGTTCGTTGGGCAGCCAAAGCCAAATCAAGTAGAGAGGGTGCACGTAGAAACCAAGAAGGAAATAGCTGAACACAGGGGTTCTGAGTGACACTCGTAAATTCAGGTGGCCCTGCACAAATGGGTCTATTTACTCAAGACACCCTCAACACACAATAACGGTTTTGCAATTAAAACTGTAAAGTGAAGACAGTTTTTCCCCTATTCCACACTGGGGAATGCTGAAGGCTCCTTTCTGCTTCAGGTGACAAACTCCACTCTCACTTCTCCCAACACGCCAGCAGCATCTCTTAGTCCTATTTCTACTCCATTATCATCTACGTCTGCTGGTCCTGATCCTAGAGAGATGTCCTGCAAAACTTCAACATCTGCATGTTTCCCTCTTCACCACTACTCACGGTCCGTTTGCTAAACCAGTGATACATTGTCTGCTCCCTCCTTTCATGCACTTCACACTGTAAGCTCTGTGGGATCCCATTTATAAAAACGAAAGGCAGCCGTACCCCACCTGGTCTGCATTAGTTGTTCTTACTGAGAGCAACTGCTGGATCATTTGTTTCGTGTCACCAACATGGGCTATAAAAGCTTGGCTAGAAGTGCCAGCAGACTGCAAAAAAACCAGCAGAATATTTCATGGCAATTAAGGTGGTGGAAGGCAAATGCAGCAGATGGACACCTTTGCCTTCCATCTTGACCTGCTCTATGTTTGTCCCTTGGAAGAATTAACCAAGAAAGACAAAAGACTGAAGCACACCAAGCAAGGTGCAGTACACTTGACTAGTATTCCCTTCTGTATACTCTCACTGCTGCTGCCTTTTTTTTAAAAAGGTTTAAAAACACAGCACCTGATCCCTCATTCCCTTATTGACCTTGGTATATTGATTTTATCAGAGATTTTAGACTCTGTAGGGACCAAGAATTGGGCACATCCCCTTCAGTTTTCCAGTATGATCTCTGCAAACGTGAAGTGCCACATTTAGCGTCTGCCCTGAAAATTGTGCATAAAACTTGATTGCTGATTGTTAAAAAACCCCCAGCCTTATATGCATTTAAATGGGCACACGCACAGGAAGAAAGACACACATGCATTTTCTGCAGGCATCTTCAGTGGGCACAGGTGCAGTTTTAAAGTACCTGTCCTTCTGACTCAGAATGTTCCTGAATGAATATGCATCAAAGTGCAACCGCAGCAGCAGGAAAACTCTTCCAATCTCAAGAAGCAAGCCACAACTGAAGCAAAGTTTTATAATGAGTCCACACCAGAGAAATAGCCCAAGCCATACATGCTGAAATTTATCTACAACCAGCTCTTCCCCGAAAGGATTAATGCAGCAAGCAAGAGGCAAATCGTGTTCTGATCTCCCAGCTACTGGAGTCTTAAAGCTGAAACTCTTGTCTTACAGAGCTATAAATAAAAAGCCTCTTTGGACATCATCTATGTCAGTACTTAGAGAGGGGAATACGTCGACTTTATCAGATTTGTGGCAGTATAAGTTGACTTTGAAATCTGGGCAATCTAAATGGGTCATGAGTTAACTTGTGTAAGCCTGGTACAGAAGCCTCACATCATACAAATGCAGCAAATAGAAAATGACCTTTACTCCCTTTGAAATAATTACAAGACTCAGGCTAGGCCTTGCTGCAAAATGGAACATTTTATTCCACTTGTGCAATTCCAGGCACTTTCTTCTTCTCCGCATGTCAGAGAAAATGTTAAATTTGTCATCACACGGAGAGTTTTTAATTAATTACTTTTGAAAACGACAGTTATTCTTTTAATTTATTTTTCTCAGAAGAAACTTCTGTTGAACTAAATGTCTATCTCATTAAAATAATTCCTGTTGAAGTTCTTCACGCTGGGGAGAAAAAGTCTTTAAAAGTATCTTGAAAAAAGTAAGCCAAGCAGATATATGTTGAAGGCAAAGAGACTCGTTCAAAGTAGAATACACTCGAATTTAAGCACCATGTAGTTTTCGTATTTTTTGAGATAATGAAAGGGTTTATGGGCTGACAGCTGCCTAAAGAAAAACTTCAGCTAAATACTCTGAAAATAATATTTAAATGTCACACACAGGTCTCAGAATATATAAATATTGCTCACACATCTAGTCGAGTAAGTGTTGGGCAATTAGTACAAAAGGATCCTTCACCTGCTACTAAGAAAAAGCCAAATTCTTGAATAAGTATGCCAAATTAAGTAGCAAACAAATTGCTCATGAAAATCTGAAGGGTTAGAAGTCTGAAAAGCAAACCAGAGAGTTGTGACCGCTCAGACCTACGGATCCCTGTGTTCACTGACAGGGAAAATCAAAGTTTTTCATAACCTACTGCTTTGCAGGAACCTACAGAGCAAAGACTCGCTTTTAATATCCTGACAATTTGTCTTTCTGAATTTATTGCCAGTCAACTCTGAGGAAATGTCACGAGTTCAGATAACTCCTGTGCTGGTTTGGCCACTGGGAGAGAGCTGTACTTCTGATGAGGTACCAAGCTAAGAAACACCTTTTTTTTTTTTTTAGTTAATAAAACAGCACACGCCTGCTGGTGGACCTTTACTGACCTCACCATTTGCACTGAAAGCTGCTCACGTAGAATATGGTTGGAAAGCAAAAAAAGGACAGCAATTTTATACCACACTGCAGAGGAAATTAATAAAGTCCCTGATGTTAAAATACCTCTGGGTATCACGACATCTCAAAACCCAGGGTACTTCTGCCTCCTCAACTGGTGACTGAAAGTCAGTCTCTGAAACGACCTTTCCAAGAATTCCAGAATTAAAAATGTCCTTTTCAACTTGCACAGTTTCAGGTTTGATTGGCCACATCCTCGCCCTGAAAATGAATTTTCTCACCTTTTACTGCAAACGCTCTCATATCTTCATTAGCCCTACCTGTAGGAGATCACCTATCACAAAAACACAAGCTTCAGAATATTAATTGCATTTCACACACATTCTTACGGTGTGAAATTCATCCTTGTGCAAGGCGTTATTTAATTAGAGATGTAAATGGTGCAGACACCTGTGAAAGCCATCTGCCCACACTGGAATTTTACACACAATAAACGCAAACAAATCTCATTTCATAGGGCAATATTCTGTGGGAATCACAGTCTGCCTTTGACTTCAGGAGAGTAACCTGAAATGAAAACAAACCAACATAAACTGGCACGAGGGAAGAGCTAAAACAGAAATCACACTCACTTTTAATAACAGTAATAACCTCAAAAGTTCAAAAATGATGAATCACTTCCTAAGAAATTAGATTTTTGGTTCTGCGATTTTTTTTGTTTGTTTGGAGTTGTAGGTAGGGGTATGGTTTTTTTTTTTTAAGTATGATTTTGGGGTTTCTTTTTTATTCATGTGACTCATTTACTTGGAAGTGGGTATTGAAAATTTATGCTTCCGAGTTTTTCTCTGGAAACATGAGAACCAGAAATCTGGGGGTTTTTGCATATGAAAACTTCAGATTTTCATATAAAATATGGTGATCCTTGAAGCTGAGAACACCAGAGAGAAAAAAAGTAATCAGAATAGTGAGAACTGCCAACACTGAATCAAACTGCACATGAAAAAATATTTTTATCATGCAGATCAAGATCTTTGAATCTTAAAATTGTTTCCATCTTCAGGTGCTGCAACATTAGACCCCCCAAAAAATGCATAGGGAGGAAGCCATCAAAGAAAAGAAATAAGTGATGAGCAGCACAGTCACAGACCTGATGAAATCAGATGAAGTCAGTAAGAACTCTGAATTGATTTTAGGTTTTTACTCCAGATTTAAGTGATGCAGTGATTTAAATGAAGTCAAGAGAGGGAGATTTAAACAGACTGAAGAGAGCACTGCTCCAAGGAAGGTTCTGATTCTGCAGTGTGCAGACTCCCCTTAGAGTGTCAGCAGGTCCTAAGGCAATTGTTTCATCAAATCACACACAGACTGGACAAGTTCTCCGTGTCTTCTGTATTTTTAAACATCAACTAAAACAGGGAAAAAAAAAAAAACAACCTCAAAAGCCTGAATAACTTATCCTCTGATTGGCATAATTAACAAAAGTATTTTAACTTTACATAAAGGTATGTTGAATTATTTATCTCTGGAAGTGACTAAATGAATTAAAACATGCAGCTCTTTTGAATTGATTTGGTTTCTAGAGTGTTACAATCGGGGTTATTTTTTTTTTTATTCAGTATTTTCATTTTGGAGGGAAGTTTCCACTGTTTCAGGCTTTAACCTCTCCTCTTTTTATCAGGAGACAAGTTAAAAAAAAAAAAAAAGACTATTTACAATCTCTACAGCTCTACCTCTATATCTGATAGTGAATTCCAGTCATTTTTGTAAGAAATGCTATTAAGATTTGGCACTAAGATTCTTCAAGGATGATAAATATTCTGTTAAAGGGCCTACCTATCCATTTACTGCACAGTTCTGTCCTGAAAGGGAGAGTCACACTTGGAGTGCTGAAGAGTGGGCTATGAAAATGCAAATCAGAATGACTTTATTGCCTCAAATGAATTCAGTTCTCCTGTCACTAGGCTGTGCAACTGCAGTAGGCATCCATTAACTGCAAACAAAATGTGACAAACTCTTTTGTGAGAATATCTACCACAGGAACTTCCTCTTTATGAGCACTTTCCTGGGGAATCTGTGTTTATTATAAGGATTTTATCACATATTCAGTAAAAAGTGTGCCTCTTCCATGACACCAGGATTCTTGTTAAGTTATTCAAGAAGCAATTTGCCAGTGGTGATGCCTGAACAGCCACTTGGCTTCTGAAGTTCCAGATCTCTGGAAGAGGCACTATCACTGTGTTAAGATATGGCTCCAGGGTGTGTTTGGAGCCCAAAGTGCCTCTGAGTCCACCCTGCTTGGGGTGGGGACAGATAAAATGAGAAATGCACTAGAAAGCACAGGAGCACTTTGACAACATCCCTGTTTGAAGCCAGAGCAGGGATGATTCCTCTCTCCCCAGCACTCACCAGTCTGGAAACCAGTCACTTTTTCTGCTCTTCTGCACTTACATCTGCTCCCTGAGCCCAGCCACACTCACAGGTGTGAAGCACGGTCCCCACAGGATAGTGGAGCTGGGAAAACATGGCTGGGTGGGAGACAACCCCAGTCTGCACCACAGTCTGCCATGGGACTGCATCCTAAAATTAAGCTTTTTAATAAACTCTTACTATCACATTTTCCATGCTTCAGAACTTGAGCTAGCTTGGAGTTCACTTGACTTGCAATGCCAGAAAAGCTTGGGAACTCCAAGGAAACCCTGAAGACGTTCCAAACCCACCTGGACACGTTCCTGTGTCACGTGCTCCAAGTGACCCTGCCTTGGCAGAGGGGTTGCACTGGATGACCCCCAGAGGCCACTTCCAGCCCTAATGGTTCTGTGAAACCCTTACACAGGCCTGGAATGAACTCTGGTGTCACAAGCAGGCACAACTTACAGACCCCTGTCTGATTCACTTGATCCCGACCATAAATAATTCTCCTACATTCCATAATTCTCGACCTTTATTCTGATGGTCATTTCATAGCTTCCAGAATAAATTTGTTCATGGTCAATTTACAGCCATTTATTCTCTTGCAAGTCTTGTCTCTTAACTTAATTAACCTTTGTCCTCTCTAAATCTTCCATTTATTAAGCCAGACAAACCAAGCTCTTTCCAGCTCCTCCTATATGGATACATCTCTGTGATCATCTCAGTAGCCTTTCCATGTGCCTGCTTAAGTTCACACCTGTGCAAAAAACACAAAGAATTCCAGATAAATATTCTCCAGGGCCTGGTAAATGATCCTGGTATTTTCTTAAGCCCAAAATACGTTGCCTCATGCTTCCTGAAACCTACTTTTCGTTTTTAAAGTCTTGTCGTGCTGATGCTCACGATCATTCTAAAATTAACTAGCACACAAAGAGTTGAAAAATTTGACATGGACAGAGGTACTGCCACCATTTACCCGTAACAATGTTAAGCAGCTCCTGCAAACAGAGTCAGCGTTAATCTTTATGACATATAAATGCAGATGCAAAGCTTCATGCATTGCTAAATCTACGTCCTTTCTGACCAGCTGGGAACCAGCTCTGCTGACAAGGGGCACAGATCACACAGCACAGAACCCAAGCTTAACCTTCCCTCTCCATACAGATCATCAGCTGAGACAAAGGACCTGCCCACAAACCTGAGCTTACAGCTCAAGAGGAGTTGTACTCCCACAGCTCAGAGTGCGGGATCAAGCTACCGTGGCATCTAAGTAGATGTAGCTGTTGTTCAGGTCTTTGTAATCCAAGCAAGAACTATCATCCAGGTTCATTAAGTACCTTAATGATTAATAACCGAGGCCAAAATGTGTTACTTGTGCTCAAAGTAAGTAATATTTTAAATTACTCAACTATTTAACAAGTAACTACCTACCTGTGGTGATTAATAGCACCATTTAGCACACGAGACCGGAGCAAAAGGACGGGTTGGGCTCCAAGGTTATTTTTTGTTTATTTTCAGGCATTATGAAAGAAGTAATCATGTTTTGCTGAAACCCATACACCACTGCAATGAGATTACGACTGGTTAGCCTGTTTAGAGAAGCTGCATAATAAATTCATTTTACAGGGCACAGAATAATGCAAATGAGCCATTCGATAGCACTCCTGTACCAATGAAAGAGGCATAAAGAAGAAACATTGAAAGTCAGACTTCTGAACTGGTTTTACTGCAAGGTGTGGAATTACAGAATCCTAAACTGTCTCACAGCAATAACCTGTTCGAAGATCTGCTTATAACAAACATTTTAGTTATTTATTGCCCAATGAAATAAACAGGTTCATACTATTTTCCAGCGGTAACGACTTCACGAAGCACTTCGATGAATGAAAATACGGATCTCTGGTTATCAAAAAAAGGAAATAAATTAAAAATTGTTCCAAAATATTTATAACCCTTCACACGCAGTTGCATGGGGCAAAGTCATTATTCCACACAGGGAAACACTGATGTGGCAAAAGCTGTTAGAGAAAAAATTAAAATCATATTTCTTACAGCAGATAGTGGGGTTTTGGATAGGACGGCTGGAAACTATAAGGAACATGATACATGTTTAATTTCCCAACAGTGCGATCGTTATCAAAAAAAAATGCAACCTTCCACCTATTGTGTTCTTTATACTCCACAAAGTTGGAGTATAAAGCAATTATTACTGCTCCACAAAACTAAGCCTGGTGTAACACTGAACATCTGTCTCTTGCTAAAAGTGAAAATGAGCCTGCTGAAAACAATCTTTCCAAGAATAGCATGGGTTTCAGGATTAAGCACATAGCAGTGCTATCACCTTGAAACACTAGAAAATCAGGCAACAATCCTCAGAACTCAGAAAAGTACAAGGAAAAGAGAAAATGTCCGGTTTTCAACTTCAAAAAACCATTTGTTGAACGTTTTCTGACCTTCTCCTAAAAACTCACAAATGTAAGATTTTTTTAAAAAATTAATACTTTCAAGTAAAATCTCTTTGATTCCAGCAAGGTTATTGGAGGGGAAAAAAAAAAAAAATCAGAACAGCCAAAGACTCATTATAAAAATTGAGAAACCGGCGCAAGGCAAAAAGCCCAATGCAAAGCTGTCTCCCAGTTTTGACATGCTTTTATTTGACTTCAACAGCAAGAGGACAATCTGTTCTGTAGAGAAGCCATGAACAAGTATTTTTTTCACAAAGTTACCACACGTCACGTGGTTATTTTCCTTTACAACAAATCATACAGAGCAACAGCAGTACGAGAGTATTGAAAGAGATAGTTGTGAAGACTGGCTTCCTATTGATTTCTGTTTAAAAAAAAATAAGCTCAGAGGTGAAGTCTCTTTTGGTAAGGACAAGGCCTGTAAATCTTCTCAGCTGTTTTCTCCTTCTCACGAAAATCTTGTGAACTTGATGCTCTCAGCTCAGTCTCCCAAGTCTGAAACTGTCCAGTTTGGTTCGAGTGTTATGAGAGGGAATTACAGAAACCAAGGTTAAGCAGTGAGAGAATAAAACTTATAAAAGCTCAAAAAAACAGACCAAAACCCGTGTCACATGCCTGCAGTACTGATTCTTCTTGTCCTGCTAACTAACCCCGGGAAATAAAGATGAATATGCCGGTTTTCATTCCAGCTGGTAAAGTTTAGGGACAAAAGTAACTTGAGGATGTAAAATAAATACAACACGTGACTTTTTAGCTAAGTAAGAAGTCAAAATATTGCTGTGTCTTGCGCATTATATACACTTATAGGAGAGGGAACTGAGCTTAGAGATCTTGTTCAATGCTGGTTTTAAGTGATTTTACTTTCTTTTCCTAAAGAGCACTAACTGTACCTTATTTCTAGTAGGCTGGTAACCAGACTTAATTATTTAACTGACATGACCCAAAGTGTGGCATCACTGCTCATTTTACTGGCCAAGTGCTTATGCATCTGTTTAAACAGGTAGTAATTTTCAAGCTCCTACAGTCATCTAGATATAAATAGAAAAGCATTAAAAAAAAGACCCAGGTCTTTTCAGCAGTGCCAGCTGCTAGTTGAGGAGTACTCTTAATGAATTGCAAAAACACAGTCAGAAATTTAAAAGAACTTGTACTGACTCTTCCAATTTTAGTGGAAGCAAACCCCGAGGGAAAGACAGTGCGTGGTTCAGCATTTTTGAGCACATCACAATAAAGCAAGATGTCTAAAGCTTACAGGCTCCCTTGTGTTAACAGTGACATTACATCAAGAATGACCTTTCCAAAGAAATAAAACCCATTAATGTTAGGAACATGATAACTATTAAAGATCAACACTTAGTAGCCAAAGCAGGAAGAAAAAAAAAAAAAAATCAGCCTGGTAAGTGAATTGAACATAAATAACATGAACCAAGACCCTGGTCTCTACCCCTTTCTCTTATAATTGCTTGCCATTTAAGAGCTGAATGAAATCTTCTGTGCAAAAGATACAGCCATTGACCCCACGTGTATCTGGCAGTCAGAGAAAATCCTGCCATGTTGGGAATGAGGTCTCACGAGTACTGAAGGATATTTAGTAACACCCTGTTGAATAACTATTCCTTCTTTCCTTACAGAAAACTTTCTTTCAGCCATCAAGGAATGGCATTTCTGGGAAATACTGGATGTTAATTGCTAAGTATTTCAGTGGATTTTTGGGTTTGTTGTAGAAACAACCATCATAGAAAACCACCTGCATCCATGAGAACATACTGGGTTTTTTCCCTTAGGTGAAGGGACAGTTGCCAGTTCTGAAGGACAGAGGTACAGTTGTATTCCACAAACTCCGTCATGGAACCTCTACAATAAACTATGGTTTTCTTTTGAAATCCATAGTTTGAATCAAGTTAAGTTCCTGCAGTGGTCAGGAAACCTCTGTGGCCTCCCCATTTAACACTGTAGACAGCACTTCCAGTACATTTATTAGTTCCATAATTATCTGTATTTACCAAGCCTATCGTCTGTTCCACATGACGCTCAACAGGCAACAAACACATAAAAGCAACAAACATAAAACTCATGAAAGGTTGTGAAAAAATGGGAATCTCTGCCTTGGATCTTGCTTTGGCAACCTATATCTACTTCTAAATATCAGTATTATCACACTGCTGTTGAAAATCTCTGGACAGAAAGCATGTAAGGACATGGGTTTACTTTTGTCTAGACTGGCCAGGTAAAAAAAACCCTAACTTAATTCAGATTTGGGAGGTCTGAAGAGGTATATTTTTTGTCAGAGAGACAGGCTAAAGAACTCTAGTGCTTAAACTATTTTCTTTATTGGGTTATATTTTATTTTTATTTTGCCTGAGCTAAATATGAAATGTACTGAGAATTCCTACACCAGGATGTATGACATTTGATTGTGAAATATCCTACCATTATTATACGTAACAGAGGTTAATTTAATATTTTGCAAGTTTATACAAACAGATTTTTTTCTGTTCATTTTGATAAAGCTGTTTGAGTAGTACATAAAAATAAGAAAACTTAAAGAAAAAAAATCAAGTATCCAATAATTTAAAGGCCCTTTTCTTTGTATAGGGCAATTTAAATTTAGTGGAGCTCTTCAATTTTTTTTTTTTTTTTCCAAGTGCTTCAGCCTGGAAGTGATTGGGGTTCTGTGCTTGCACAGTATAAAGCAATTTGAAATTATTCAACTGCTTCAATTTTTTATAGGTACTTTTATTTGAAAATGATTGGGGTGCTGATCATGCTCAGCATTGAACAATTTTAAATTATTTAAATGCCTTTTTTAAATCAATGCCTCGTGCTTGGGACTGAATTCTGGAAGGCTATAGCACATTATCAGGCAGTTTAAATTATACAAGAATATTATATTTTGCACAATCTTTCATCTCCTAAATAAGAATCAGCTTGCAAGGGTGAAAGCATAAAGCATTACACTTCAAACTAAATCAGCATTATGCAAAACCAGAAACCTAATTTTTCTGTTCTAAATATTGTAAGAGAGCCTTTTTCCATCATCAAATTCCCATGTCTTCCTCCATCCAACAAAGCAAGAGCATTTCAGAGACTACCCACTTCTACTTCCCTGAAGTGAAATAAACAATTCCAAAGGAGGAGAACAAAGTCTTAAGGAAGTTTGAGTCCACAAAAAAATGAGAAGGATTTATTCCCACAACATTTGTCTTACCAGACAGCTTATCAGTCAAGCGTTCAAGTCCTCTGCTGTGTATATAAAGAAGCTCAACAGTTCAAGTTCATGGTAAATATGAAGTTCATCAAGTAGGAAATTCAGGTTGGGCTTCAGGACATCATTCCTGATTTAACAGGACTGTTACGCAGAAACCTGTTTTTTGGCGTTTTTTTAAAGCTGATTAATGGAGTTACTGTTCTCAGTGGTAAAGAACGTACTTTGCTTTTAAGAATTTTCCTGTAAAAGGAGAGGAAATTAAGGTGTGACATTTGAAAATGGCACTGGAGATGCACAAATGGAGAACTGAGAACTAGAAGTGACAGGTCACACTATTAGTGACTCCTCCACTTTTTTCTTGCCTGGTATCCTTCATTAAAACTCTGTCATTATGTTTATATTTACTACCAAGCAAATATCCAATCCAAGTACTCTTGTACTTCCCACTGAGGCACCCAATAAATAAGAACGTGACCTAACCTGTAGTTTAAAATAACCTGGGAAGAAAAAAAAATCAGTGACCGATTTCTTCAAAAGACTCATCTTCTTATTTCACCTTTTGCTTTTCAACACAAGCGACGCAGAAGAAATAGGATAATTCCTCACCACGAAAAACAACCCAGTGTTCCTCTGCACATTTGAAAAGATTGGAGCTAGTCCTTAAAGATATTGGCATGCCTTACTAATCACAGGCTTTTAATTCTGCCTCTCCAATTTCAATTAGTAAGTAAACACTGACATCCTCAATTGCACTACACGGAGCTCCCCTTTATCCAGTTAATCATGTTCGCTGCAGCTATTCCCCAGGCTGAGGTTTCAGAGTTCCCAGCTCCTGTAAATCCTTGGTATTACATCTTTTGATTCAGAAAACAAAAATACTAACATATCTTATCGTTCAAAAACAGTTGTCCTGGCTTCAGGAAGGAGTGTGTTTTCCCGTCTCCCAATACTTGGCTGCTGCGTTCCATGGACAGAATGAAGTTGCAAAGCATCGCTAAACTCATCTGGAATATTTTGCTTAAGTTAAACCTCACATTGTAGTAATTAAAGCAGCTGTGAGAAACCATAATTAGCCTAAGTGTCCAACAAATATTAATCGGTAAAGTAATATTCTATTATTAAGAAGCAGCTATTCACAGTAGGAGTTTCTCTTGTGAGAAACTGGATTAGGAACTGAGCCAAAAGCAAACCAAAAAAAGGCACAGCAAATTGGGTCATTTGGAGCCTCATTTTAATTTATGAATGCTTTCACCTATATTTCACTTGTTTTGTGGTGCCATTTTAGTGTCAGAGGTAGAAGCAGGCTCCAGGTTTCAGTCCTAGACCTGTGGATTATCACCAATTGCTGTGGTAAGAATTTCCATTCCTCAGTTCTAATCCACGCCAAGAGAGCAACTCAGATCATGCCATAACCCCACTGAACCCATTTAACCTCCCCACGTGTCCCCATCTGTAAATGAAAACAACACAATCAAAGCACAGAGCAGGGAGGCTCTGGGATTTACCTCAACGTTTTGGAGATTTGAAATCCTGGGTAAGAAGTGCGGTATAAATGCTGACAAATATCGCCTGTCTGAGCCACCATCAGCGACCATTTTCAGAGTGCAAGAAGCAGGACCGTGCCATCAAAAGTTCTCAGGTGCTAGCCTGCTTTATATTCTGATTTTCTTGTAACACCCTCTTCCTGCATATCAGTGAAAAACTACTGATAGCAGTCTCCTAAGAAATCTTCTGTGCTGGGATCCAGAGCTTCCCTCCTTTAGCTCTGCTTCTCTGCAGTGGGAAAATACCACGAGTTCAGAGTGAAATGTACCAAGAAGAATTGTCAGGGGTTTAAAGTAAGATACTGCTGTTTTTTTAGTAAAAAAATATTTCTAAATCACCCTATTAAATACAGATACACAATACAGTTCAAGGCCACAAATTTTTTGGTGGGCGAATCTCTATCAAATCCATCAATATCTATCACATATCCATTTTTTCTACTTCTGAGCTATTTTACATAGATTCTAATGAAGCAATAGGCTACTAGTAGAGTTTTTCCACTGCTGGCCAGAAGAACTATGTTTTCAAATGGTCGGTTAAAGCACAGATTTTTACCTGAGTTGTTACAAAATAGATACAACTTAGATGAATTCTCAATTTTAAAATCCATTTCCTATATCTACAATCCACTCATAACTTCCTTATATATTGCTCTTACAGGTATTTCTCAACCCTGAAGGAAGAGTCACTTTCTTCAGAGGACGGAAGGAAGAAATACCTACAAAATGTGAAATTTGAAACGTTGAAACTCCAAATTCTTTCCTTTTCTAATTAGGCTAAATAGGTGTATTTATAGATAGATATTTATGGCCAACATCCAGGCATTACAACCTTTTCAGCGCCATTAAAAATTACAACGAAGCGCAACTTTCAGTTACTGAAGAAGCAACGAGCAAACCAAGCACACCATCCACGGGTTCCAGAAGAACTGTTTTTATACACGGTGACCTGCAGCTCATCAGTCAGAAGTCATTCCAGTAAGTCCACAGTGTTACCTTTTCCCTTTTGCACTCATTAGTGCCTTGATAATGGCAAAGGCCTCATTAGTAACTGGCATAAAATCAGGATTAACAGACAAGATTGAAGAGTAAAGCTCTTCAAAGATGCTTGTCTGTGATGGTAGATTTCAAATCCACGCAGGAGATAATTTTAAAATTCTAATTTGAAGTAGTGACCTGCATTGTAAGAGACAAAAGAAACTCTGGAAAACAAAGCCATAATGCAAATGAGAGGGTCAACTCAGTTTCTACCAACAACAAAATTGAAAGCCCTTATTGTAGCTATTGGCCACAGAAATAAATGTCAAATAGCGAGAGGAACAATATTACACACAGCAGATGGAGAGTGAGAAATGGTTTGATCCGATGTGTGGGAAATCACCCATTTTTTTTAAGTTTATTTAAAAAACGCAAGTGAAATCCAGAAAAACTGGCCCAGTAGATGGGGCAATAAATATCTCTTAGTAGGAAAGTTCCTGACAAGCAAGAACTTGCTGCTAGAATTTATTCCCACATAGTAAGATAAGAAGGCACAGGTTAGTTCTGGGGTTTTTTTCTAATTAAACTGGCAAAAAAAATAGAGGAAAAGTCAGCAAAAATCAACTGGCCCGGGGGGGAAGCACAACACAACAGGGAGGGGACTTGGAGAAATGAGGGGGAGGACACGGCACAATTGTCTCGTGTGCTCTGAAAGCTCACAGCAGATGTTGCACAAAGTGGTGTGTGCGTGTGGTGGCTCCATATTCGCCCCCAACAGCTCACAGACACCTCAGGCTCTGTGTTTTTGTATCCAACATAAGCACATCAGTGTTTCTTGGCATCTGATTTGTTTCCCTAACATAGTTCATGTTGTTTCCATGCTTACCAAAAACTGTTAAAAGCGGGTGGGGAAGAACAAATAATTGCTCTTTCTACAGATCTTGCTCTAGTCAGCTTAGAGGATGGAGAATTCCATCAACCAACAAGGGCAAAATCCAGCCTAATCCCTCAGGAAAGCCTCAGGTGTGCCAGAGCCAGAATCCCAGTCCATTTATTTTTATTTAATCTCTGGGCCTTTTCATTTAGCAATTTACTTGTCATTAGCTAGCTTCTGTGTCCTAGATTTGGGTTCTCTCTTTTTTGCCTTTCATTCCTGCTTCCTTATCCTCCATCCCAGAGGCTGCCAGGATTACCAGGCAGTTGAAAGGGCCACATGAGCCTGGATTCCCTTCAGAGCTACGATTAAGAGCATCCATTTCACTTCAAGGAGTGTTCAGGTGCCAGCTGTAAAAAACACAGGTGGTCTGTGTGCTTGTAGAGGTTTTCATATGAAGACACAACAGTATTTAGCTCAAGTTTCCACTGGGAACTGCTCTGGAACTGCCAGACTACAACCAGACCAATATGCTTTAAAACCTTTGTCTCCATAACAATCCTAACTCATGCTGAAGTCTAGTACACTAATATATTAAGACTTGAAGAGCTAGAAATTACTAGCTTAGTTAACTCATTAGCAGACATCCGTTTCTAGGCTTAAGGATAAATGATGCAAGAAATCAGTGTGTGAGGAGGTCTGTCTTCAGGTAAGATATCAAGGGAAAGTCTTGTCAGAGAGAAAATTCCCGCTGAATAATTGATATCCACCTTTCTGCCTGTGAAAAGCCTTGGGAACAAACAAGAAAGTCCATATATTTAAGGTTTGGGATCCATATCACTATTAAAGCACTGCAGTGGGAGAGCACAAGACCATCTGAGACCAGCAAACAGTAAATTAGGAACAGAAGTTATATTAAACTGTTTTTCCCCCCCAGAGCCAAGCATGGAGAATAAGGCTTCACAAAGCAGAAATTAAATAGAACTATCCCATTCTGTTAATATTAATGACATTTGTTGTCATCTGTTATGCATAACTTAAATATTCTATAAAAAAGTTAAAATGTGATTTTTTTTCCCCCTCCCCTTGGGTAATATCACTGCTTTATGGGGGTACATTGGAACTGTAAAAACCAATAAAACATGTTTTAAATTTAGAAGTGTATGGGAAAAAAAAAACAAAAACACATTCTGGAAGTGTCGAATCATTTTGTTTTAGGCTTTTGGAACAAAATGAGCAGTTAAAAGACTCCCAGAACAGAGTGTTGCATTTTTGGTTTATGAGCCATATTGTATGAATTCATTCACGTTAGCTCTCAACATTATACTTCAACTGCTGTTTCATGGTCTGGAAGGCAGGAATTTTGTCTCTCTTGATGTGTGACAGGGTCTCCATGTGAAGGACCACTCTGGATGTGTTTCTGTCTCTCAGCTGTACAGGAGAACGGGGTCCATGAATGAGGCACCCAAGCTGCAGCCTTGATGGCCACAGGCCTCCCCAAGGAACTCAAATCACTGCTAAACTGGCACGAAAAAGAGAGTTTAATCTTTCAAAGCTAAATTGCATCAATTGGAGAGGACACAATCTAAAACATATTCCCATTTCTCATGGAGGAGGGAAGGTAAAATTCTTCAGAAATTCTTCGGTGCCTGTACAACTCCACTGGCTCACCGAAGCAATAGTTTCTGGTTAGTTTTGCCAATGTTTAAAATCATTATAGTGGCAAATAACACCTTCATTAGCTGAGTAGAGCATTCTGTAGACAAACCAAGGTGGCACAAGCAACAAGACTTAGTAAGGGATCCCAGCACAGGCTGAAGAACTCGGGAAGCAGGATGAAACTCTAGCCCACAAAGAAAGTTGTACAAATGCAGTAGATTTGTTTCTAGTGCCCAAACTGCAGGTTTCTGAGGGAGGCAGACACAGGCACTGCCCAGCTGTGGAGATGCTTTTCCAACCCCCAACCAAGGCTGTGAAACTGGTATGCTTTTCTTTTACAGCATAATCTAAAACAAAAAAGAAGTAAACATTGGGAGAAGAAATAGTGATATTAAGGTATAAAGACAGGCATTTCCAAATCAGAACTGAGTTTTGAAGTAGTTCAAGTATCAACAAAGCTGTCTGCATAACTTCCTAAAGTACTGCTAACCAGACCTGTGTTCTTTGTCTGGTTTTAATGTACTGAATGACATGACAGCTTTGTGATGGATACTAATGAAAAGTACCCTTTTAAATTTTTTTCATTCCAACTTTAGATCTACAGTTGAAGAGCACATAAAGCTAAAATAGCATCTCCAATTTACCTGACCTAGTTTCTACAAAGCCATACTGTAAGCTACACTTTCATTATGCTGAAGTGAACGCTCACTAGAGTGGATTCTGGCAAACAGGAATAATGCAGGAACTCTAAAGGTACTGGAGATTGCCTTCCTTCTCCATTATCTTCCTTAGTTTGTTTTCCCCTTTATATTTAGGGTCCCCTGTTGTGCCATAAAGAATGGTGAATCTCTGGAGCATAAATTAATGTGAAGCTATTGCAGCAGTTTCTTGCTTCCCCTATTCTTGCTATCACACACCTGTTTTAAACCCACAGTAATTATTTTGCTGTTACCTGCGCCTAGAAGAAAGGAAGCTTGATAGCAATGAATTGAACCTGCCCTTTGCCCCTTCCATTGTATCCACCTACAGCAGACGGCAGAGAAACGCAGCTCAATTAAACACAGCCCTCTTGTCATCCTATAAACAGCAGCTCTTCTCACGGCAGAAGCGGGAAAAGTTCTGCCATGACACTCCTTGTTGCATTTGACAAGTTTATTCAAAAGCAAATCTTTCAGTGGGGAGGTCTGTCATTCTAATCCTGTTCTTTATGCCAGAGCAGCTAATGCAATTTCAGCTACCTGAATAGAAGGGCTCTCGCTTCCAGATGTTCTATTGTGCCTCACAGACAACAACTGCTATAGGACTGACAACGAAAGACAGGCATTATGAGCATTTTTTCCCGTCGTGAGCTCCCTCTTAGCACAGGGTTTACAGCTGCTTTGTTGATTCCTGTAATTCTGATAGGCATAGTAGAAGCCAGTGTAATGCTGTCCCTCTATGGCTCTGGTATAATAGCAACAGGAAGAGGGCAATGGTACTCAGCAAGGTGGTAAACTTAAACAGCCTTTCAGCAGCTCAGGAACATCTTAAAAGATGGAAAAGAAAAGAGATTGATTTGGGGAAATCAAGGCTTGTAGAAAATCGTAGAGTGTTTGTGACACAAGTCTCCAATTGCAGTGTCACAGCTTAGCTGTGCCTCCGCTGACTGGGTCCAGGGCAAACCTGCAGGGACAGCAGGGCAAGGAGCTGGAGCAGCCAGGCCAGGGTGGATGTTACACCTAACTGAGGGAAAGACATGGAAAGAGGCACTGTTAACTTCAGCCTAAGCAGCTATTCTGGCATGTTTGCTGCCTGCTGTGTTGCAGCTAAGCGAAGTAAAAGAAAATGCACAGAGAAATGCTGCTGAGAAACCAGGCATTAGCTTTTTCTGTTGCAAGTATTAACACTGGCTAATGAATTAGCTGGTTTCCTTTCATTAATAATGTATTAGTGTTTATAATCAGCATAACGTGCTTTCTTCATGCGGCCTCTTCAAGTATTAAAGAAATAAGCCTTGTCATGAAACTGTTGAAGTTTTTTAAATCCCACTGGAAAACAGCAAATAAATACAAATAAAGCCATGCATGGAGAAGAATAGTTTTAACAGATTGATATTTACACTCGTCTTTGCTTCTTAATTTCAATCTGCATTATTTGACTTGGCATTTATTGTACAAGAGCAACATGTTTTCTTCCCCCACCTGTGATTTGTGATATAAGATGTATCTGTTTGTCATGAGCTTCTGCTAGGAAATAAAGCGCTTTCCGTACAGAATTTCATTCTACATACAATTACTCAGACATGAGCAATCACTACGTTATCACTTCACAAATGTTTTGTAGTTGCCAAAACCTTATGGAAAACAATCTGTTCTACTCATTTCCCCCTTCAGAATAGAGGATGTGTTACAAAGATCAAAATCTGATCCAACTGGATCAGGACTCAGTGATATTTAAGAAGTGACATCACCACAGTTTATCCAATTCAACAGCAGCAATCTATTTCCCAAGTGCAGAGATGCATTCAGACACCACACTCGGTGAGACTGAAAGCAATGATAGTGTCTCAGCTTACAGAGAGAATGATTATTACTCTCCAGGGGGAAAAAAAAAAATATCTTATTTTGAAGTACTGTAAGTGATCCCCTTTTCTCTGAAAGGGAAAAGTAATTGCTCCTGATTTGCTTGTTATCAAAGCATGATGATGCATCCTTTTCTTCTGTACCAATTCATGTAATAGACACACGTAGCTGTTCAGATATGCCACTTCTCATCCATATGCTATTTTCTTTGCCTGGTGTTTTGGGGAAAAAAAAAGAAAACAAAACAAAAACGACTATAGCACAAAGGAATGTGGGCAAAAATGCAAAGCTGTGCAGCGATGCTAAACAGCAATAGAGATGTTCTTCCAGAGGCTTGACTGCAGACTGCACCCTCCCTTGTTAAACATCCTAACTAATGTGGGCAAATTAACCACCTGGTCTGTATTCAAATTCCTTTTCAAACAGCAGTTCTCTTGCAATTCCTTCCCCTCTTAATCTAGAGTTGAAATAAGGGGAAAAAAATCTGTACAACCTCAGAATATAAATTGCTATTAGGTAGTAATGTGGTGGCTCCATCTATATGAAGTATATTGTTTTTCAAAGTGCAGAAGGAGAAGTGGCTTGTAATTAAGGCACCGTCCTCTAACTTAGAACGATGGGTTAAGCCTCCAGCATTTGTTTTCAGATGTCTTTCACAGCAGCTGGCAGACTCCTGACTGACATCCTTAAGGTTTGGCTTGGGTCCTTCACAACTTCGAGGAAATGTGTCTAACAGCTGCCTTCTCTGCCTGTCTGATCCCCATCCCCTTTATTTACCCCCTAATTTGGGGGGACAGGTTATCAGTCAAGCCTCCTGGCAGCACATTGCCTCGTGCTTCCCAGTCTCAGCCAAGCAAGACATAAGAAATCCTGGAGGCAGAATCCCCGAGCACAGCACAGAGCACACAGCTCCTGTTACAATAAATCATTCCCTGAAATGGTGACATTGACGGGGGAAAAACACTTTGAATAGTAGCATATTTACACCAGATGTGAACATAGGTCACCAGAAAGATGTTCAGCTTAAAACAGATGGAGAATCAATGAGGCAGAGAGCTACAGGAAAGCCCTTCTGGATGGCAGGAGCCGCAAAGGAGGCTGTGACTTGACTCTGGGAAGGGAGAGACGCTCTGAGGGAATACATGGAGAAGGCTGCCAAGGTCCCTCTGATCTTCCCCTTTCTACACTGCCACAAGCTGCTTTTGAATTGAAAGATCTTAAATGTTCCAAAACTTATGGAAATCAATAGGAATCTGTACAGAAACTATAATGGGGTTTGGATCAGATAAGCAATGAAATGTCCTCCTAATAAAGAGAGATCACATTTAGAAGATCATGAAGTGAGAGTAATAAGTATCCCAACATCTGTCAGTGTTTGCCAGAGGACAGCAGTACCTACATAACATACACTGTTCATTTTTACATCAATGCACAGTCAAAGTGAGGGTTTACAGCACTTCCTACATAGAAAGAGAATAAATGGTTAGAAAAGGATAAAATATTGTAGGACCTGGCAATAGAAAAAATAATAAAGCAGAAAAAAAAAAAGGCAGAGTATCTTAAAATGAGTCATAGAAGATACACTGAAACGACTATCAAATATATTTTATTTTTAATACTCATATGAATATTCCTTTTCTATAGCGAGTATTTCTTCATATGTTTCACCTCAGCAACTCAGAGCCTACAGCATAGAGTGTATTACCTTGTTCTTTCTCTGAGACTTTGAAAACTTCATTGACTAAGTGACATTGGTCTGTGTCCTTCCTTTTCCTCTTTGCTGTTCTGTTTTACTTATCTACTCCCTAAATCGACAGTGGAGGCTTTAAAATGCCTATTTCATTATGGAACAGGTTTAATATTGCTGGTACGATTTTACAAGAGACAGGGAGGATGCAAAGTATGAGAACTAGATGATCTAATTGATGGTTTTATATCTGGAAGGTATTTGCATATTGGTGACACATGCCAATGATGCAGGTAATATTAGTCCTTGAAATTATCTTCTTTTTCAGGTTATTTATGCCAAAGCCCCACTAACCATATCTGACTTGATCAAATGTTTAGTAACATTAGTGGAAATCTCTCCTTGGATCAGGCCACAGATAAGAACCCTAAGAACTCTTCCCATTGCCAGCACATTTACATCCAACAATTTCCTTCCTAAAAGTTTCCTAAGCTTTTTTCTGCCCCAGTCCTCTGGGTTTGTGTTCAAAGCCTTAAAAACAGGGTTTGAGAGAAAATCTCTACTTTTTTTCCATGCACTAACACCATGATAGCAATCAATCCAAAAATAAACCAGATCGCTTAAGGAATAAAGCAAAGATACCAGACGTGTTTGCTACTATAGTCAGTGTTAAGAAAAACCAACACACTTACTGAGTTTTTGACTTTTAAATGACTTGGCTCAGTAAGGGTCCCCCAAGTGTGAGGACAGGCTGACAGAAGCAGAGAATAATCATTTGCAAGAACAGTCTTTGAAACAGGGTACTGTATTAAATTGAATAATGAACTACCAGCAGCTCCACAGGCAGTATTTTTCACTTCTATAAAGAATACAGGAGTTTTTCATCCAGAGGGTTTAATTAAAAAAAAAAAAAAAGAAAATGAAAAACCCAACACCAAGAACCTTCTCTAGCCTTCTTTACTTTGATTCTAAACATTTCCTTCTCAATTGACCCACCTTTCTACTTAGTCCTTTCAACACTGTGTTATGAAAATGCTCTGTGTCAATATAATTTCATTGTAATTTCCTCACTGCCTTGAAAACATTCCCTGGATAGACACAGCAATCACATTAGGAAGGTACTCAGTTGCCCAAAGATTTCTTTTCCTTCTCTACCCACATAGCCACTCCCAGAGATGACACAGAGAGAGCACACACATTAAATAGCAACCACCAAATAGATCCATTCCTTTTATGCTCCGAGGCTTCTTCCTAAGATACTCTGGATAGGCTTGTTCACTAATCCAGGACTTTTCCCATTGCCCACTTGCATGCAGCAAAGGGAGTTTCCTTTTCCTAGCTGGCTTTCACAAGCCCATTTCAATACAAAGTCTACCTGTGTGGCAAACGAAAGCCACTTGTCAAAGGGAAGAGCTGCCTTTGCCAGCAGAGATCTCAGTCCCACGCATCGGGCACAGCAGTGATCCCATTGCACTGCCTGTGTCTTTAGTGAAAGCAGACAGGAAAAGTGGATGAAAAAAAATTTATCAGGCTGGTAATTTTACTCCTGAGGCAGCTTTTCCAGCCTTTCAGAAGAGAATCCCATCCAGCGGCGCTTCTCCACTTTGGATTCATGATCACAATAAGAAGACATAATAGCTAGGTGGGAATGGGGTTCTGCTAAAGAGGAACTCCTTGAAGGGCTGTGAAAAATGAGAAAGCTAGAGCAAGAGAAGCTATACTTAGAAGTCCTGTTGCTTTTGCAAGCTCTGTGGCAAATCATAGGAGTATTACAGCTGGAAACCCAAGTTTCAGGCTGCATTTTTAATTTCCCTCCCCTAAAATCAGTACGGCTCTTCAATAGACTGAAGTCCTCCATGACATATAAAGCTTGTGGTTTCCAGGACTGCTCTGGATCCCTTGTAACATCATAGTGAGACTATCCCTGGGACTGTTTCCAAAGAAGCAATTATAAATCTTCTTAGATTTCTACAGTGCTTAAGGTGACATAGATTTAAAGCCAAAGAGAAACAAAATGATCACCTGGGTCCAAACTGCTCCATAGCAAATGCCAAAAACTTTCTCTCAAGTAATTCTTTCTTCCACTTCAATGACTTTAGTTGTGTGCACCAAGGACAAGATGATGGTTTTCCTCATTGAAATAGCCTGCTTAGGGACTTGGTTTCAGCAAGGGATGTAAAAGCATTAGGTCAGAATCCTCATGAGATGGAAACCCTTAATATGGAGCAGAGCCAGTGCCACAGAGCAGTGAAAGAAACTGCTAAAATATTAACACCTTCTTCCCACTGGCTGGAAACGTGACTTCCCTCCCCCAGCCCAGAGAGGCTTTCCATGGTGTGGAGCCTCAGGTGGTGGCCCACAGTGACTCAAAAGAAGTCCATATGATAATTTAGCCATGTAGTGCATTTTAACAAGGATAATCTTAATTTTAACAGTTTTAGTCTATGCCACATTGAGTTATATCAACAGAGGAAGTAATAAACAGAGCCCATAGCGGATGATATTTATTATTATTTCTTTTTGCACAATTCATGAACATATCCTTGCCAAAAAACTTTTACCCACTCTGCAGATCAGAAAATAGAAATCCAAGTCTGGTAGCAGAAACTGCTTGGGAGAGAGTCACTAATACCCAAATGAGATGATTCTTGCTGAAACACAGCACTGACCAGTTAGTTTCCAACACAGCAGCTTTTTGTTAGGGAAAGGCAGTTTTACCAAGAATAAAAAACAGTTCAAGGGCATTTATTTCTGCTTAAACCTGATTTCAGCAATGCCAAAAGAAATTAATGCTTTGATCTGCACAATATTGAGTTACATAATGCCAAAGAATTTAATACTTAATATCAAAATACATTGTTTCAGTAATGAGATAATACTGCATTTAGACAATTCCAGAGGTTTGCTTGTTTCTTTGTCTTGGCATTTAAGTTCTATAGTAATTTTTACTATTTTCATGGGGAAATATTCAACCATTTTCTGGAATTATTTTACTTTCCCTCAGAATATCAGTTCCCAGTCAGTGTTAATCCAATCCACTTAACTGAAATTTTGTTTCGCTCCATCTCTGAAATCCCAACTCAGATGCTCTAGACTTGCCTTTTTCCTAAGGGTGTCATCATTTCTGGAAAGAAACACACATTACCCCGATAATGCAATAAGCAGGGAAAGCTTCCTCAGCTTGTAGCATCCAGGCCAACAAAACATACCTTGGTTATCAGCCTCACAGGCACTTTTTAAATGTACACACCTGTAGCTGAATTGCTTTTCGTGTTTCCTGCACAGTTCTTGGGCATATTTGCTTCTGGTTTTCAAAAGCAGCCACTCTGTTTCTCTAAAGACACCGGGATTTTTTTCTAATCAACTCTAAGTGAGTCAAGCTCATAAATCCTCATCGAATTTCAGAATGGTTTGGGTTGCAAGGGACCTTAATCAAAGCTTATCTAGTTCCAACCCCCAGCCATGGGCAGGGACCCCTTCCACTAGCCCAGGTTGCTCCAAGCCCAGTCTAACCTGGCCTTGGACACTTCCAGGGATCCAGGGGCAGCCACAGCTCCTCTGGGCAACCTGTGCCAGGGCCTCCCCCACCCTCACAGGGCAGAATTTCTTTGTAAGATCCAATCCGGCTAAAGGGTATTCCCCCTTGTCCTATCACAAATGCCCTTGTGCTAACACATTATCAGGGGTTTCAACACTGGCTACGTTGGTCTCTGCTCCCCGTGGTTCATGAGTAAAAATGCTAGATGCAGATGAGCCTGCTTTTAATAGGCAGTGCTTGCATAAAAGTAGTGTAATCCTACAGGGCTGATCTGCCCCAGGAGAGAGATGTTCCGCTGACAAAGCTAAACCGGCAGCACTTCTGTTGTACTGGAAAGCATTACATGAAAGCAGAATCAGGCCAAGAATCACTCCTGAAACAGCCCACTTGTCACTCCTAAGGCAGGAGCCCAAACAGTGGAACCCAGGAAGGGAATACGAGGCCACAATAGCAAGTGGCAGCACAGGTCGGGCAGCCCTCCCTGCAGGACGACCTACGGAAAGGCAGCGCAGTGCAGTCACTCCTATCTTACACAGGCAGAACGGCTCCATCCCTCCCGCCGCTGCTGTGGTGGAAATTGTAGGCTCACCTCCTTCCTACAAGAGTTCACCTGAGCTCTAATAGAAACCCAGGCCAGCAGGAGTGATGCACACGAGGATCTTCTCAGTAATCCGATACAAACGATGACACCCGGGTGCCACGTATGAAAAACCAGCGTGATTTCCCTCAGCCCTTAATTGTCATGCAGCATCTAATGCACCTTACCCCGATATTCCTGGCAGGAGACAACAATATTAGCTATGAAATCTGTAGGCTTCTGCCAAATTCGCAAATGCTGGCAGCAAAACCTATGGAAGGGGCAGACAGGGCTGGGAAAATGAGGAGTAATTTAATGCAAATGTTCTGTAGCTCTCCCCAGGCTCCATGATTAGGGATGTCAAAAAATTTAAGTGCTCCTTCTGGTTAATATTATGGAGAACTGATTATTACTCACTGTATACAAGGTTTTGTAAAATGATTGTATTTTTCATAAGTAAGTCCCTCATTATTTTGTTCGCTAAAATGTATTTTGCATTGTGCTCAATAATTTCCCCCCCAAAGTGAGAGCTGATTCTTGAGTTTTGATTTGAACCATGATTTCCTTTTACTTAACTTATTTTTACTCCCTGGTGTAGTAGATAATGGTATATGTTAAAAAGAAGAAAAAAAAAAAGGGGAAAAATAGAAGAAAAAAGAAATACATTCGTTAATGCAGGTAGGCTTAACTTTGACTTACATTGAGGGGTAGATTGTTTCAAACACATACCATCTACTTTTCTCAGAAAAAAAATAAATTTAAAAAGTCCATTCAGAGACAACTTTTGAAGGTGAAATTCTCGGTGTGTACAAGGTGAGTGGAAGTTATATTTGTGGTTTTGCCCATACTTCCAAATGCGGAAGAGCACATTTGTACAGGTCACTTTGATTCATGGAGCTGGCTACACCTTACAGTCACATTTATGTAACGGAAATACTCCTGATTAATGACTAAAAGATTACGGATTAACAGCTGTGCTCTCATACACAGCTGAATAGTTCATTAGAGAGCTTAACCTAACTGCAATATGTCTAAAGAAGAATAAAATATACTGAAAAAGACTGGACCAAGACAGGTATAGTCAGCAGTCACCTGTGAAAACCACATCAAATTTTTAGTTAAATTATTTAATTTTTCGTTCAGGGAGGGCTGAAGGAAGGGCTTGTTTATTGTATCAACATAGAAAAAACTGATACTGAAAATTCATCATCTCTGATCTATAAGTTTTTATCCATTAAGAATAGGATGTTTCAGTGGGAGGATCCAAGAGGTAATTCTCCACAGAAATAATAACCACGTAGATACTTCCTGGAAAGCACCACTGGTTTCCAGTGTGTGCTGGATCTCACACTGAACTAACATAAACATCTCTTGGATATTCCATGATCCAGCAGTTGGCCACTAGTTCACATCCCTAGATGTGATTTAACATTGTTAGCCTTCTGATCCACGGAAAACAAGATGTTTCTTTAATTTGAATATTCAGAGCTATTTTATGATTATATATAAGGTAAAGATTAAGTGAAGTCTAAAAAATACCTAATCTTCTTCATTGACTATTAAAATAACCAGGAAAACTAAGTCAGATATAGACAGACAGCCAAAGCCCAAAACAAGATGAATGTAATGAAGCACCCAAAGAGGGGGCATTTATGAGAATCTGGTTGTCTTTCTAGAGGTATGAATACACTTAGTCTGACCCAACTGCTCCTGTAATTGATAAGAGCCACCATCTTTTATTCAGGGAAATCAGATTCCTCAGTTCTTATTGCAGCAGTATATGAACAAAACTGTTTTCAACTGCTTTTAAAAGGTATATATTTTTATCCTTCCTTATTTACTGAAAGCAGTCATAATGAAACTCAACTAGTTTCTTAAATGCTTTATTTCCAACAGCAACATAGTCAAGATAAAGTCACTGCTGGAAAGCTGGTGGAATGGGAGTGTTCAGTAATAACTGAAGTGTAAATACATGGGAGATGCAAGTTAGTTTTGGCTGAGAAACAGATAATTTACAGCTGCCCATATTCCTCAGAATCAATCCAAATTCTCAAAGAGATGCACAGGAAATCAATCTACAACCAAATTTGGATGCTCATCTGCTGTGATTCATCCGGTCAATGAAAGGGAAAAGATAAGAAGGTAACATGAAATTCTGATGAACATCTGGTACAGCTAAAGGTACTAAGCTGCAATGCAGAAGAACACATCGAAAAGATTAAGTTACAAAAAGATAAATGGAAATAACAATTAAAAAAATAAGTAAACCCCAACCTTTTCTATGAGACCAGCTGTGGAGCAGAAAGACATCAAGAGATTTAAAAGACCCAGAACCCCTACACTTCATTCTGCTGGATTTACAAACATGCATCGTTCTGACTCATGAACCAGAACAGAAACTGCCCTGCTTAGTACTAAAGATGTTCAGAAGGTTGTTTTCCATTTCATTTTTGCTTCATCAACTCCCCAGCCCTCAGGGGACTCCACCTGAATTGCATGAGTATGGAAAATGAGTTTGCCAGCCTGCAATGTCCACAATGCATATAAATACTCTGTCTTCCAACTATTTTAGACTGGAATCTGGATAAGCTCATTCAAGAGAATATTCAGGTAGAACAGCAAAAACATCTCCAAGATTAACAATCCCCTGCAAAACTGTTTGTAGACCTAGATAGACTTACTCTCCTACAAATATCAATCTCAGCTCTAGGCATTTTTCATATCTGGACCATAGAAAGTAATAAGTTGCTTTGCATCTTTTGTTCAGGCAGTTAGAAAGCAGTCAGCTCTTTACAGGAACTGATCAAAAGGGAACATCGATTTCTGAACCCAACCAAGCAGTCAAAACACATGGTCTTTGCCTGCTGCCAAAATCATAACATCCAGATTTGTGTCCAAATAGAACCCATCAGAATGTAATCATTAATCAGTCTGATTTAGAATAATGTTTGCAACAACTGATTACTGCTGCACATAACCATTTATCCTTTAAATCTGAAAATGTTTTCCCTACCATTCAAGACAATACAACTAATTCTGTCAGTGTGCTGGGGCTGGGCAGAAATGCCAGTGACTCATCTCAAAAGGATGGAGCCTCGCTTAAAATAAATAGCACATACTTTCTGTTTAGTCAAAGGCTAAAAGCCACCATTCCTCTTGCAACACTCATGGTAGGCATCCGTACCCAGTTACGCTGTGACCTGTGACTTTAAACATCGTTGCTCTGGAATCACAGGCTGCAAAGATACAGGTTTGTTGCCTGAAATATCAGATACATTTCCATAGGCTGAAGTTCTATGTAAGAGAATCAACCCTATGCCACACAATAGCAGGAACTATGGAAATGATTATCATGCATCTACAACAGAATCAGAATTGTATTTGGGGAGTGGCATTTGACATAAGAATTGATCAGCCTTGGTAAAAGGTTGGTCCCAGAGGTTGTTTATTCCTTCACAATGTATACGAATGAACTGTTGCTGCTCAGGTTCAGACCTCGGTGGGAGGTTTCGATCTGGAGACATCCCATTTAACACAGGAAAAGGTAGCCCTGACAAACCCAAAGGGAACACCGATGGGGAGATGGGGAGAGTTAGGGTTGTGGTTTTGCTTTTTTTTTTGCTGTGAAGGTGTCTGCCCCAGACGCAAGGAGATTCAGGGCAGGTACAAGCAACAGCTCATTCCTGTCACACCAGAAGGCAGGGAGGCCACAGCAGGAGAGACTAATCACCCTCACAGTTTGTTTCCACTGAGAAAGGGCTAAAGGATTTTAGAATGTTGAAGAGGTAGAAGGCAAAACAGAAGTCCAAAGGACAGCCCAAACTTCAGTCCTAGGGGTAACAGGACAATGTTGACATCCATTAGGCGCAACCTTCTTCCGTCACAAGCAACCTGCCTAAAAGAAAAGGCGGAAAGAGATAATGGGCAAAGATGTAGAAGAAAAAGAATTAATCCGTGTTTGGGAAGAAGAGGCTCTGCCCATTTAATCTTTCTGCTTCTCCAGAGCATAAGGAACAGGGGACATTTCTCTTGTACTGCTGATTGCTAAAGAGTTCATTAAAACAGCTTTTCCAAGTAATTCTGTAACTGGGCATAATTCCACCGAATTGGAAACTGAACAGTTCACTGTCAGCATCACTGAAGGACTGAGCCAAGTTACTTTCATATGAACAAATTGTTTTATCTGTCTTAACGTAGAGCCTGGCATTTCAGTGGCAACACAGCAGTGATGTCAGACGACACCGTAACAAAATGCCTACACAGCACTGCTCAGCATCTGCAGCATCCCTGTTTGTCTCCAGAATTAGATGTGCTTGTCTCCAGGCTTGTCTAACCACTTGATTTGTGTATTGGCACTCAGAAACAGTAAATGAAAACCTTTCCCCTCCAAATTTAAATAATGCTGAAGTTGCAATAGGAGACAATGAAGCCAACATTCCTCATTAATAGTGGAAGACAATCCTCACTACTGCAGGCTGGTTTCAAAGGGGAAGAGAATATTTTCCTCAAAGTGTTCTCACTGCTTTGTCATGTTTTATTCCATTTTCCATAGGGATCCAAAGTTCACATCCACACAGGTAGTATAAAACCATAATATTTAATGGGAAAGGGTGACAAAATAGTGTGAAGGAAGCAGTGTCAGTATTATTAATCAGTGACAAAGGTCTTGCCAGAGATGTGATAATTTGGCAGACCATTGTGCTCTAACTGGCTTTTGAAAATGGCTGTTCTACTGAGGGAATTGCTCAGGTCACAAGTGACCAACAAATTTGGTCACAAATGACCAAAAAAGTTCTAGCTCAAGAAATAAAACCATATGACTTTTTAGACTGTGTTTAAATTGCTGTAAAGTGAATAACCTACTAAAGAAGAAAGAACAGGTGCTGGTCTCAGAGGAGCCTGCTGTCAGTTGAAGCATCACCTGTGTTACAGTGATAAACCACTAAGAGAATCCTCTCTCTCTTGCTGCTTAACCCAACAAATGAGTGGAGAAGGTCTGTGGTGGCCACACCAGCACTGGTGCTTTATGAGCAGCACTAGGTCTCCTCTTATATCAGCTGTTTCCAGCTGTAGAAGGGGTCAAGTCCAGTCAACTGACTGGCCAGGATCCAGTCCACTGCCTGTCCTACCATCATTCCAAAAAGCCTGGAACTGATTAACTGGCTGGATGAAATAATCATGGGTAGGTTCTGGAACAGAGAGAGCAGAGTTACTGAAGGGGCTCACAAACCAGGGCAGGAGAGGCAGGAGTAAGAGCTGCACAGTCCCAGCCCCAGACTGCTGAGCTGGAGTCAGTTTAGGGTCATAACAAGGTATCATTTAGAGTCTATTAAAGAACCTTTTATAATCACATTTACCACCAATATACATTTTTAGCCTTCATAGTCAGCCCAAATACTTTAAAACTGCATGCATTAAGGAATCATATTTTAGGCAGAACAAGGTTAAATCTGGTGCCAAAAAAGAATGAGAAAGAGCAATTTTCCTTTTATGAACAGTAGATAACACTTAGAGGCAATAAATCCAACGCTACTGAGCTACTTTTGCTCGAGGAACTGTGGTTGGGGTAGAGATTGTCCTTGTGCACATCAGGCTGATGGGTTCAAATCAGCCTTTTGATGAATAAACTAATCTCTTCAGATATTATGGGGTTTTATTATTGATGTTCTTTCCAATTTTCTCCACTACTTGGAGTTAACGATACTTAAGGTTCATATTTCTGACTTTACCATGAGGACATTTTCCCAAAAAGCTGTCTGTTGCCCTGTCTTTTTTTACACTAAAGCCCGTGGTTTTATCCAAATCATTTAAAAGTGTAATATATATTATTATATATAATA
>VXAY01006113.1:12909-32547 GCA_013399855.1 Oxyruncus cristatus
GGTCCTCCTTCTGGCCCTTTTTTGTGGGTTGGTGTGACATTTGCCAGCTCCCAATTGTCTGGGACCTCCCCAGTGAGCCAGGACTGTTGGTAAATGATGGAGAGCAGCTTGGCGAGCTCTTTCGCCAGCTCTCTCATCACCCCAGGATGGATCCCATCTGGTCCTATAGACTTGTGAGGATCCAAGTACTTCAGCAGGTTGCTAACAGTTTCCCCCTTGATGGGGGGGCTATTCAGCTTCTTGTCCCTGCCTACAAGCTCCACAATATTTTTATATATATAAAAATATATATATAATTATTATAAATATATATAAATATTATAAATAAATATATACCATTTATAAATATTATAAATATATATATACACACAATACCTGTATAACCTCACTTTGACAGTTTGAACTTGTTTAAAGGTGGTCTTTATGCGGAGTTGGGTGTTCTTTCTTTTTCCCTATACAAAACGAAAACAAACAAACAAGCAAAGACCCCAAAACCTGGCAGCTTTAATGGTTCTTCTGCTAAACAGACAGTAATTCAGTTGTGTTTACACAATTTACTGAGGTCAGTCAACCATCATAGGAGATCTGGTGCATTGTACAGGGTAGATAATAAAGATAGAAAACATGTTTTAAATTACACGAAGACTTAAAGACCATTCATTCCGGGGCACTGAGAAATTCACTAACAGTTAGCAAAATAGTGAAAAATATTTATTCATACAAATTTAAGCACAGGGCAGCTCAGTTCCAGTTTTAAAAATTATTAAGTGTCAAGAGCTAGAAATCAGCTTTGTATTTCATTGGCATGATACAATTTTTATGCAAGGATTAAGGAACTAAAAACTAGTCATAAGCCTATTCTGGAGGAATTTTTTTATTTAACACATGAAATGATTGACAGGAAACCTTCCTGATCCCACCAGGTTTGTATGCTTACATTTTCAATTACGGTTAAATCTCTCTTTTCATCTTTTCAACATTTTATTTTATTGCAGCACATAAACTGAACAATCCCATTACACACTGCATTCATTTTTACATGTTCATTTTTTCATAATTAATATGGATCCCTTATGTCATGACCTTGCTCTTTATCTAAGCAAATATGCTGGAAAGAGATTGTTGCCAAAGACAACCCAGCTCTCTAATTGAGAAGAATCCAGATTTTACAGTCCGATGGATTCCTTTAATTAAGAGGAGTGAAAGCAGTGTACATTATTCTCTAATGCAGCTGGTTTAGAATGGTATAACAGACTGCCATTTAACTCTGAAGTCCTTTATCTATTGATTAATACAAACTAATCCTCTTTATTCCCTTCAGCTGGCCTAGAGCATTTGTGGTTAATCACTGCAAGTGTCATGACTCATAATCCAGTGACTTTTCTAGCACAGGAAGTCAGTGACCTAGAGATTCCAATATTATTTGCTTACCAAATTGCATAATCTTTGCAGCCAATCATAACTGAGCCTGAAGAGTCATGGTTGCTTTCTATCCAGGAAAGCAGAGACTTGGGAGGACCAAGTGCAGACTCTGGGGACTTGCAAACAAGTTCTGAGCCCTCAAGGGAAAGAAGAATAGAAATGAGGGAAAGAGGGATGTCTGTTTGTAAATTGTTGAACTGGGCTGTGAGACTGCAGGATGCAGATATGTCTTTTATCTGTGATAAATCTCAATCTGTTTAAAAGCATCTGAATTTCTAGGCTGGAAGGCTACTTCCACAGGAACCTCTACTTGTGAATTTAGATTAGACAGTCAAGTAAAGGACTGATGGAGAGAACCTGTCTAAGACGACCAATATATTTTATGAACAGTGTCTACTTTCTATAAAAAATTGCTGTATGCTTTTGTTTCCTATTTTTACAGTGTGGGTTAATGAAAAAAAAAATAGGCATACTCTTGGTGAGCCTTACTTCATTATATCTTATTTACTTCTGCAATAAACACACTTGGAAAGTTTAGATGAGAAGCCCAACATGCTTTTGGAAACCTCATCACTGATTTTTAAGATTGGGTCCCGAATTGCAACCTACTATCACAGGACATGACAGTAACCGTTGCCCTCAACCCCAAATTTACCTATTTACAGTGTTTTTTAAGTAATTATGTTATTTTATTGAATTCCCCTGAATGTAGTTTTTAAGGTTCTTTGATAGTGTTAGACTAGTAAGGATACAGATAAAGACAAGTGATATGACAACTGTTTTATGTAGTAATAATCCAACATAGTTATATTCATAAAAACTTCCTAGTTAGATTTCTTAGCCCAATACAGAGCACAGAGGGGAACTGGGGGACTTGGGACAGAGCTATAACCTGTTGTTCACATGTGACTGCAAGTCCAGCCTTCCCTCAGTGATGCAATGACAGGTTTATTCATTCAAATGGACTATTAATGCAGAGTATGGTAAAATATAAAGAGGAAAAATAATAGCTTTGTCCTCTGTAACACCCAAACACAGCCTGGGTCTACAAAAGAAGTGTCAGGTCTGTCTTCAGAAGTCTGCTCCCACTGCATCGGTGAGCCCGCTAAGTCAGAGTTACACTTGTGGAAGTACTAGTTTAAGAAGTTATGGGAAAATGGAAAAAACATGAAAGTGAAAAATGAATGTGACCAAAACTGCCCATCCACACTTCTGTCCAAAGGAAGCTCACACAAGATGTCGGTACCACTGTTATGCCTCCATTCAACAACTGCAGCCACAGAGATATGACCTGACAGCCTCAGCTACAGCAGTGCAATGCAGGATTTCACTCTTTTTAGTTGTTTAGAAGTCCATACTGTTATGATTATGCCTACACTGGTGATTGTTAGGCACTGATAAAGAAGGAAAATAGAAGACAAATTTTATAGAAAGCAAATCAAATTGTGTACCAGATCTTTGGATAGTGACTCTACATATTATCTTTTCCTCTCCTGCAGTCAATACTCTTATCTTACCATGGTGCAATCCCAGCACATCAGGTGCTCTGAGCAGGAAATTCATCTGTTGAACTCCTTCTGCTGTTTTACAAAAGGCCTGCTGTCTTTTGTTTAGTGTTGCTTCCCATGTCTTCTGTTCTCCTTGGTCTGGTGCTACCATTAAGAGTCAGTTTCTTGCACATATTCGTTATGGAGTTGTGCCATTAATGCCAGCAGTCTATTGTGGCTGCTTCGCTCTTAAGGGTTTTGTGACATGTTTGTAACACTATGTATCATAGCTGGAGAGCTGGTGAGTGAGTTGCTAAAACCTTGCTCAGACTTGTCCGTCTGCAATGCCATGACCTATCTCCCAATTGCTTTCTCTTCTTGGTGGAAATCCCAGTAACTTTATTTTGGAGAAGTGACACCTCGTATTGAATTTGCCAAGTGTACATCTTGAGCTAGGCTCCTCATTTCTACATGTCCCACCTTGGCTCACATACCTCTATTAGTCTGATTCACTAATTTAAAGCACAGATTATCTGTAACCACAACAGAGTTAAAAGTTTGTACTGCACTGTTTCTCTCACATTCACCTCCCTCGTCCCCAGATATTTTCTGCTTATTGTCTGTTCCTGCTTAGTTTCTGTTGCAGGCAGCTGTGTTGCATGGTTATCATACACACAAGAAATCGTCCTACTACAGTAGTAATTTATGGTCAATAATCTCAGGTCAGAGAAAAAAAAGTGAAATTCAACTCTTTTTATTCGGTAACTGTGGAGCTGTAGTGTGGAAGGTACTTACTCTCTAAGGTTTATGTCATCAGTAGACAAAGACAACTCTCCTCCAGTGTAGATTGGGGTTCGACTAATTGCATTTGCATTACCATTACTGGCTTGTTATGAAGTATTGAATGAATAGGCCTGGGTAATTTTATTTTCTCTGTTGTTTTGAAATCAGCTCTATGGTAACAACACAGACAGACTGAGACAAAGCATTAGAGAATATGACGAATAAAGGAAAACAAATTTCAATAAACTGTTCTCCTCTCCAGTTCTCTCTTTACCTACTCTTAGATTCCCAGAGTAAATGTGTAGCTGCTCACAATAGAGAAATGTCTCCCTGGCAAAAAACAAAGAATCACAATAAAAAAAATTGTTTAAGAGACCTCTGGAAATGATCTCATCCACCCTCCTCCTTGAAACTGACATAATTACAATACTAGATCAAGCTGTGCAGAGCACTGCCCAACGGTGTTTTGGAACTCTGCTGTGCTAGAGGTTACACAATAATCCTGGAAAATTACAGTACCTAGAAAATTACCAAATATGAATCTTTAGTAGGTAGACCTGTCATGAATGGCAATGAATAGCATGCTCCCAAGTTGTCTGCTTTACATAAAATTGTCCTTATTTTCCTAGCAGCTTTGAGAGAAAGACATTCAGCCTAAAGGTGTGTATTTATGTTTGCCTCTCACTCACCACATCCATGCAACTGTGCCTGTTATGTCTGGTCCCAAGTTACTCAGCATGTGAATCCCCTGGGTTGCAAAATAACATTTTCCATGCCCTAATCTACCACTAATTAGCTGCCGTTTTCCTGAGATCAAAGGAACTTTTCAAGAAAATCAGAAGATTTAGGGAAAAAAAATTGCGAATTTCCATGTTGCAATTATCCCAGTGTTAACATGTATTGAATCCCAAAACTGTCAAACACACAAAATTATTAGAGGGGTTTCATACATCCTCTACCACAAGCTTTTCAAAGGCCTTTTACAAAACAGCAGCTCAGAACTGAAGTTTCTGTCTCACTGATTTTCGCTGTAAACAAGGCTGGTCAGAAAATAAAAAAATCTCAGAGGAAAGCTATTATTCATATTTTATATGCAGTTCCAACCTGTAGAACTCTGAATGGTTCAAAGTTGTATATGCTTCATTAACTGGGCCATGAGTATCATAGAAGAATATATTTTTACAAGGAAATCTGAAAATGGGAAACACATAGATTGCACTGTGAAAAAGAGGAATAGGGGAAAGCATATTTTTTGGGGGTGAGGATTTAAGGACTTTGGCAGCGAGACTGCAAGAATTTAATTTCTATAAGAATAGAAACAGTTTGTTTTCTTTGAATGTGTGAGTTGGACTCTCGATATAAGACACTGGAGTTTATGATCAGTGCAGGATCCAGACTCATTAAAACATACCATCATTTCACTGGTTTTGGCAAATTGTGTGTACTTTTCGTTCTTAGCTAAATAAAACTCCATAATAGTTCCTTTAGTACCTTAAACTGTTTACATTGTTTGCAATTTTTGGCTTCCTTTGGAGATGGTCTTTAAAAGGTATGTGAGAATGTATTAAATGAAATATAAAAAAAAATTATGCTATTTCTTTTGGAAGGGGAAATATGAAGTTTTTCATATAATAATGATAAAATGGGGGGAAAAATATTGCTACATTCAACTGTGGAGATGTAAAGATGTAATTTGATAAATGTGCACAAAATATCTCATCTTTGTCAAAAAGACTGATAAAAAATGCTACTATTTAAGACCGATAAGGACTTTCATTTACTTAAAAATAATTTTTTACCATATTAGGAAATTAGGTCAGAACAGTAATTCACTGTTTATGCAATATTATTCTAAAAGCATTAATTTATATCTCCAAAGAAATGTAATTTAACCATCTGAAATATGGATTTAGAAATGCACTCACTTCACTTTCTCACTCACACGCAGGTCTCTTAATGTGCAGCTATGTGCAGTCTACAATGTCAAATGATTTTTTTTTAAACAGCTGATTTAAAAGGACCTTTTCTTTTATTGTAGTTAAAAAATTGCCTATTTTTCAGTGGTCCCAATATCAGCATAGGCTGATATTTTCAAAACTGCCTAAAAGATACATAGGCCCAATTCCCAGTGAAATGAATTCGATTTAGAAGTTGAAATACCTCAATTTGAATATTTTTCCTGTTTAAAACTTTTGAATTAGGGTCAAATACTTAAAGTACTTTAGTAAGAAACTAAGAAGAGATTTCATTAATGATATGTTTTCAAAAATCTCAATAGACTAGCAGACAGGTTGTAACTCTCAGTTATTACTGCTTTCAACTCCTTTTGAGGATGATAGGGAAATCAAACCCAATAGTTATTAATATCCCAACCACATTTATAATATGCATTAATATTTCATTAGCACTTTAGCATTATAAAGTGACACTGTCTTTGTTTTGCCTGTCTCATCCTGCTTTTGCTCACTGTTTTAACAATGCTATAGCATGTAGGTTCCACATAAGAGGATTTTGGATAAGTGGTTTATGTTTTTTCTAGGTGCTTAGAAGATTTTTTTTTCTCTGAGATAGGCCTCTAGAAGTTTGCAGTTTCCCTTCTGCCTCCATCTCCCTGTCATGCTTTTCCCCACAACATCCCAGTAGGTCTGCCAACACAAACACAGTGGATCCAGCTATTTTCTACAGGAAAATTAAAAAAAAAAAAAGGAGGAGGAAGTTTTTCGGATAAGGTCATGGTTTTGCACTATTAGAGAATAAGATACTGTGGAAAGCCAATACTGCAACTGCAGTCGGTCATGGAGCTTCTGAAAACCACAGCAGTGTGAAAACATCTGTCTGCCCTCAAACCCAGGCACAGCCTGAAGTCTGACCCTTTTACTGAAGCTGTTAAATTTCAATGAAGGTGTGTTGGTAGAGTGAGCAGCATAGTTATCCTTGGAGGTGGGTATTACATTGCTTTAACAAGGGCTCAGGTCACTTTTCCAGAGGAATTCTTTAGACTGCTTAAGGGACACATTTCCTGGGGCTGGTGGGAAGCTTATGTAGAGCCAGACACACAGGTTGAAACTAGAGTCTGGAGGGAACTGAAGAGGGTTGGCTACAACTTACGAAATCACTCAGTTTTTTATCCATGGGAGGGAACTGAGTTGCAAGAACATGATGCTGAGAGGAAGATTGTATCTGGACTTTTTTACATTCTGCTTTCTGCATTTGATTTTCCTTCTTTCTTTAAAATGAGTAACAGCATTCTAGTTGTCTGCTTCTCAGTGCTCTTCTTTTGAGAAGCTGGTTATGTGTGAAGCTCCAGGAAGGCCATCTCAGAGATATGGCTCACTGCTTCTTGAAACAAGAAGTAGACATGGGAGTAGAAGTGATTGCTTCAGAAAAACACCAGATTCATGAAGATCAAGTTCTAGTTTGCTGTTATAGCCTCTGGGCATTAGGAATGTAGCAGTGGTAACAGTTTCACCAAAGGCACTGGAGACTATGCCCTGATCTGGTGTCCCTTCACTGTGGACCCCCTCTCTTCCCGTTTCTTGTAGCTTATTTTAGACCTTTATTATCTCTCATGGAAGATCACTGTGCTGAAAGGAGAGAGAAGGAGTGTAAGGATGGAAATAAAGGACTAGGGGTACAAGTCCTCCCTTAGGAGAGGAGTCTTGTGTGAAAAAATGGACAAACATTGAAAGGTAAGAGCTAAACACTTAAGCTGCTTAAATCCTTGGGATCCCTGTCCTGCAGGTAGGAAAGTACTTCCTAAAGGTATCCTTTAATGATGAAAAATTAGTTCCATACAGATATATTTTCTCAATTTAGGTCTGGGAGTCACTGTGAAGTAACAAAGCCTCCCTGGCACAAATGAGGCCTTTTAGCAGCTTAAACCAGTTTAAGCAGGCAACTGATCTAGCCCAAGGCTCTCTGCTTGCTTTTTCCATAGGGAGAAATGCAGTAAAGCTCTCTACGTTAGCTCCTTTCTAGGTTGGTAGGTCATTGCTCCTGAAGGATTCAGCTGGATGTCCCTGTCTGCCTTATGTTTTTAATCATATGCTGAGTTTTCTGACTGCTGTAATTTGCTGATTTTTCAAGTAACACCATTATTCACTCCATTAGGAGAAGGACCTGGTGGTCAATGCCAAAGTTCAATATTCTCGTGGCAACTGGGTCATGTCTTCGTTTGCAGGTATCTCAGATGCTACTGGGAAATATAATTTTTGGAAATGCAATGTAATTGGCTATACGAGCCTGGACAGTGGCCACAGCTGATGTTTTTGTTTCTGGCTTGGAGTTCGTTCACCTTCGATTGGGCAAGTTGGGAATTTATTCCCTCTTCTTCAGGGCTACCCGCTCAGCATTGAAGTGATGACACAGGCTGGCAAGAGCGACCACAAATACGATGAGTTTAAATGGAATGGTAAAATGCAAAGCCTTGTGGAAAGGAAGATCTGAATGAAAAAGTGTGTGTGTGTAAATAAGAATATAACAGAAAACTAGTTTTGGTTCCTGTTGCACAATCATAAATTGAGTACTGTGTCCAATTCTAGTCTTCCCTCTCAGAAAAGGTAAAAGAAAAACTAGCAAATTTATGAAAAACAGTGGTAGAGAGTGTCAGGGGATGATTTCTGTTCAAGGAAACAGTAGATTAATCTCTTCAGCCTGGAGGACGATCAGCTGAGATGGGATGTCAGAGGAGCAATCAGTGAGGTGGGGAATGGGAATTATTGTTCTCTATAATAAAAAAAACAGGAGATGTCAGGTAGAATGAACACACAGTAGGCTCAAAACAAACAAAGGGACATATTTCATACCTGCATAGGTAGCTAATCAGTAAATGTGATTGGAGTCAAGGAAGCTTCTCAACACCAATAACATCTGTTTTCTCTTTGATACAAACCCAAGTCTTTTACACCTCTGCTTGTTTCCTGCTTTTGCAGCCTCATCTTAACAATAGGTTTACTTCTGATACCAAAAGATTACAGTTTTTTATTCCTTAGACCCAATTTCCAGGAATTATCTCAGTTTTGTTGATGCTAGCAGAGCCATACTGACAAGCAGCAGATGACAGATGGTCCCTTTGTTTTCTCAGTATCAATTCTTCTTTGATACTTTGGGTGTTCCTTGCTATTATATCTGCTTGGATTCCAACATTTTTCCAAAAAGGTAAAAACTGAGGCTCAAACTGACAAATATTCACATATATAAAACAATTTAGTTTCAATTAAGGTGTCTCAAAATTGGATTTATCCGACACACATAAAAAGTGACAGTTAAATAACAAGCTTGTTCTTTCTTTTTGTTTGGAGTTTACCAGGGACTTATTTTTCATGATAAAATGAGTTTTTCTGCATACTTGTAGAATAAAAGATCAGGTAGTTCAATGAATTAGGCAATGCTCCAGAGTATTTTTCTTTCTGAGTGCAGTTTAAAGAAAATAATCACTTTAAGCAATCAACCCAGGAGTCTGTCATTGACAGAACTTGACTGGAAGTGGTTCAGGACAGAAGCTGTACCTCCAGTAGCAGGGCAGAAATCTGCTCTCAGCATAAAGGATTAGATGTGGAAAAGGAATATATGGTGGTATAAAATTATACTGCCCCAGAAAACCTCTACAGATGTGCTCTGTCTCCATCTCATAGCAACATTATAGCTTTGGTGTCACTAATTTAGTGAGGGGGCACTAGTTTATATTCCTGGGGGAAGGATGAAGTCAGAAACTCCAGTTAAATACATTTAATACAAGGCATACGTGGCACTAGGAAAATGACCATTTCCTCCAGACTTAGAGACATTGTAATTCATGTTCTCCAGCTCACTGGTTTTTATGCAAGGCTGTTCTTTGTACTCTGTTTCTTTCTCGGATTATCGGCTTTGTTACTTCCTTACCTGGAAACGCAACCTGTTAACCCCTTAGGTACTACTTATATCCATCCATATCAACACTGATGTTTCTTTTTGAAGAAGTGGAGCTTCTTTTTGAAGAAACTAGGTGGAGTAATGAGCTAACCTTTGCTAATGAAGCTATTTAAACCCAGGAAAAGTGCTCTTGTAGTTGAAAAGACTCAGGAACTAACACGCAGAACCAAATTTTTCAAAGACCTCAACGGCTCCTTTTACGCTTTTATTGCTGTCAGCTTTACTGTGTCATGAACATGGAAAGTGATGCATAGCATGTGTCTAAATAATGTCACAATTTTTCTTCCTTTCTCCTCTCAAAGGAAAGCCTGTATTTTTCACCAGAGAGGATGAAATTAGAACATGAATTGTGACTGGCAGATATTAGTCACATCACTTAGTGCCTAATAAAAGACATAGGGAGGGATTCATTCGCTTAATTTGATTTCCTATGAAAAGGGCAGATGGATCTGAGCTGGGTAAACACATTCTCCTTACAGGCACTAGAAAGCCAGCTGTCAGCATCAGCCGAGGATTTGGTGCAACTTATTTCATTTTGAAGTAGAATATGATCAGAAAAATCCCTTTCAAAGTTTCTTGTCTGGATCTCTGCTGAGTCTGATTAGTTTGGATATAGGTGCTTTGGGAGTGGATGGCTCCCACCTTCAAGTTCCATGGGAAGGAAAGGGTGTTGGAACCTGCCTGGACGGCAGTAGCCAAAGAGACAAAGGTATCTCTGGACTGAAAAAGGAGTTGTTTTTCCAGAACATAACTACAAGCAGGATTCTCATTATCCTCATTGCTTGGGATTTGTCCAGTGAAGAAGCATATCCATTGATATGGAGAGTCAGAGAAGATGAATTAAGATGGGTGGGCTATTCAGCTAAATAGACCTTAAACTGCGTTCTGATATTTGTCTCAATGATTTTTCACTCTCTTCAGAGAACTGGTGCCATCACATCTGTTTCAGGGCAAAACTCTTTTCTAGAAGGTTCCAGCATGACTCTTTATATGCTACTTCTGGAATACCTTATAGTGTTGTCACAGTGCCATGTTGTACCCCAGCACACAAAGATTTATCATTTCTGTCTCCATAGAGTGTGTGAGAGTAGTTCAGTGGCCCTTGGGATGGGCATCTGCAGCATATCTTTCTAATAGGACAGTTTTAAAACAAATAGATGTTTGAAATAATTCAGGGCCAAGTTTAGTTGTAAGCATATATCCTCTGCTTTGCCTAAAAAATAATTTTTCTTTTCCTGGAACTATAGTATAGAAACACATTGAAGAAGAGATAGACACATACAGAGCCTTTAGATCGAAAGCAAAATTTTCAGTTGAAAATGCCAGGCAGATTTTCAAGCTAAACTTGAAGAAAACAGCCTATATTCAACATTCCAATTAGAGCTACAGTCAACCACGCACTGAAACAAACCTTATTCCTGGAAGAGAGAGACAAGAAGATTCAGAGATGAAATAACTTGGTTTTCTTGCTATTCTTATTATATTCTGTCTTCTCTCCTAGGTACCAGGATAAAGGAAAAAGACAAATTACTAATGAGAGTCTTATTAATATTCTGGTAGGATTGTAAATGTAAAATTACGTGCTTGGTGTGGCAAAAACCCCACAACATCAAAATTATGGACAGTACTAAGTGGTTTGGAGCATAAGGTGTGTTGAGTACCAGCCTGCTGAGCTAGTCTTGTAAGATAACAGGTGTTATTGTGTGCTTGATAACAAAATTCCAGATGTCTGACCCTCTTCTATGTTACTTTCAATATCAACATGAGACATAGAGGCCAGTGTTCATATGAGGGTCACTCTTGTGTGTGGGCCAGACTTAGGTTTTAAGTGGCTTCAACAAGGGCAAGTGCTGCCTGATTATCCTGGTGGTCTTCTATGATGCAGTGACTGCATCAGTCAACAAGGGAAGAGCGGATGATGTCATATTTCTGGAGTTATATAAAGCTTTTCTGGAGTTTCTGTAAATGCTGTTGTGGTGGGGAAACGGTGGCACAGGTTGCCCAGAGAGCTGGTAGATACCCTGGCCCTGAAAACATTCAAGATCCAATGGAATGGGGCTCTGAGGAACCTGGTCCAGTAGAAGAGGTCCTGGCTCATTGCAGGGATTTTGGACTATATGAGCTTTGAAGAACCCCTCCAACCCAAACCATTGTATGATTCTATAAGTGCCCTGTCTGATTTGAGGTGGTGATATGGGATCACTTCTGCCAGGCAGCTGGTACCAATCCCTTCTCTTTCTGGAGGGAATAAGTCTGTACAAAGGAATGTAATTAAAACTAAAGTATGAAGGATTACTACAGACTGTTTTTAAAGCTTTGGAACGCTGTTACACTTCACGAAAAAACACCGAACAAAATGTAATTCAACAGGCTTATCACTTCTTGGATATTTTGCTCTGAGCTTTCAGATGTGATTCAGGATTTTTGTTGGTTTCTGGGAGGTTTTGGTCAGAACTGTGTCTTTGACTACTCCATATCATGGAGCAAACCTTTGCCTGCACAATTAATTCTCCTATCTTCCGTGTTCTCTAAGATAACTAATCTTGACAACTCTGTGATTCTGTGATCCTGTAACTGTGATAGATGTTCTCTCATGACAGAATAACCAACACAGACATGACCCATGTACAAGTGGATAAAATACCCTTTAGAATCCACCAAATGTGAGATTTGAGTTTTAATGGGTGTTCCAGCAGAAGAGCAAAGCTATAATGAACTGCATTCAACTAGTAGATTTTGGCACTGGTTCAAAGTAATTCCATCCAATTATATTTAGATGAAGTTTTCTTTTTGAAATACAGTGTTTAATCTAAACCAAAATTAGATTTCCCATTTTAAACTGATCATTTGTCTTTTAAATAGCTTTTAGGAGCAACACAGTTCAGTTGGCTGATTTTTTTGATAGGTGTTATGGGAACAGAATTAGTTCCTCACCGTTATGAAATTTGCATTGAGATATGTCTTTCAGCATCATGATGGCAGTTTCTAAATAAACTAGTTAATGTTTATACAGGAGCGGCATCTAAATAAGTAACACAAAAAATATTTTCAAACTCTGTCCTTATCTGAATGTTCTATTATTTTGCCTTAGAAAGATTATGATAATGAGATCCTATAGCTGGAGACAAGCTTTATGAAATTGAGTTGCAGATCTCCTAGGAATTTTTCTTTTAGAACAATTTCAGGCCAGCCTAGATTTAGGGTTCCGGCTGGGATCCATCCCAGAGAAGAAATATTGAACACACTATGTTACCAATTAGTAATTTCTGCAGAAATAATGACCACAGTAATATGATACAGGGATCAGATTTGATTTTCTACTTTTGAATCTTTGAAATAGAAGTATGCTTTGAAATAGAGATATGCTACATCATAAAGGAAGGACACCTACTATTGCACAAAATGCTACTAATAGACTGCCTTGCAGTAAAATAAGGCTTTCAATGGCCATGATTAGGTGACAGGAGAGGTTGATGAAAAACGTTTTAAGGATATTGAAGGGTAAGAATTATTGATGCTTTTTTTCCAGGAGACACAAGTGACCTGGTACATTTTTGGGCATTGCTTTCCAAAATATTATTCTTACTGAGGCTGGCATATAGGAGCAGTGAATCTATGTGGAAACTTCTGCCTCCTGTAGCACATATCAATTATTGGGCATCTGGGTAATATTATATGTAATTCAGAAAATTAATTTTGTAAAGGACTGCTAACTAATTTATTAAAAAAATACTCTGGGGCTAATGTTATGTAATAAGATTTTAGAACAATAGCCCCACTGAGAACTTAGTTGAGTACTAGTGTCTGAAGTCAGATGTGCATGGCCTAAGAATAATTCTCTTAGACCCTGGTTGAGTGGTTTACCCTGTTGAGTTGTGATTTAACCAGCTGAAATGCTCCAGATCCATATCCATACCCTGCAGAGTCTGATGGATGTAAGCAACCACTTGGAAGTTGAGCATGTGCTTAAGTGCTTTTCTCAGCAGGGGTTCTGGCTGAGTTTTGAATGAGTCTTTCCAATATAAGAAAAATACGTTTTCTGCATCTCTTTATTACAGAATCTGTTCATTCTTTTGACATTCTGATGCTCCCTTTTCCCATAAGAAATTAAACTGTCTTTTCTACGACATTCTTTTCTACAACCAGTAACTCCGTCTTCAAAATGAGGATCAGGGATGAAAAGCAGAAGAAAATGAACAGATGAGCTGTTTAAAAATGGTTTTCATTCATATGTCCTTAGTGATAAAGTACAAGGGGAAAGAAATTCAAAGCATTTGTAATGTATAAGTAGAATTATTTCTAAATAAGATTGTCTCCACATTTTCTATGAGCTATCAATAGCTCATTCCCAAATCCAGAGAGATGGTTAAATACACATTGATACCCATCTGGAGTTCTGATGGGCTCCCATGATAGAGAGAAACATTTTTATTTTAATTTAGTTTTTCCAAGAGCATCTTATTTTTCTTCCAGCATAAACCTCTGCTTGCAAAAACCAAAAAACTAAAAAAACCCCAAACCCAACCAAACAAACAAAAAAATAAAACAACAAGAAGGGAAAGTATCTTAATAACTTTCATTTTCCTTTGAATCAAATTCCTGGTGAACTTATTCATAAAGGTGAGGTGGACCTGTACAATTCGGATGCCACATCTCACAAAACCAAAGAAAAATCTCTTTTAAGTTTGCACATGTAAGCTTTAGTCTGTTAGAGTCCCACCATCTCCTCACCATCTCCTCCTCCACCCCAGATATTTATTTTTTTAAAGAGCAATAATATAGAAAAGAAAAGTTCCAGAGATTTTTGCAATTATTTTTTGCTTACGGAAGTGAACCGGCAGTCTGTCTGTCAGACGTGCAAGCAGAGTTCGCTGTGGGAATCCACAAGACTTTGCAAAGGCAGCCGTCACTTTTATGAAGAGATCATAACTGCACAACTGATGTTTCACAGTGAAAAATCTCTTGGCTTGTTCCTTTGAATTGTGAAGCACAGGTGTCTTTGCAGTAAATTGATGCAATGGATTTTTGTGACATGATTACATCTGTATTCCACCTTTGTAAAAGGACTTCAGTTTTCAGCTCCCTAAGAGTACTAGTAGAAAGTTCAGGCAATGGATTGTATTGGGAACTGACTTAACTTTTAATCTGAGTTGCAGAAGTGTTCCTCAGTATGCTGATGTTTAATATTTACTGCTTCAAGCAGGCAGGTCTCAGGTGAGAGAGAGGAGTAATTCCTTTCTGCAGTTCATGTCTGCTGGAGTTTTTTCTAACTCTATTTAAAGTGATGAGTTTTTTGCAGCTGCTTTTCAAAGGGAAAAGTCTGTGATGTGTGAATCAATTTGAATCGGGCCCAGGGGGTTACAAAAGTGTATCTGTGCATAAAAGCTTGGTTTTCACTTACTACAGTGTCACACAAATATACCTCTTTTTTATAATTTACTCACTTGGATACAGAGTAGAACCAAATACAATTTTTTTGGCTCCAAGGAGTGCTAGAACCACTTTTGAAATCAGCAGCATCGAAAGAAATGTATTTGCCTTTGTGGTCCGTGTATTGCCATGGCTGGTTTAGGGGAATATATGATTCAAGAGGCTAAAAGAAAAAGGCTGTGATTCTGCATCTTCTCTACCTTTATTCATCTTCCTCATTGCAATACCTAATTTCCCTCTACTGTAGAAATCTTGTGGCCTTCCTTATCCAGAAGGCTGAAGTTTCACGTTTGTTACTTGTGCAATGTAAACAAAGTTGATGTGGTTGTTTCCTTTCATTCTGGTGTCAATGATTTGTCCTTTCAAACTATTGCAGATCATCCTTTCCCTTTGCTTTTACACAACAGCAGAATAGAGCCCGTTTACCCTCTTTCCTCCACCATTGCAACCTTTTTGTATATCTTCTTTATTAAAGTTCACATGCTGTAGGATTTTTATCATGCAATCTCATATTCCTTCCAGAAACACAAACTGCCAGAAGTATACAAGATAACTTACCTGAAAAAAGGGAAACTTCTACTGTTAGTTCATGATGTTGACTTATAAGCTGTAAGATTTTATATCATCCAATCAGCCTTATTTATCCCCGGACTTGGGCTGCTTGATATCAGAATGAGAAAAGCAAAATACTAGAATAAAGTAGCTGTGTGAGATGGATCTCTATGTCAGTGGTCCTCTGCCACTACCCTTAATGGGCTCTGACCTTCTTTTCTAAATTAGAAGGTCCCTGAAGCAAGTGAAAGATAAGAGGTTGAGCAAATGGACTTTCCCCTCTGTAGAAGGGGATATGTCTAAGCATCAGCAAGAGTAAGAAAATTACTTTTGTATCTTACTTTAATAAATAATCTGCTCAGCTATTTGAAGACCTCCTTCAGGGTCACCATCCATGGGATGTGTTGGCTGTACTGATCTAGCCACCAGCAGACAGAAGTCATGCAGCCTCTATGTGGAAAAAAATAGTGGAAAACATTGCTGCTGTTGTGGTTGCAGCTGATCTCCTCAGATCCTGTGCTCATTGTAACTCTCGGAGTTAAGCCTGTGTTTTAGCAAAAGAACATCCCTCCTCAGCACTGACTTTTTACCAGGCTTGAGTAACTGGCAACCTGTGCTTCATCCAAAGGAGCAAATCATGCCCCACTGAGTCCACATGTTACCAGAACTAAAGCAAAACAAAAATAGCTCTAACATCTCCAGATTCTAAAGCTCCTACATTTGGAAGGTGTGTGCCGGGGTGAGTGAGACCCTGAATCCAGAAAAACTGGTAAAGGAACCACTCAGAAGCTTTTGGTCTTTTGAGCGGCAAAGGTATTTATTTGTCGACGTTGGGAGCAAGCATGATTCGCACCACAAAGCTCTTACTCACCAGTAGCAGTACAAAACAGGGTAATTTATACAGTCTAACTTCTATGATTACAACATCTTACATACATATTCATATGATTGCAACATCTAATCGTACATATTGATAATAGGTGGAGCATAGGCGGAGCTCAGGCGGCGCTTGGGGCGGAGCTTTTCTTGGCCCTCAATTCTGAGGGTACATCCGCCTTTCTTCATCATTGAGTCTGGGGTCTCTGTAGTCTTCCTCAGTGTGACCTCTCTAACTTTCCATTGTCTTTGCCCCAGTCACTGAAGCTTGGAGAGAGCCTTGGCTCCAGGCCTATTCCACCTATTCAAATGTCTACCTTAGCTTACTTTGCCCTAATTTATTACCCCTAAGCCCACTGTATAATGCTTCTAACATTCTTCTCTAGTTTGGGTCCACGGAACTGAACAGAACAAAATTTCCTTTAGCAACATAAGCAGAGCAGATAAGGAGGGGAGAGTTTTCTCAGAGCGAGATACTTTGGTTAATTCTCTTCAGGTCTTGCTCTCATTTCAACCCCAATTCCTTCCTCTGCAGGATGTTCTGAGTATGTAGTGTATTAAATACAGATTAAAACATTTGGGGGTTCTGCCTTCTTCCTCTCCTTTCCCCTTTTCTCTTCTCATTCATTTGGTTAAATCAATCTCTGTTATTAGGAAGATACATTTGAGCCCACAGGACACTGCCTTAGTGAGGCTTTTTGTCTCACTCCACTGGTAAAACTATTCCTGGATTTTAAATCTTATTAGAAACACAATCTTCCTGTCTGTTTGCTTTTAATTGTTCAGGATGCTTTTTTCCTAGTCTTAAAGTTTTTGTGTATTAGTTAAAGTCATGATTCTTATGAAGGTGCCTATAGGAATGAAAATGTTACACGAGAAATATATCCTTATTTTAACAGTATCAGGTGAGGAAAACAGAATAAGGTTCTAAATCACATAAGGGGTTTCTGATTCCACAGTTTGAGGGAAAAATGTGCACTCTGCAAGCAGCTGTGACCTCTGAAATTAAGTCCTGAATCCTGCAGAGCTTCTGCTGGGATGAGATTTCTCCTTCCTCTGTAAAGAAACACAAGCTGGTTAACCTCCTTTTGGATTTCTAATCCGTGCTTAGAAATTTCAGAATAGTGTCTGAAATGGTGTTTTGAGCTTGGGAACATCTTTCTTTTCTGATCGCCTTTCAAGACAGATTTTTTAGGGAAAAAAATGCATCACTGAAAATAATGAGCAGATTTGGGGCTTTTCCTGAGGAAAGATTATACCCTTTCATTAACTGCTGTGTGACAAATGCATGTTTACTGTGTGTGTGCACTACACCTCACACACCAGAGTGAAGGCTCGTGCTTGTCTATCTCTAGATCAAGGTTTTGGTGCAATTTCTCACTGCCTGATCTCTGTGTATGTCCTTCTGACCTGGAAAAGATAGCTGGTATGACCTCTGTGTTTAGACTCTGAGCTCTGAATGCAGAAATTACTTTCTTTTTTTCCTCTTTTGTGAAGAATTTTGGCTTACTTGGGTTTTCTGGGTGCTGATGTATCACAAATGGGAATAACTGGAGAAAAAGGAGGAAGTTTTCTCAGATGAAGGTTAACTTGCTCATTGCAGGGTATGAGGCCCTGTGCATGTTGGAGCCCTTTTTGGAGTGTTGGAGGATTTTTTTTGAAGCAGCTGACTTGTAAGCAGGAATGTTTATCATAAAATGAGCTGTGCCTTAGACTGGATGTGCTGGGAATTGTGCGGGATTCCACAAGGGACTGCTTGGCTCTCCTGCAGTGAAGATTGGTTACTGGATTGTCAACAGCAACTGAGACTATGTTGGGATAGATGGGGAAATCCACAGCCATTGCCTGACTGGAAGTCTCCTGTGCCGTATTCAGGTCACAGTCATTTACCTCTCACATGCTCTCTTGAGGATGAGACATCAGCAAAAGTAATAAAAGGTGTAAATGATATCTCCTGTATTAGTAAAAAACCTCTGTAAAGTCACTGGAAAGTGCTACAGAGGTGATCAAACTGCAACTTCATGAGTGCCTGTATTTATAACATAAGTGAATTATTTTATTGACGAACAAGACTTTAGTTTACAATTTTTTTTCTAAAAACATCACTTGCTATGAAGGGTATGAGATAGGTGGGAGGTCTATTTTCCTAGCCAATGGATGCATTTTCAAAACAAGCACTAGTTTTAAATTTCTGACAACATTTTTTTTAATTTTGTGTGTGTCTGTGTGTGTGTGTATGTGTGTGTGTGTGTGTGTGTTGTAGTTAAGCTCGAGGCCTGATATTTTGACCTAATGCAGAGGAAATGTGGATGTGACTGTTGCTCAGCTCTAAAATGTTACTGTGAGGGGGAAGTATGAAGAAAAGTGTATTCAGATGTGAATGTGAATTTCTTCGAGGAGAATAATAAATTAGGACCCTGGGATTAGTGTGAAAATTGGAAATGCACAAAAAGCTCCTATAAAAATGTAATTATGTTCTATTGACAAAGCAGTATATTTTTATTGCATTGTTTATGAATAGAATATACAAAGTAATCTGACTAAAAGCATCAATGTTAAAGCTATACTATGTTTTGTACTGATTTCCATTTCATACATCTCCCTATACGTACACACAAAACCACAAAACTTGCCATAAAAAAAATAAAAAAGAATTTCTAAATCATAGAATCATAGAATCACAGAATCAGACGAGTTAGAAAGGACGTCTGAGATCATCAAGTCCAACCCACAGTTACTAGACCATGGCACTAAGTGCCACATCCAGTCTCATCTTAAAAACCTCCAGGGACAGAGAATCCACCACTTCCCTGGGCAGCCCATTCCAATGTCTGATTACCCTCTCTGTAAAGAATTTCGTCCTAATATCCAACCTAAACCTCCCCTGGCAGAGCTTAAGGCCATGCCCTCTTGTCTTACTAATCATTGTCTGGGAGAAGAGACCAACCCCCACCTGGCTACAACCTCCTTTCAGGGAGTTGTCGAGACTGAGGAGGTCTCCTGTGAGCCTTCTCTTCTCCAGGCTGAACAACCCCAGCTCCCTCAGCTCCTACTCACAGGACTTGTGCTCAAGTCCCTTCACCAGCCTGGTTGCTCTTCTCTGCACCTGCTTCAGCACCTCAATATCCCTCCTGAACTGAGGGGCCCAGAACTGGACACAGCACTCCAGGTGTGGCCT
>VXAY01006113.1:32580-55576 GCA_013399855.1 Oxyruncus cristatus
TTGGTGTCATCTGCAAATTTGCTGATAGTGGTTCATTCCCCTCATCCAGATCATCAGTAAAGATGTTAAACAGGACTGGGCCCAACACTGATCCCTGGGGGACATCACTGGGGACCGGCTGCCAACTGGATGCAGCCCCGTTCACCACCACTCTCTGGGCCCGGCCATCAGCCAGTTCCTAACCCAGCACAGAGTGCTCCTGGCCAAGCCATGGGCTGCAGCTTTTCCAGGAGAATGCTGTGGGAGACGGTGTCAAAGGCTTTGCTGAAGTCCAGATAGACACATCCACAGCCTTCCCCTTGTACACCAGCTGGGTCACCTGATCATGAAAAGAGATCAGGTTGGTCAGGCGTGACCTGCCCTTCCAAAACCCGTACTGGCTGGGTCTGATCCCTTGTCCATCCTGTAGGTGCTGTGTGATTGCACTCAGGATGATCTGCTCCATAACCTTGCCAGGCACTGAGATCAGGCCTCACCTGAAAAGTGATAACGTTTTTCACCAGAAAAGTGATAACAGTTAAGAGCAGAATTCCAAGGGTGGGGTGTGTGAATGTTATATGAAAGATTATAATCACTCATTGTATTGCATATTTCCACCCTGGTGTTTTGATATGTTCATCATGAGTCTTTTTCAAGTCACAGGTACTTCTCATTTTGAACACATGAGTTTGTGGCTTACTGCCTTGCTTTATATTTTTTTTCATTCTTTCTAAGATGGGGGCTTGAGTTTTTTGAGGATTGGAGTTGTTTGGGTTTGGTTGTTGGGTTTTTTGTTGTTGCTGTTTTGGGGGTTTTTTTTGTTGTTTTGGTTTGGTTTTCTGGTTTGTTTTGGGGTTTTAGAGGTGTAGGATGGAGAGGATGGAATATGGATTTTTTTTGTTGGCTTATTTGATTGTTTGGTAAGGAACTAGGAATGTTTTTTAAAGATAAAACCAAAACCAGAATAACCTTCCTTCACTGACAGCAAGAATCCACCATGGGCATGGACTTATCTATCAAATCAAAATTATAGCACTGTAGGACATCACATTTAATTGACACAAAGGTGCTTATCTACTGCTTCCATGCAATGTGAGGAGGTTCTTGAGTTGCCTGCTGGTTATCCTTGGTGACCTGCTATGAATTAGGGTTTCAACTTGAGCCACCATTCTCACACAGATTCTGCATCCAAAAAGTTACTTCTTGTGCTAAATATTACATTTTAGTAGATGTTTAGATGTGCAGACATTGAGAGCAATCTACTAGTTTATCAGCAGAATATTGCTTCAGCTGTCTATTTTTCCCAAAAGTTTTCTAAGCATCCATGTAAATGAACTAAACTGTCTCTCTGTGGTGAATCCTTTGAAACTAGTTCCTGAACTGTAGCATTAGTGCATCTCAGTTAAAATATGGAGTATTTTGGCTTTAAATTTGCATAGTGTTTGCTAGTGTTGCTATGAAAAATATGTAAAAAGTGTAAGAGCACTGAAGAAGCAAAGTCTGTAGTGCATCAAATGCAAAAGTTTTATGCTGCAGAAAGTAAAGCTTTACACTGCACTTTTACTCAAAGCATAAGGCAGCAGCTGTAAAAAATTAATATGTTTTCTGGCTTGCCATTCTGTACAATAAATCATGGTTAATGGAGCCTTACAGGGGAAAGCACTTGAGGTATTAGACTTGGGACAGGGAGCCTGGTGCAAAGCAGGAGGATGAAGCAGTCAAAACCATGAAAAAGAGCAGAAGAAAATGGATTTAAGTCCTACATCCCAAATGATTGTTTTTCCAAAACTGTGAGGAGGCGTGTTTGTAGTTGTTTTTTATAAGCAAAAAAATGCACTTACCCTGGACTTTTAATGTGTTGCCAGGATGGAGGTGAGGCAGTGGGCTCCAACCCCAATTATTTTTATCCTCTGCATGATTTATATGATCCAGCAGGTCAAGCTGGGCACAAGCACAGGTACAGGTCTAATTCCTGATGGATCTCTTTACTCTGATGTTGCTGGTGGTGGGATAAGACTCTGAAGGATGTTTTCACCTTGATGGAAGTATTTGAAGACCCAGCAATTAGTGCCCCACATAATTGCATGTGACATCATTCCAGAAAACACATGGGAAGAAGACAAAATGGTGTAGCTGAAGAGAAAGTGCTGCTATTCTTCAGGCCCAAATGACTGCTTTGTATCACAATGATTGACTGCTTCAGTAACATTTTTACAGCCTTATCACACAAACTGTGCTTTCTTCCCATTGTGTTTTCTTGGGCAGGTGTAATAATTTTTCATGGAGAGGCCAAAGGAAAAATAGACAGAGTATTTGTCAAACTCATCAGAACACTTCCTTCATAATGAGCCTGTTCACAGGCCTTGCACTTCCTCTATGTGATCTACTTAGAGAGGCCCTGGGAAGTAAAAGGGCTTTAAACTCATTATATCTCAGCAAAAGCCTAAGCTGAGTCATGTACCTTTGCCCAACAACAAAGACCACTTTTGGGAATCTAATCAACATTGATTTTATTTTTTTTTTTTTGGTATGTGTGTGTGTATTTTTGTTTGTTTGTTTTTTGTTTTGCTTATGGGAGCCTGCAGGAAACGGAACAAATTTCAGAAAGGTAGAGAGTGAGCTTGATGCAGTTACTGCAGAAGAAAGGCTATGGTACATTAATTATCTGATTAATTATTGTAAGAAACAGTTATTGGCCCGTGAAAACAAATGCTTCCCAACCAGAAATAGGGAATAATTGACACATTTCCCCACATGGTTACTGATAATTTTCTAAAGTGAAAGCAGACAGAAGGAAATTACACTTTTCATTAGTTGTAATGTTTAAATGAGACTCTGTAAAACACTTCTTCAGATTTCCTACGTAATTCATGCATTACTGAAACAGTTAGCTATTTTTAACAGTCTTCTCAAAATGAGGAAATGGAGACAGGAAGAAACTCTGGCTATGTGAGAACTTTAAAAGGATAAGCAGTCATTTGATAAGCAAGATACTGGGGGACTCTGTTAAAACTTCATTTCCACAGAAATTAGTATTAAATGTAGGCCTTGTCCGGTGTAGTCTCAGTGCAACTTTTTTTCCCTTCTCCCTCTACCCTTAAAAGAGCAATTTGGTTTCATATGAGTTTTATTTTATTATAGGGGCATTACTGCTAATGTTGAGAATGTTGACTGATGTTGAGAATGTTTCAGGTGATCAGCTGCAAGGTGCTGCAGGATAGTCCACTGTGCCAATGGCTTGACCCTGTTCTAACCATGGAGATGCAAATCTGCTTCTTCCAAAACCAGCAGAAAGGAGGGTTTAGTGAAGATGATCATTTGTCCAGAGCAAGATTGGGTGAGCACAGACCATATTGCTACTTGTAGAGATACTTGCACATGTATAAGATGCTTCTCTGACACTCATCTTGAAGAATCATCTTATTAATGTGAGTGATGGGGAATAACAACAGGGCTCCAGTTCATTTGGCAGATTTTAGGGCACCATCCATCACCCTGAGCTTGGATCAAGTAGCATAAGGCTGATTCAGCAACACATTCACTTTAAGGCCATAAAAAATTATTATAATGGATGAGTAAATTTAGACATAATGTAGACCACAAGGATAATTCACAATCCAAGCAAAGAGGAGTCTTGAATGTGAAGTCTTCTTCTGTGAAGTCCTACCTTTAACGAAAGTGTAGAATTTCAGACCCTGCAGATGTCAGATTATTATAAACACAATGTTTCCCTTGCTGTACAGTTAATAGTGATGTAGTGACCAACACTTCTGGGAAAGCCAAGAGTTCGGAAGTAATTTCCTGTGTCCAGTTAGACTAAGGCCACACATTTGAACAGCCTACAGATCCTGTTATTGTTGGGTGTAGCATGTACACACCAAATGAACGTGGTGAGTTTAAGTGGTTGTTCTCCAAGGAAATCTCTAGGGAAATGTCTATTTCTATAGCTGCTGTTAGTCTTTAAAGAATGACTGAATTAATTTGAGCAACAAGCACTCACTGTCTTCAGCATTTCTTAAAATACATTTCTTGAAATACATTTCTTAAAAGCTATTCTTACCTGAGGAGTTGTTTCTGATCAACACTGTCACAAGGATAGTACACGCTAACTCACAGTATTTCTGTGAGGATGTTTCCCCTCCACCTATTCTTCTGACATATTGTAGATTATTGTTTGCAATAGTACACTGAACTTCAGTTCCTGTTATTTTTACAATAGCATGGTGACATCTAACAGCTGCATGTGCAAGGCCTCATCCTGGTTGAAACACTGATTGGACTGTGCTCTATTCTACTGTGACTCAAAGCAGAACTGTGTTAATGAATGTTTTTGAGAACATATTTATTTGCAAACGCCTGTGCTGCTCAATATAGTCCTGTTCTGACTGGCAGAAGGCATGTAAAGTAAATACTGAAAGAATAATTCCAGATTTGTCTGAGAGGAAAGCAGTGCAACATCAATGAAATCAGTATAAGCAACATCTTTCAAGACTGTATACCTCAGTGGAAAAGAGGCAAGATCTACAAGAGAGATCATGGGCAGCGTGTTGTGCTCCTGTTACAACCTCAGTACACAGCATAGGAAAGATTTAGAAATGTCTTACATATGCTGATCACTTCTTCATAAACATTTCACAGCCAACAAAAATATTGATAGTTTTTATGTCTTGCATTTAATCCCTTTCATAAGCAGTCGATGTTCTGTTTGCTTTGTGCTGAAGTACTTTGGAGCAGCTTCAGTGACTTGGGCTCTGCTTCCATAGGTCAACTTGTACTTACTGATATGAATAAAAGTAAATAGAAGGAGATGGAGTCTACAGAATAGATTTCACTTTTTTAATGAGACTGAAGACTGCCTAAATTCCACTTTTTTTTTGTACAACCATGCTCTCAAATCCCTTAGGAAGCTGACTGCCCAAACACTGATACTTAGTCTGGATTAAAATCATACATGAAATGGCTGTGCTTGTAGGGAAGGATACTTCTTTTTACATGAAGTATTTCAGTTTCTTAATTCACAGTAATGGGTGGCTGCTTCCAAGCTGTCTGGAGTCTTTCTTCATAGTCAGTCAGAACTCTGGCCTTATAATGCCTGCATAAGGTAAAGCTTCTCATTTCCCTTCTAATTTTAACTTGATTTCAGTATGCTCAAATTTGAGGAGTACACGCTGATGGGATTTAAATAAGTCCCAGCAAATTAAGTGTTTTATTAGCCAATGGCATCTACACTAGTTTAGATATGGTCCAGAGGAAAATTAGTTTCTTTTTCTTTGGTTTGTTTGGTTTTCTTTGTTTCATGTGGTTTTCTTTGTTTCATTTGGTTTTCTTTGTTTTGTTGTGGAGGTTTTTTGTTGTTGATTTTTTTTTTATACTAGAAAGGACAACATTTTTTTCAAATGTTACTCCAATGTGGTTTTCAAATATTACACCAAGGAAGGAAGGCTCTAAGGCAAGTTCAGAAGCACAAAGAGCACTTGGAATTGTCTACTATATTGAAACACGGAGTAAGTATTTCCCAAAAGCAGTAGATTTAAATATCTGAATTACTTAAAAAACAGTTTGGTCATTGTTTAGGCTTTGGTTGTTTGTTTTCCTATGTGTTTGTCTTAAAGTACAAAGTTAAATAATGTCCTGGATCTAAAGGCCTTTTTGTTTGTTTTTCTGTTCGTCTCTTTTCGTTTTGTTGGGTTTTTTGTTTGGTTGGGTTTTTGTTTGTTATTGATGTTGCAAAACCTTTCAAGTAGCAGCAAAACTTTAGCAAATGGAAAAGATATCTATGAATTTCTTAGCTTTGGGTTCTTCTTCTCTTTTCTTTCTTTCTTTCTTTCTTTTTTTTTTTTTTTTCCCTGTGGGTATTGTGTCTTTCAATGTCCTACAGTGAAAGGACATGCCCAGGGTAATCTGAACTGTTTTGCTGTCACAAAATAATTTCAATAGAAGGAAATATTAATTCACTTGGATAGGAGATGTATCTTAGTGCTACCTGGTGTTACCTGGTAATATCAAAGGTCTGATTGGAAGCTCAGGTTTTTAGCACTGAAGGAATCCACAATATTATCAATACCTGCAGCTTGGGCTTGTTGCAGTAATATGACAGAATTGTGAGGAAGTGGGAAGTCCAGGTTGCCTTAAGGTGCATATTTACCTCCTTTCCTAATGAGACTGGCTAGTTTCATGTCCCATTCTAAGAAACACTGAGGAACATTAAATGCTATGTGATACTGTGAAGACCTGAGATATAATGATTTCTCATTATTGAGATATTCTTTACTGACTGCACAACCGGGGCAATGTTAACCAGGTAGACTGACAACAAGGCAGCTGTGGAGTAGGGCTGTGACCATCTTCCAGAAGTTAATTGACGGAAGATCTTGTCCTATTTGCCCTAGAAAATTGGAGGTTCAGAAATGGTTGGAGCTCATTGAACTTCTGCCAGCATGTTAAATATTAAGAAGGAAAATTTTTCTAACTTAAGTTGACCCCAAAGCACATGTATAAAAGTTGTCTATCAGAAAATGAGGGCTGGAGATTAGGCAGAAGCTAAGAAGCTAAGCTGCTTTAGGGCAAACACATTCTGCAACAGCATTCCCTTCAAAGCAAGAGGGTAAAAATGTTTCCTGCATAAAAGCCCTAAGATCCAGCTTAAGAAGAGACTTTTAAGATCAATTACCCTGGAGAAGACCAGACTCAACAACCAACTCAGTGTCTTCTAATGCCATGTTCCCATCAATTAGGAGAAGAACGTGATGAGCAGATGCAAACTTATGTAGGATTCTTGGGCTTATTCACTGGTAATTTATACTAAGAAAACTTCTGAACTGAACAAACAGTTGAGCTTTGAGATGGTGAATATATTTCTGAAATGTAGGGACTTGGATGTGATTTTGTAAATTCTTGGTGGCTTCTTACTGATTATTGCAATTGTACATGGAATAATTAGGTCATTAGATAATTAAATAACTAAACCTAGATTAGATAATTAAATAAAGCTGACTATAATTATATTTCAGTGCAAGCCACTATTAAGAAAGAAATTAGCATTAAAGTGATGGATTAATTACAAAGTTTTCATACCACAGATGTTTAGCAGATTCACTTGCATTTAGAAGGAAACCATAAGCCTCAATCTAATGCAGTATTAAAATACTTTTGAAACAAACTGATCAGTTGTAAAGAGATTACTCTCTTTCTTAAAATTTAATGTATAAGTACTCCCCTTTATGTCAAAAGGAGTAGGGACCCTTGGGCCCACAATGTGCATTGGAACTAGAGCCCCTGACACTGTTCTACATTTTTGTTTTTATTTCTTATCCAGCCATAGAAAAAATATCAGATGGCTGACTAACAGCAGCCTGTCTCAGAAAGGAAATTAAGTACTATAATAAAAGGCTGATTAAGATTTCCTTTTTGATTGTTGTCTAGTTTACTGCATTGTGGAAGACTGTATAATCCTGTTAATGTACCAGGAGAACTACTCAGTCTGGTAAATGCCATGTTTTACATTTGAGATGTGAAAGTTTGCCCCAAAAATCTCAAATAATGATAGCAAAACAATAACTAAAAAAGGAAAGAAAAAAACTCCACACCCCCCTGCGCAAAACCAAATCAATCCTGCTTTCATTAGCTTGACAGAGTTTTTTCTTTAGTTTTTTCATCAGTTGATTTAAACTGTTCATGAGGTATCATGATACAGTTTGAGTTTAAACTCTGCTAATGTGGCCTCTGTTGAAGTCTCTTCCTGCTGATTACTGATAAAATAGCAGAGCCTTTCACTTATTTACTCTAAGCTTATACGAACAAAGTATTTATTCACTTCCCTCAAGAAATAATGAGTTTATAAATTGCCCATGTGTTTGAGTCTAGATGGTAGTTGGTGCATAGACTGCTAGTGGACACCTCTCTTACACTCCCTATGGATTGCAGCAAGCTGTAAAGGAATTTTTTTTTTTCTGATCATCTGTGGCCCTGAGCGTAACCAATGGATTATTTTTTGTGGAAATGAATGGAACAGTTGCACTTGACTGATGGAACACTGCTTAATTTTAATAGGAGTAGATTTGTGTCCCTTCTGAGTTCATGATTCAGCACCTGCCATTAATGAGTGCTTTGTTCTTTGAAGAAGTTTTAGATATGGAATAGCAAACTGTTTGTCAGATGTTCCCCTAGTAGTCCAAAAATCTTTGAAAAATATTGAATTTTTTGTAGGCTGCTCATGAGTATATGCTCTGAATTAGTATCACTAAAAAAATCCTTCTTGTTTTTCTCTCATTAATCAACATTTGTGTGCAAAGATTTGAATCCTAAACCAGTTTGTGTTGGAAGGGACGTTAAAGTTCATCCTGTTCCAACCCCCTGCCACGGGCAGCAACTCCTTCACCTAGACCGGGTTGCTCCAAGCTCCATCCTACCTGGCCTTGAACACTTCCAGGGATGGAGCAGACACAGCATCACTGGGAAACCTGTTCCAGGTCCTTACCACCCTCACAGGGAAGAATTTCTTCCTAATATGTAATCTAAATCAAACCTCTTTCTGTTGCCTTATCCCTTGTCCTATTGCAACATCATTTTGACACTGTATGATATCATACCTGTGATCAGGGACAACACCTGCAATTGGGGTGCGAGGGCATTCAAATTAGTGTTTGTACAATGATATATATCTCATAGAAGCCTTCTATTGATTAAGATTAATTTGATTGCTGAGGAAAGAAGCACACAGCTACTCCAGGAAAACAGGGTAAAAGGAATAGCAGGACATTTCAGAAAGAAAAATAGGAGTCAGTGGTGAAGTGCAAATAGACTCATCCTGTACAAGAAAAATTTGATTTGGGGAAGTTTTTCACATTATATTCTTGTCCTGTGCTGAGCGAGGGATTGTTTCCTCAGAAATAGACACTCTTGCTTCTTAAAGAAGCATTTAATTCTTGGTTTCAGTAATGTCTTTATTCTTAACTATTTTTGTGTCTCTGTATCATCACTTGCGTGTCAACAGAGCACATTACTGCTCATCCCTACCATTTGCTATGTGCCTGTACCAAAAAAAAGGAAAGAGGCCTGTTTGGATGTTGGTTACCAAGAGAAAGTTTACATAAATACAGAATGTAAACATATCATAATTTGAAACAGTCTAGTTCAGAATACTTGCTTTCCAAGCATGTTTGTTAGCAGTGCAGGCTACTGAGGGGCAGCATGCTTTGCTTTTTTGCTGTTTTTTTTTCTTTTTTTTCTTTAAGACATGGTAGTTTATCCTTTGCACCTGAAATTCATAATATTTTACAGTCCAGTTCTAAATTCTCACTGTTCACCATTGAAAGAACTGCTAAAGTGTCCCTTGCATTTGTTCTGGTTTTGTCCGGGACACAGATCATTTGCTTCCCAGTGTCTGGTGCAGTGCTGTGTTTTGGGCTCAGTATGAGAGAAATGCTGATGTTTTAGTTGTTGCTATGTTCTGTTCACCTTAAGTCAAGTTCAGTTTCCCAGGTTTTGCCAGTGAGCAGGCCCATAAGAAGGTGGGAGGGAGCATGGCCAGGAGGGCTGACCTGAACTGGCCACAGGGATATTACACACCATAGAACATTCTGTCCAGTTTCTAAACTAGGGTAGTTGGCCAGGAGGGGCCAACCACTGCTGGAGATGGAATGGGTACTGGTGTGCAGTTGATAAGCAATTGTGTTGTGTATCACTTGTGGTTTTTTGGGATTTCTCTCTTTTTTTTGTTGTCTCCCTTTTCATTACTATTATTATGTTGTTGTTTTATTTTCTTTCAGTTATTAAACTGTTCAACTGTTTTTGCCTCAACCCACAGAATTTACCTTTTTTCTTGTTCTCCTTCCCAATCCACAGGGAGACGTGTGTGAATGAGCAGCTGCAGGGTATTTAATTGTCTTTCCAGCTCCTAGTAATGTTATTACTAAATTATGCATACTTCTCTTTTGCTCTATGAAGCTTGTTTTGTGTTTAATCAGCAAATGCTTAAACCACTGAGATAATTATTCTGAATTATATGGGCTGCAAATTTTTGCATGGTTTTTTTTTAAATAATATTATTGTTTATCAGAAGATTCTTCGTGCTTCTACCAGCAGATTGTTCTTACAAGAGAACTACCCCACCTAGAAAGATCACAATTTATTTTTTTTCATATGATGTGGTCTTCCTACTACGACAAAATGGAACTCACTTCAAAAGCTACAGATAGTCAAAAAACCCCACAAAAAATCACCTTAATGAAACTGGTCTTTATTAACACAATTTTTTACACAACTCTTTTCTCTTTGTCCCTTAGCACCTACTTCACAGCGCCTAAATCAGGGACGGTGCTGAGAGCTACTCACACTGCTGCTCATATTTACCTTAATTTACTTATTTATTATTAAACTCACAAAGTCACAAGAACATGAATACATAGAATGGTTGATGTGGGAATTAGACAGGCTGAAGCCCTGGAAAAGAACCAGACCTTAACAACAGGTTTCGGCTAAGCAGGGTACCAGGCAATTCATTACAGGAATGGAATTGCTATCCTGAAAGCCTGCCGGGTCCTCAGGTAACAGCCAGCAGCCAATCGGTTGCTGCGCTTACAGGTTTTGCCTAATAAGGAATGTTTTCATGTTTGTAAAAGGTTATAAAAGGGTTGCGTCCTTTGAATAAAGTTGTCTCAGTTCATCCTACCCTGCTGAGTCCATGACCCTTACTACGCCATAGCTGAGGTTGGAAGGAACCTCTGGAAGCCAATCTGGTCCAAGCTGCTGCTCAAGCAACGTCACCTGTAGGAGGTTGCCTATGATCGCATCCAGATGGTTTTTGAATAACTCCAAAGGTAAGAGTCCACATCCTCTCTAAGCAACCTGTGCCCGTGCTTGGTCACCTGTACAGTGAAAAAATGCTTCCTGGTGTTCAGATGAAACCTCCCGTACTTCAGTTTGTGCCAAGCTCTTCTATTCACATGTGCTTTCACAGAGTCCTGAATCAGAACAGGGAACTACAGTTCAAAACACAACAAAAAAACTTGGGTTTGAACACTGTCCCTGAACAAGGAGAAATACTAATATTACTGCTTATTTGGCTGTTTTCTGCTCTGATCCTTGCCTCTGTATATGCATATCCAAATCCAAACAGGTATTGGCTTCCACTCCCTATTTCTGCGTGCCAGATACTCACCCAACTCTTTCCAGCTAGGCAGGAGCCTGCAAAGTGAGAATCGTTTTCATGGAGAGAACCTGAGAAACTTTACAACTGAAGTGGGAAATGTGAGTTCATGAGCAATTAATACTGTTACCCTGTGCTCCTCCTGTGCCCATCAGTGTGCTGTACAAATAGCAGTGGACAGTGCTTGAACTGATTTTTTTTTTCTGGTTTTGCTCCTCAGTATTTAGGACCACAAAACAGATATATTTTGGGGCAAGTTTGGAGACTGTGTTCTGTGTTTATTGAGAGCTTCCATTCTTAAAAAAAAAAATCAAGTGTTAGAAATCCTAAAACTTTACTATGATATGCCTTAAAGAAAAGTTGGAGTTTTATGTCAGCTGCTTTCTCTGTCTCAAGTCTTTGAGAAAAACGAAAATCAAAACCAAACCAAACCCACAACAACTCCTACAAGAATTGGGTGCATGAAAAGGGCAAGCATAAGTTTTTCTTCTCTCCCAAAGATGAACACATAACATTGGTAGTATTTCACGCTGATCATTAAATCCTGACCATTGGACAGCCCAGCAGATCATGTGACATATTTGCTTGATTTTAAAGTGTCCTTGTTTCTCAGTCAGATCCTTGAAAAAAATTGTGCCGCTGTGCTTTAAAAGTAGCAGTGTGACTAAACAGCCTCTTCCAGTCCATTTATCAAAGTGCTTTTTGCTCTCATTTTGAGGCCACCTTCAAGCAATATTCAGTTCTAAGAATGCAAGCAATACTCAAGGGAGTGAAGAGCTTTGTATGAACAAAGCTCATGTGCTTTTTATTTATTTATTTATTTATTTATTTGGAATTCTTGTACATACTGTTCTGCACACTGCGCCTTTTCTTCCAGAGGTCACTGAGATGAAGAAAGCTGAGATAAATAGCCATACATGTTGGGACAGCCTTTCACACCAGTGTGCAGGATAAATCAGAGGAGTGGAGCTGCATGCTAAATATAGCTGTGGTTTTGTCATGAAGAGGAAGATGCGGTGAAACAAAAAAAAAAGCCTTGAAAGTGCAGAAATAGAGCTGTTAGTACAACTGATGCCAGTCAGATAACTTAGTAAGGCCTATTTCTGAGGTGCTGTTGTTACAACTGCAGTAGAATAAAAAAAAAAGTTAGGACTAGATATATAACTTTGACGTAGTCAGTGTCAGCACAGTCCTGAGCAGTTGACTCAAAACTGCTTCCAAGGTTCACATGTCAGAAATAAAGAGCTTTCCTTCGTGAACCATAAGATTGTTTAAACCAGGACATTTCTTTTACTTATATTGTGTTTATACATAAGTATAAATTTTGGTTAGATATACAGGAGAAATTCTTCCTTGTGAGGGTGATGAGGCCCTGGCACAAGTTGCCCAGAGCAGTTGTGGCTGCCCCATTCAGACATCTTTTTATTCTTTTCTTTTTTCCCCTGTGGATGACAAACACTTTTCTTATTATCCAGAATTATTCCATTTTCCTTCTTAAAAATCTCCACACAAGAGAAGAACGCCTAACCTTTTCTAACAGGTCAATGGGTCAACAGAAGCAAGTTTTTAGAGATTAGGTGGCAGCATTGTATTCCTGCTTCAGATGACTTTCCATTTTTTCCTGTTGCATTCGTAATAGTTTGCAACTGATGCAGGTCATGGTTTCTTTGATGAATTTGGCTGGTAGTGCAGCCAGAGAAGGCTTAGGTCTGCTGTAGCTTGGGCAGGAGTAGCAGCATCATTGCAAGAATATGAACTTTGTTAAAATGTTAGAATCCAGTTTAGCCTTTCCCAGTTGAGTGTTACTTTCCAGTGTAAAGCAGTCAGCTACAGTAACCAGGCAGAGAGAAGTGAGTGTTATTTTGTCACGTCATGCTTTTTTTTTTTTTTCCTGTCTGTAAATGTACAGTTTTAAATGCAGTCTTTTAAGAATAAATTAAGAAGATAAGCCTATAGTCTTCAGAATCAGAAAGAGCTGGGAGAGTATTTTTGTGTCTTACAGGTTTTATTTCTCTTCATTTGTGCCTCATGGTAAAGGACAAACGTTTGGCTACCAAACTGTAACTATCTGAATTCTTCAGATCAGTGACAAAGTAATGTCCTGAGGTGGAATATTAAAGGGAATTTTGAAGAGGAATCATAGATTTCCAGCTATGCTTTTGTCTCAGGGTATTTGTATACTGGTTCATGTAATAGGAAACGATATGAATCAGATTTAATTCAAGTCATCTGTCCAAAATATGCTATGCTAGAATTCCAATTCCATGAAAAAGAAAGGTTTTCTAAAGGTTTGAGCAGAAATCTCATTAAAAGAGCATAAAAAGCTGCCATCCTTCAGTTTTCTTCTTCACCCCTCTCGTTTCGTAATAGTGGTGTAATTAGTTAGCAGCAAGTTAATTAGGAACATCCAGCCCCTTAAACAGAAAGTGTCTTGTTATTATTTGGACCAAAGTGTTGTCTATCATCTCTTTCATAGCAGAGCTGGCATCAGAGCTGCCAAGCAGATTATTCAAGGAAAAGAGACTAATTAAGAAATACACAATTATCTTTAAGCCAGCTCAATGCCAGAAATTACTAAGTAAAATAATTAGACCTTCATTATCCAAAACTGAACTGAAAAGATTTCTGCCAGTGTATGGAGTTCTTTCATAATAGTTTTCTTTGCTTCTCTCTCTATCCCTTTGCTTTTACTCACTCAGTGAATTATCAAAGTACTAATGAAGTAGTATTAATTCTAAATTCTTTTGTAATGAAACCAATGAGAAGAGCAATTAAAATAGGTTTTAACTTCTACATTTTTTTTGCTTGTCCAATGCCTGACATGAAATCTGAAGTCAGAGTCCATCATGTCAAGACCATGTGGAGAGATCGATTTCTCTTAAGCTATTGTTCATGACGTTCCGTACAAAATCAGCGAGCCTTTAAGAGACTGAAAACATTCCTCAGAAGAAAACTGAATATTGTGAATAGAGAATTTGAGAAATATTCTGTAAGACTGATAGATAATGCTGTCTTTCGAGGCTGTTTTCTAATACTGAGAATTGGGTAACTCAGAGAAGACAATCTGAGTTACTCTCTCTGTGTTCTCTCCGTGTATGAGTACAGAAGAGTGCTTTGTATTTAATCTGATTTTACACTGTAAAAAAAATTTTTGGCAACTGTCCCAACAGAAGAAGTTTGACTCTCTCCCAAACTTCCATACACAAGAACCTGCTTTCAAAATTTTCTCTGTACTTCAGCTGAGGTCTCAAGGTGCCAGTCTTTGGCTAACTGGCTGACCTGTATCTGGTGCCTAGATGAGTTGTGTCTGAGCATAAATTGATCAAAAAAGACATAGTGTAATGATAAACTGGAAGACGGTTTGATACTCATAGCGCTCACACATGGGAATAGAAGTGGTGGTGCTGGTGGACTTTCTGTAAGGTGTTAATGTGTGCCCTGTGGTGAAGTTTACTCCACACAGAAAGATGTGATATTTCTAAAACTGAAGGACATCTTTTGATCAGATTGTACCACCTTTATACTGCATATGGGAAATTGTTTTGCAGTAGGCATGCCTCAAAACAATATTCCCATGTTCAGGCTTGCATAGTTGCCAGTGGTTCCCATGAGTGTCTTTTGTCTGGAGGGATTTTTTGGTATATTTGCCCACAGAGAGATGCAAAGACAATAAGGATAATGAAAAGTGTTACTGTCTCTGATTTTGCACCTTGACTGTGCCATGGAGACACCAAAGATTGAAATTTGTGGCCAACCTCTGCTAATCAACACAATTGTGCATGATCTTGCAATGCTTTGCTGACAGTGGCAGGACAGACCTTGTGCAAAAAGCTTCACAAAGACATTTCAGGAATAAAACATTTTATATAAAATTCAGTGTAGATGAAGCAAAGCAAGCATAAAAAGAACAATCCTGAAATCACCTACAAAGGGAGGGATGTTGCTATTGGAGAACAAGATCCCAGAGGTACGACAGGTGTTGCCACAAAATGAGTATCCTCAGAAACCAGCAGAAAAGCGAATCAATTAGAAGTTATGAGGAGAGAGAGAATGAAATCATGCTGCTATTTCTAGTACTATACACTCAGGTAGTTAGACATGCTGCTGCATCTCTTGAACCACCACCATTTAATAAGTCAAGGTAGTATGAAGGAAGAGGGAAGATACGTGTCTGTTGTACACCTGCTGCTGACCACTGTCAGGGTTGACAGTCTCTCCGTTTGATCTTGTACTCTTAAAATCAATTATCTTAAAGCAAAATAGTTTTGTAACTGCATATCCTGGAATTCTGTTGGAAAAACTTTTAAGTAAGCAAGTGGATGAGTTTCACTGAAAAAATACTTCGATACTTTGAACTTTGAAAGTTCCTCTGTGTCAGGCAAAAAACCCTGCAAATAAAAATTAGGTCCTTTATTTTTCCACACTTTTTTTTAATGCTCCGTCTAGCTTCTCCAGTAATTTACACACTTTGCCAAATAAAGCCCTCAAGATAGATTTTTAGGTGGGCTATTTTAAAAGATAATTATCCTCCATGATGTTAGTTTTTTGAAAATTTTATTATCTTTACATGTTATTCATAATGAATAATTAATTTAAACCTCTCTTCAGAACAGAAGTGTTAATTGGACATTTGCCATCATACAAACGAAGCAAGGTAATATGGCTTAGTTGTTTTTCTGAAATACCTGTTTTAAGTGGTCTTGGGCAAAACAATGTTCAAACTTTTATCCTTTACTTATAAAAAATACACCATGAAGAGCAATGCATAACAGATTTTAGAGACTTGAATTATTTTAAATCATTTGTGTGTGAACTGATAGCCTCAGCTAACAACTAATAAAACCAATGGGACACATCTTGTATATTGCTACTTTCATCTGCTTGAAAACATGGAATTATTATTCTTTTCTGAGTGAAGTCCTCTTCTGGCAAGAATAAGGATGGGAGAATTACATAGAAAATATCTAAATAACTTGTAATCTTCCTCTATTTCAGGTAGTATGACAATGAGGCTTTAACAGGAAAAAAACATTTTCTTCCTACTGTTAAAACTACACATAGAATAAGTAGGAGGAGGTTGTGAAAGTCTAGAAAATACATATCAGGTTGTCTACTAAGCCAGAGGGGGAGTTCAGATTAGCAAGTGGCTCACTGACACCCCAGTCCAATGGTCTATCCATTTGTACAGTACATCTCAGTACAACTCCATTAAATGCTCCTGTTATCTTAAGCGGAAAAACATTTTGCTGCTTTAAGTGTCCAATAATAGCCTTTCATTTTTATTTGCGTTTCATGGCCTTCCAGTATTATGATGCAGCAGGAGCGTGTTCAGGTTGGGGAAATACCCTACAACTGAGGCAATTTGGTTTGCAGAAGGTCTTTTACAATTAAAATTGTCCAGAAAATGAGGATCAAACCTCTGTCACAATATTTTGAGTAAAGCTTCACACATAGGTACAGTTTTAAAAAAGGCTACAAATGACTGACATCACTTTCCAGTGGAAACTCTAATGCAGCTACTTCAAAGGAATGTACTTGTTTCATCACAATTTTTTTGAGTAAATGGGATTTGATTTTAGTGGTATTGTTTTATACTTGCTCTCTCTATGTGTTATAAACAAAGATAGTGTGCGTGCTAGCTGCTGTCTGAAACTTAAAACAGGAGAGAAGAGCCTAGACGAAGAAGAGATTTTTGTTGACATCTCATGGAGAGATAATGAAAGGGGCCCATGACTCCAACATAATTAATTTCTTCGTCAATCTCGCTTTCTTTTGTTTGCCTGTATTTTTTTCACACATCCTTAATATATATGAAACTGGCTCCCCAGCTCTGTGTGTGGCACAGGTGGCCTCATTCTAATCAGTAGCTTGAAATAAGTGGGCGTATCAATATCCAAAATTAAGTTGTATGTAGGTTCTTGATGTGGTATGTACTCTTCATAAAGAGAAGGCAGAACCTGGGAAATAAAACTCCCTGCAGTTGAGACCTACCTGTGCCTGGGTAGGTGGAAGGGGGAGCTCAGTGAGGGTGGCCAAGAGGAGCAGGTCTTCAGCTTGGGTGAGAGGTTTCCAACTGCAGGATGTGTTACAGAGCCCTGGGACACAGTAGATCATAACCATGAAAGACATCCAGTTACAGGCATAGAAAGCTACCAGCAACCTTTGCATGGTATTATGGCAAGTATGACAGAAACCTGGAAAAGCTTTATTTCAGTCTTGAGAAAGCAGTAATTAGTTATTATAGATGTTTTATTGTGGTTTTAGCTTTTTTTAGCTTTTCCGGGGGATTTAGTGGTATTGTTCATTGTTTGGAGTTGGAAAAGATTACCTGACAGATTGTCAGACAGGTGTGTTTAGCTCAGCATTCCTCTACGTCCTGCCAGGAGGCTGGTGCCTGAGATTGCCCTCGAAATTCCCACCTCACTCTCACCACTGCTAAGAAGCTCATTCCAGAAATGAATTCCAGTGTGTGACTAATACACACATATGTAAATGCAGCTCAGCCTCAGATATGTATTGACACTTAGTGTAGGCTGAGTTAAAGTCAAAATGTCCTGAATATAAAAAAGATTAATATTAAATGATTAATATAAACATTTCCACAGCTTCTGATCTTTTAACTTTTGCAATATCTGCAATGAATTTCCTGTAAGGCCAAAATTCTGTACCAGAGTAGTTTCTAGAGGGTAAAGTAATGGGTCAGGGCATGTGTCAGATAACGTGCATTTAAATGGGATATTACTGGGGGAAAAACCTACAAATCCAAACCTAAGAAACCCTTTGAGGCTTTCCCAGAACTGTTCCTCAGGTTAGTTGGCATAACATTTTGCGTGTGCTCCTTTTTAGTTAGTATAATTTTGAGGCTTCTTTTTTTTTTTTTCCTTTGGTTTTCTTTTTCTTTCTTTGTTTGGGTTTTTGTTTGGTTTGGGTTGGTTTTTTTTTTTTTTTTTTTGTTTGTTTTGTGGATAGTTAATATGAGTAAAAAGCTTCTTAAAATTTACTTAATTGAAACTTAAAAGTTGTGAGGAGCTGAAGTCAAAAATGACAGAGGAATAAGACACTTGTTTCAGACCCAGATCCTAAGATATCTTTTCTCTGGAAGACAGATAACAGTAGAATTTCACATGAGCTTGGAGTCTTTTATTGGATTCTAGACCAGTACAAAGCAGTCACTGCTCTAAGCTACTCTTAGGTTAGTGGGCTTAAAGAAACTCAAGCAACCGCCTAATCACAGAGTCTAACAGTAGATTTCTCAGCCACAGGTTAAGTGTCTAAGCTTTGTATCCAGTGCCTGAGAAAACGTGAAGCATCTCAGAGGAATTGCAGAAATTACACTATCCCCATCCTTGGAAAATTTCAAGCCCCAGTGAGGCAGAGTCCTGAGTTGAGCCCTTATGTTTTGACTGGAGATCCCCTCCAATTGCAGTGATGCTGTGCTAATACCAAGGTTATTGCTAAACTGGGCTGCTTATATGTTGAGAACAACTTCATGAAACACTTGATATGTTTAGAAACCAGGACTCTGCAACATTAGTGAAATTTGGATGTTTACGTGCTTTGACAACAGTACTGAAGTTGTCTTACAGCGAGAACATTAGTCAACACCAAAAACCACACCTGTGTTTAATGACTGTTTGAAATCATTGAATACCTTGAATTAGACATTCAGCATCAAAAAATCTTGCAAACGTCTCATTTTCAAAGTCTGCTAAGGACATCTTAAAAGCTGAGGTTTGTCCAGAACTTGGTTGCTTTAATGAGGCTACAGATACAGCAGCATTTACAAGTCTTTAATATTCTAGCACATGAGTCAGTTGCAATTCCTAATGTATGTCACCTGACATCTCTCCTGCAGGTAGCAAACTTCACTTTAGCTGAGATCATAGTGGGTTGGGATCTGAATCCAGGTTTGTAGTCCCAAGCTGTTGCCTTGGTCACTTGGCAATCTCTATCCTGAGATAATAAATATTTTAGTTTGGTTAAGAAATTAGCAAACACAATAACGGACTAAATCAACTTTCTGAGCTAGACATCAGGAGAGACTATTTTACAATCCTAGTAAATAAATAAGATAAAATCAATTGTAATGCATCCTTATTTTGAAGTATGCTAAGGACTATGCTCTTTGGGTTTTTGACTGTACCTATCAGCACAGTTTGAGAGTTGTTTCCAAAAGGAGTTAAAAATGTCAGAGTAGAAAAGAGAAATTATTTGAAGTGTAATGAGGCTGTGGACTGCAGCAAGCACCATCCATCACTGTCATACAGAGAATTTGTTATGACCTGAAGATCTGCCATTCTCTGAAGCAGACCTTCCAGCCACCTGAGTTCAGCCGCTTTGTTTGTATCTGCTTTCAGAAATGGTTGTCTGATTTTGACAGGGCTTCCTTCCTGCTCTGTTTACTTACATCTGACTAGTGAAATTACAGCATAGCAAGTGGTCCTCTGCATGAATAGGCATGAAATGAGAAGAGAAAGCAGTCCTCCAGCAGTACTTTGGAGAGTGCTCAATGCTGTTTTCTGCACATTACTTTAAGACAAAGAAAAGGAGTAGCAGTGAACAGATACCTTTGAAAATCGACCCCTGTGCTATGTCAGTGATTGCCCTTCAACTGGAAAAGTATCTAGGTAAATTTGGCCATTTAGAAAATAGGGGAATGTAAATTCAGATTACTCACTTTTTAATGTGACCTAGGCTATCATCTCCCATGCATTAGTTGCAGGGTTGGAGAGGTTTGTGTTCCATTAACAGGAGAAACTTTTAAAAGATATATTTGGGCATACTCTCTGCTTCACCCGGAGATTAAGACTTTTTACTGAAATCTTAACAAATATCTTAGTAAACACTGGCAAATATGTAGTGACCTTACTAGAGGGTCAGATTCCTGCTCCTGTCTGGGAGGAAGGAGAGCCTTGTTTAACTGATGGGAAACCAGAACTATATGTTGTTGTTTATCAGGGAAGGACATTGCTTCTCTCTCAGCAGCCTTGTACTCTTGCTCTTGCTTGACCAGCTATGGGTCTCTCTCTAAAACAGAGGTTTTTCTCTGTTTTGACAAAGGGAAAGAAAATTCAATGCCTTTCCAATTTATAGCCAAGCATTTGCTTCCCAGCTGTTGCAGCTGTCTTTTGTTGCTCCTTCTGGTGCTCAGCTATTTAAAACTAACCTGTCTATACATTTCAGTTGAATATGAAATTAATGGCAATCCCTGTAAGCTAAGATTTGAGGAATTTTTTTCCACCTTTCAGAGATAAGGGTTCACTGTCCAAGTAACAGGGTATTACCAGTCTTCTATGCTGGAGCACAGGAACAGAACAATGAGGAAGGAATGTACTATTAATGTGTTTATCTTCTAATAGCATTGTGCTGATTATCTAATTTGAGTGAAGCAAAACTGCTTTACAAAAAGCTTCCCTTGTACTGTTATTATTTTTTTTCCCTTTCTGAATTGGTGTAAAAACCACTTCAGTCCAATTTGCACCTTGAAAAGAAGAAAAAAAGAAGAGTTTAACTCAGGATGTGGCATCTAGTTTTTCCCAGATTTTTCAAGAAAAGTGAAGAAGTTGTGGGTTTTTTTCCTACTAAAGAATTAGTATCAGTGGAGTAGAAAGCTCATGCTTCCTTTTACACCTCAGAAAATTATGAAAGAGATTTTCTCCCTCAGTAGCTCTTCGGAAGTTTCACAGGCCTCCACACCAAGATTGGCAACCACTAACAATCCCGTGGTTTGTCTTCCCAGGTCAGGAGAACTACTGGATTGATTCCCATGCTAAATGTCCTTTCTTGATCGTTGGTAAAGGGAAAAACATGGATGCTAGGAGAGCAAGAGGAAGTCTGGAAGGCACAGAAAAAAAGGGAGGGGGGGTGATGCTGTAACACAATTCCATTAACGACTGTGTATCCAGACTGTCATAAAGAGCTGAAGAAAATGACCTTGTTGTAGCCCCTTATGACTGATGTGGAAAGCTGTTTCAAAGTATACAGAACCTTTTCACTACTTATTTGACAAAGTATGAGTTAGGGCTTTTTACCTTTCTTTTTATTTATTCATTTATTTACTTACTTGTTTATTTATGTATTTTTAAATCAGTGTTGAAATCTTCCGGTTGGCCCATGACCCCAGATTTTAAATCCGTTTTCCCCACAGCTTTTAAAAATATCTATTTACCTTTCAAAGCATAAACACCTCTGATGTTGAAAAGCAAAGCACTGTGTTGTTGAAGTCTTGGCTGACTACCACTCTCCTAGGTAATACTAGTTTTCCAGTTGCTGATGTAAAGTGTCCCAGGTTTTTGTAGCATGGCAAATAATTATATTAATGGGAGCTCACCTGCTCTCTTGAAGAACTGGGTTGAAAAATGCCTGCTGGATCCATGCACAGTGCCCTTTACTCTTCCATGGCTATGTTTCCATCCAAAATCTGGCAATGGTCTCTGACAGAAGGAAACAGAGCATTCCATACCTCCTTTTCTCAGAAGAAGCAGGAAAGCAGGAGAAGCTGCGTATTTCCTTTATTTTTTTAAATGGCTCCTTTTAATGTGGCATAAATGGCTAGAATAAACAGAGGATTTATTCTAATTACACTGAAAACATATGTTTGTAGAACTATTATCATTTTCCTGATGGTATGAGAGAACTGGAACCTTCAGAGAGAAATAAAACTTGTACTCAAAACTTGATAAAAGTCCTTTTTGTGCTGCGAGAGCATTGTAAGCAAAGCTATTAGTAATTGTCAACACGAATATCTTCCTTCCTCTAGACAGCATCCCCAGCAGACTTTGGGACTGCAAAAACACTTACATGATGAGCCCTGTGGTATCCTAAATTTCCTGCCTAGAAACCTCCTTCAGCTTAGACTGTCCCAGAGAAGTGTCATCTCTGAGAGGTGACACCAGTTACTCAGTGTGGTGGTAGAATGGTTCAGCTTTGGTGAGGTAGGTGGGTTTGCGTGAGTGGTTTTTTTGTCGGTCTTTTTTTTGCTGATATTTCAAAGATAAATGAAATGCAAGCCAACTTCTTTTCCTTCATTTCTTGAAAACAGGCAAAAGCTGCATTTTGGATTCCTCCTTCAAAAATGCAGAAATAAAAATTAGAATAAACAGTAGAACTCTTTATCAAAAGGGTAAGGGACATTGCTTACATACATTACTTAAATTTGTACTGGCAAGCTTTATTTCTGTTAAGCGGGATTAGTCCTGTTTTGCTGACAGGACTAGGGCTGTAGCTCTCCTTCATACCACTTGGATAAGAAAGAAATGAGAAAAAAATCATCATCATAATGTAGATCATGCCAGACCTGGCTGGTGGGAGAAGAGTAGGGGAAAAAAATTAATGTTGTGGGTTTACTCTGGACTGATTTTTTTTCAAACCTTTTATACAATTGCTATAAGATAAGGGAAGTTTTATACAGACAAAAGAGACTTGACGTGGAGGAATAATATTAAATTTATTACTAGAAGGATAAAAACTAAAGAATTATATGCACAAAAATTCTGATTAGGTTTTCTTATGAAGAAAATTCTATGTATTTACAAAATTATCCCTCCCCCCTGTATCAGTCCAGGAGGAGAAAAGTTTCTTCTCTACTTTCAAGGTTACAATTCCTCTAAATCAATTAGAAAGTTTTCTTCTATTATCTCCAGGGCGACAACTTCAATCTGTTGTAGCTGGAAATCTCTCTCTCTCTCTCTCTCTCTCTCTGCTGCACGTCGACCTCAGGACTGCCCCTGCTCCTCCCTGCCGGGCCAGGACCGGAGGCTGGGGGGTACTCGGGCCCTGTGAGGTCCTCCATGGACTGCAAGGGGACAACTTGCTACACCAGGGTCTTCACCACTGTTACAGGGGATAATGGCATCGAGTCCATCCCCTGTT
>VXAY01006113.1:55774-80151 GCA_013399855.1 Oxyruncus cristatus
TCTCTTCACTCCAAATAATCTTCCACAGGTGGCAGGGTTTTAGTTTTTAAGTCTTTTCCCCTACTGGAGGGGGAGAGGGTGCCTCCTCGGGCCTCTCCTCCCCTCTCCTGCTCCACTGACCTTGGAGGCTACATTGCTATCACTTGTTTTCCTCCGGGCTGGAATTTCTTCTGCGCAATTCATCTTCTATTTTCTTAAATATGGCAAACGCAGAGGCGTTCCTAAAACTTGTGATTGGCTTTGCTCTGGAAATCTACCTGGAATTAAGTATTTTTCAACCCTGTGAGGGGCTGGTAAACCCACGACAATTATGAACCAGAGGAAGAACTATGCTTATTTGAAACTCTTTGGTAATACCTGCAGGCAGCAGGATAGTGGTGCCCATAATAGTGCTTTCTCTGGAATTCTAATTTGGGCACCGGAGTAGCCTGCTTTGCCATTTTGGGAAGCCTCCTCTGTTAGCTATGTTGGTGAGAAACATGTCTAATTGTGGTGTAGGTGCTTTCCCAGGCACATTCATGTTAGTGAGCAGCTCTCATGGGAGCTCTCAGCAGGCTCCTGTCTCTGGGAAACTCTGTGTCAGCCGAGACAAAGAAGCAGCTTATAGAAAACTTCCATTCTGAGAGTTCTGTAAAGAAAGTATTTTTTGAGGGTTTTTCACTGTTATTGTTTGGGGTTTCTCTGGACTTTTTTTTGTGTGCATTTTTCTGTTTTTTTGATAAATCGTTTGAAGGGGTGTGAGTTGATGAGCTGAAGCCTGAGAAAGAAGTCCAAGAGCAAATCTTTCCTTCCATTTCCTTCCTTTAGTCCAAATGCCTTCCACCATCTCAAGAAAATGAGTTATATAGACCTGCATTTTGTCTTTGCAGCAGGGTCAGTGCAACCATATTCTCCTCTATGAAAAACCTTGGACCTTTTCTTGTATGAAACATGAAAACTCCACAGTCTTTTTTCACTGCTGAAATAGGGCAGGAGGTCCCTTCTAGGCATGCAAAGGATAATCCAGCCCCACTCTGTGACCAAAACTAAGCACAACCTTCTCTTCCCACACCCAGCTGAGGCCTCGGAAGCAGGACTGTCAAAAGCTGCACAGTCTGGCAGTACCAGTAGTAAAGCTCATTTTCTCTCTATGTCAAAGAGACAGGAGCAAATCCGTCAGTCCAGAACACAGCACAGGGGCTTGGGCATGGGAGGAGGACAGACGGAGATGTATGTTGGAAAGGAAAAAAACCCTGGAGCAGAGCAACAGGGAGAGCAACTAGAAGGAAAGAAACTCATGTTTACCATATGATTAATGTGATTACCAATTGTTATGCTGTTTTACTGGGTTGCCAAGAATACATAGGTAAGACTGGTCTGCTTTGTGGGTAAGTCAATTCTGTCTAAATGTTTTTACCTGTGGAAAGGACAGCGTGCCTCCTCCAAAAATGGTTTCTGAACAACGAACAGTCTTTTAACAAAATTTGTGGTTTATTTTACTTGTCTAAGTTATTACCGTAGACTAGGGAATATTAAAATTATGCACTTCAGTCTTTTATATTCGGTACCTTTAGCTCTTGATGGTGACCTTTAGCTCTTGATCATCTTTAAAATCTTTGAAAAAAGAGATTGGTCTCAAGACATACCATAAAAGTAGGATTCAACATAAGTATTTAAACTGATCCAAACAATAAAATACCTAAAATGTTAAAGTAATTATTTAATTGTCAAGCATTATGAATGGATTCTAAATCTAATGATTCATAAAACTTTCAGAACATTTTTTAGGGTTGGTATAAGAGATGAATTTCAATATAATTTTTAATTTATTGCTATGCTTCCTTCATGCTTCTTGGTTGAATTCTCCAAGCCCTACATCCAGTACTGAAAAAGGCCTGACTCTAAACCTTCCAGCCTTACAGAATACAGTCTCAGGTGATCCTAACAGAGGATTATGAAATTTCCAGGAAGTCCTAGCTATGGAGTCATTAAATTTAAGAACCTGTGTAATGATTCCTTGCAATGAAGAGCTGTTAATTACAGCAACTTTAGCATATTTGATTCAGGGTAGATTTTCTGCATTTGAAAATGTCTTTTCCTCACTGTCAAAACCATTTGATTACATACTGATTTATGTTGCATGAGGTTTAACTTATTTCACCTAGAATTACTTGAATGTCAGTGGCAAAATAATGGGTTTGAAAGTATCCTAGAAGAGTTTGGGTTGGAATGGACCTTAAACACCGCCTTATTCAACCCCCTGCCATGGGCAGCGACACCTTCAACTAGCCCAGGTTGCTCCAAGCCCTGTCCAACCTGGCCTTGAACACTTCCAGGTATGGGGCAGCCACAGCTTCTCTGGGCAACTGTCCTATTGTATATCTGCTCTTGTCAAAATATTAATACAATAAGTTATACAGATTTGGAATACATATGTAGCAGGTTAATACAGGCCTTCCTTGGTAACCATGTTCGTATCTAGGAAAGTGGCCGTTTTCAGGTATTCCATCCTGTTTTTAGGTAACAAGACCTAAAAATAAGAGGGGAGGGAAGCTTCTTGCTCTCTTCTCTTCCGGTGATGTTCGGGAACAGGGAGTCTCTGTTGGTCCTGCTTATCTGGAGCTGAGGCCTGCAGTGACCGCTGGCCTACTGCGTGGGAGGTTGGAGAGTGCTGCTGTGTCCGGCGATCCTGTTTTTTCTAAGGGACGTGGTGAGATTAAGTTTTGCTACTTCTCTATTTTGCTAGTTCTTAGTTTTAATTGGGTATATCTGGGGAGGGTTTTCCCTTTTTCCCTTTTCCCCTTCCCTTTCCCTTTTCGGGAACTGCTTGGGGTTTGGTTTATATGTTCATAGTATTCTAACTGTATATAACTGTAATATGTGTTAAATAATATATATATATTTTGATATAATTCGGTTGGTTTCAGGCTCTTGAATTTCTATAGTTTTTTTTTTCCTTGCCCAGGGGAACAAAAGGGAGTGAGGGGGCTTTCCCTGTGGGCTCGGGCAGTTGGCATGAAGCCAACACAACATACTAGGATTTTTTTTTTAATAGGAGTCTGGGAGTGAATTTATTGGTAGTTTTATTTCACTCAGAAGAAACATTAACATAGATTAATTATTTTCAATTATTTACTAAGACATAAGATCTGTCATTAGGATTTTGTGCAGTGGGATTCTTCCAGTAGGTAGAATTTCTGTTGCTGCTTTTTTTAGATACTCTTTTCTTGACAGTGTGGAAACTAGAAACTAATTTGTAGAGGAGCAGAGGAGTTTTGGAAATGTAACCTTCTCCTTGAGAAGTGTTCTCTTTTAGTAATTAAGAAGAAAGAACCCATATTTTATTTTCCCAGCTATATAAAGGTTAAAGGATGAGTGTAGGAGGAATCATGGAGCACTCTGACTGAGAGGTCCCTTCAAGGAGTGGTAGCAAAATGACCTGCAGCTGAGCACAATTAGCAGTAGCTGTTAATTGCGGGAACAGGAGGTCAAGACATAATGCAAAGTGGCAGCTTTGTAGCAAAAGCAGCTGGCAGGGAAGAGAGAAATGAAAGGGAATAAATGACTGGTTGCTGAATGGAATACAGACAGAAACATGCACAGGGGGTTTGAGTCACTGACTGCTTAATGCTCTTTCTTGCAGGTGGCCATATGTGACCTCCATTTTCTCAATGGGTGAATCAGAGCAACAGTAGTTTTTAGTCAGCACAAGACACAAAGTTATTTAGATGGTAAAAGGGTGACTTTCCTATATGAAAAGGGAGACTGTAAGTGCCCTGAAAAGAACTCAAAGAGCTTTTTCCTCCCTCTTTTCTTGAATGAAAAAGGAATTAATATTACTCAAAATACAAGAAGGGTTCCCTTGTTTGTTACCCTTTTGGGGGGGACTGTTTTAATTTAAGTGCCCAGGATACTTGATAGAGAAAATTCTAGTGATGAAGACCTGCCTGTCTTTTTTTCCCCCTCTTTGAAGTTCCTGACATCTCATCCTGATTTGCTTTATTCAGCAAGAGGCTAAGATTTTCAGAAGAGTCTAACAATTTAAAATGCCTTGTATAAATTCCCGAATCAAGAAGCTTTCACAGGGCTTAGTTTTCAGAAAGATGTTAACACAAACTAAAGCAGGTTTAACACTTACAAAAATTTCAGTTATTTGAGTACAAATGTTGACTAGTCCCCTAGGGCCAAACAATCTCAGCTATTTGCAGGTAATGCCATTATAGGGCTAAAATTACCGTCTTTGTGGTAGAACAAAAGAACAAAACTTTGCAAGCACCTCTGAGGATCCCATTGATAATGTTACTGAGGGATCTGTACTATATAGAAACCAAAAGGATCTAATATGAAGTAAATTACTATATGACTAAGGATACAAAGTAGATGGCTAAAAATTTGCTTATAATTTGGGGGAAATGAAAGCTGATATTCTTCTCTTAACTGAGAGATGTTGGGAGTACTGCTGCAATGATAAGGCATGCCCAGGTGTGCCCAGTTAGGCAAGAAGGCTAATGGCACATGGGCTGTCCCAGCCATGGTGTGGCAGCAGGACCAGGGCACTGCCTGTCCCTGGTTTGGGACTGCTGAGGCCACACCTTGAATTCTGTGTCCGGTTCTGGGCCCCTCACAACAAGAAAAACATTGAGGTGCTCGAGTGTGCCCAGAGAAGGGCAACAGAGCTGGTGAAGTGTTTGGAGCACAAGCCTGATAAAGAGAGGCTGAGGGAGCTGAGGGGACTCAGCCTGGAGAAAAGGAGGCTTGGGGGAGACCTTACTGCTCTCCACAACTGCCTGAAAGGAGGTTGTAGTGAGGAGAGTGTTTGTTTCTTGTCCCAAGTAGCAAGTGACAGGACAAGAGAACATGGACTCAAGTTGTACCAGTTGTAGATTGGATATCAGGATAAATTTCTTCCCCCAATGGGTTTTCAAGCTCTGTCACAGCCTGCCCAGGGCAGTGTTAGTCACCATCCCTGGAGGGATTTAAAAGACCTGTGGATGTGGCACTCAGGGACATGGGTTAGTGCCTGGACTTGATAATCTCAAAGGTCCTTTTCAACCTATGATTCTGTGATTAATCTTCATGGGATATGAGGTCAGAGCAACAAAAAAAAGGAAGACAACATAACTTATTTCCTTTACACTGAATTTCTCAAATAATGGTGAAGCACTGAAATAAGAGTGGGATGAGGTAAGAAATTGAGTGAGGATGTCAATAGGGGAAGAAGCTTCGATTATTTCTGATCTCTCTTGAAATTCATGCTTATTTCTTGTCCAAGAATAAACACCAAGAAAATTACTGCAAATAGCCAAATTTTAAAGCAAATTATCTTTTCAGGCATGTAATAAGATGTCAAGTAGGGTTATCAGCTAATTGGGTAGTTGGTAATGAGAACAGCTGGCTAAAAATGAAAACTAATTTCTAATGATTTTCTTTGGAGCAAAGTGTCCAAGCATTGAAAATCCAATTAGACCACAGAGGAGATTTAGAACGAGGCACTACAGCACTGAGCCACGGCAGTGTTCTGGAAATGTGATCTAAAATGCATAAAGAAAGAAGAGTCACTTCGAATGGGCTTATTAGGAGCAGGAGCAGAAGACTGCTTCTCCGAAACATGTTGGATTTTGAGGTCTGTGTCACTAAGAGTTTAAGCACTAAAGTCTAATCTGGATGGATGTATTTCTTTTCTCAGGAACGTGACAGCTCTGTTGGTTGTCCTGGAGCCAAATGCATAAAGCAGCTAAGTCAGTCTTTGCAAACTAGTGATGTGTCTGCCAGGATCAGTCAGTTTTTTTGCTTCCTAAGTCACATGCAATAACCAAAAGTCTGGAGCCCTCAGCAACATATAAAATATCAACATTCACACCTGTGCCTGAAACTGATTTGAAGAAAAGCCGGCTGGCTCTTGCCAGGTTGTGCTATAATCTGTTCTGGGTAAGGAAAAGGAGAGAAAAATTTTGTGAAATTAAGCTAGCTTGGTGTAAGTCTTTTATTATAAAGGAAGGATCAGGGCTTCCTTGAGTGAGCTTTGTTAATTTCCACCACCTTTTCCCAAAGAGTAGTGTTTCTAAGTGTCAGAAATCTGTTTTAACCACATAAGATTAACAGAGGGTGGGTGACTAAACTTTGTAGGATGCAGCTTGGAGATAATATTATTTTTCATCTTGCATAAACCCTCAAAATAAATAAAAACCAGTTAGATGATGTACTCTCATTAATAAAATATGCCCTAACATGAAAAAAAATTTAAACATAAGGCTTTTAGTCTTCTACACATCTAACAATAGACACTGATTTTGATTAAAACATTTGATTTGGAGAAGCTATTAACAGAATAAGAAATGAATCATTAAAAATGATTAAATGTACTCATATGGAACATCAATAAATCCATTCCACAAATGCCTAGACTCAAAATTATGATGAACTGACTTCACTGCAATGCAGATTTGCAAAGAAAATGCTTTTTTCTCTTTGTTGACAATAAAAGTAATATAAATAAGTCAGTCAGATTCTGGCTTTACCATCTTATAACAGTATAGAGTGTGGTCTTATACAGGAAAATTTTAGTTTCTTTTTGTCATCAAAATCTATTTTAGAGGTAGTTATAAAATGATAACAAAATTCCTGAAAAATTTACACTAGGCACTTGTAAATAAAAAGGTGTCCTTTGCCTCTTATGTGATCATGATTTTGCTCAGCATCCAACTTTGGAGACCTTTCAAACAAGTAGGTACACTTTAAGTTATCTATTGCTTAAGAACTGTATGCCCCTCCCTTACAAACACACAGAGAGGCATTGGGGAATATAAACTCTGGGAGCAAATTTCTGGTTTGAGTTATTGTGAGAGTTTAGTCTAACTCAGTGTTTTCCACTTCCATAGAGACATTTACTTGTGACATTTCCTGTCTTCTCCTGCTCATTAGATTTCTGTTGTCAGTATACCAGAGGAGCTATTCTACTTTCTAGTCCCCTCTTACTAAAGAAATCAACAGAACTTATATACCTGATGATTTCTACACATTTCCATATATCAGAATAATACCAAGTCTCATTGATAAATCCCCTTTAGTAATAGGTGAGGGCATAATTCTGCATTATTCAGTAGTTTCTAACGTTTATGAACTTGAATTACCTTTTTCTTAACTTCTCCCTTGAGGTGTGAGTGGCAGAATTGAGGAAAGAGATGGTGAAGATAAGCTGAGTTTTGTGTACTGAGGGCTCAGGAGAAACAGCAGTCTGGAGGTAGTCTCACAGAAAACTGTCTGCTTCATCTCCTACTCAAGTTATGTTTAAGATGAAGTCAGACATCGTCTTTCAGTGAAGAGATTATATTCCCAAATGTCCTTTCTGGCTGAAAGCTACTATCCTCTCAGGTGCGCTGGGTGAACTTCCTTACCCACATTCCTGAGTACGTATTTGGTTAGATGTACCTGCTTGGCTTGAACAGTTCAAGTGTTTGGGATTTGCAAACAATCTCAATCTTTAGTTAAATGGCTAAGAAAGTGCACTTTTAAACCACTGAATGTATTGATTTGGTGAAGCTGCGGTTTCTCAAAGTTTAAAACAACTGAAGGAAGGCTATGACCTCTTCATATGCTACTCCTGCTTCCAAAAGTCATCTTGTCCCAAAGCCTCAAAGAAGTAAAATGAACTGTATACAGCAACTGTAACCTGTGGTGGGCAAAGAAAGGTTTCTGGTGCTCTGTTTCTTGGCCCCAGATTTTTAAACTGTGCCCTTGAGGGATCAGGATTGACATTTATCTTTTTATGGAAGAGGGATGCCAGAAAATATTCCCATGTACAGGGAATCCACTACTTTTATGTCTCTCGTGGATACAAAACAGTTCTTCTTTTTCCAGGTTCTCATGCAAAGTTTGCCGCTACTTCTGAATTGAAAGAAAATACTTCAGGAAATTCTGGATAACTCTAATTAATTTTGAAGGTCAGATTCATGGCACTGTAGAATATTTATATTCAGTTCCATGTTGGCATTAAATTTTTCAAAAAGGTTAAGGTCATGATTCATAACAGGACTTTAAAGAATAGTTTATCATATTGAATTTCTGTTTTAATTTGTCTCTTTAAATCTCTCTACTAGTCTTGCTTGCAGTGTTACAATTAAGAGTTGAGCTTTCGGCTCAGAGGATTTGTGTAAGTGAAGATTTTTTCTTATGAGAATAACTTAAAAACAAGTCTCTATATCATTTTATAGCAGCTTTATTACTTTTGTCAGTGCGTGTTTATGAAGTAGTTTGTGAGGACAAAGAAGCCATACTGTGACTGCGAGCAATCTTGAATTACATGAGAATGGGATTTTCCAAAATTCCGATTATGCCCCAATCAGAAAAAACAAATAGGGGAGTGAATGTAATAACAAAAGCAATGTAATTTAACACCTGGCAGTAACATTACGTGCATTGCAGCAACATATTTACACTTGGAGGCTTCTTCTGCAAACTGAAAGTCCACATTGCCACAATCTTTAAAGTATGTATTTACAATGGTTGTTCGGAATCATTCAATGAAGGCTAATTAGTGCTAGAAGGGGTATGCTAGTTTGCCATTTTCATGATATTGCTTCTGAAATTTTAAGGGAGCTCTTTTTCAGTCTTGAGTTGCTTTTACTTTGTAGGTAGGTGAACAAAGAAAAGAAAAAATAAAGAAAAATTACAAAATGACCACCTTTTCTTTCCTCCCTGCACTGTATTTCCCGCGGTCACAACAGGATGCTTTTCAGAATAGCTGAATGTCTTCTGGAAAAAGAAACAACCTCATACCCAATACTCAGAAAAGTGAGATGTACAAACCGTCAGTGGTCAGAGCCAAAGTGTTGCACAGCTGAAAACACTGCAAGAGAAAGATATGGAGTTAGCATCAAAAAAAAAAGGATATAATAACCAGTTTCCCCTGACTAATGAATTCTGAATGGTAACACCTTTATTTCATTTTCTGTTTTGAGACCTCTCATAGCTCCTAATGTAACACAGTAGAGTTAATAGTAATAGAGATGCATAATAATGGAGAACTTTGTGAAATTAAGCTGCAACTAAGGGTCTCCATAAAAGCTGTCTCTAAAATGACATTCAAAAACTACTTCTTACAGCCACAAAGTTTTGGTCTAAGGACTATACAAAGAAAATGACATTACTATAATGATCACTTTTTACTTTTGTCTCAGGAACTCGAATAACTGGGGTCATTTATGTATATTTTTTGGAACCTGATTTTTACACCAAATATGAACTCAAGCACATTTGATTTCTTTAAACAGTGCTAAGGAGCCTCAACAGAGACTTGTAAAAATCACTTTCTGTGCAATGAGAACACCTCAGTGAGCTGGACTTCTTCTTGAAGACCTCAAAAATATGCCAGGAGGTACTTCCAAGCAAAATGAGTGCATTAAGGATGCCTGCAGCTGATTGTTGGAAGATTTGGGACTAGAATTGCAACCGTGTTTGGTTTTGTTGTGTTGACACTTTAAGATTTAATTTTTAAGGAAGAAAGATAGCCCATTTGAACCATTTTGGCAAAATCAATTCTTCAGGATTTGTCTGCACTCTGCAGTGTGGTACAGATTAATTTTACCCTCTCTGAGGAAACCTTTACCACCACTGTTTTACTGTTTTTATCTTGTTCTAGTTGTGACTTTGTTTTTTTTTACTAGCATAGCATAAATCCTGCATGTTTTCCAGTAATCTGTCTATATGAATTCTTCTTATTTTGATAAAAACTCCATATATCATCAGCCTAAGCTGCTGATGCTTCAAGAGGCCTGTAATATTTATCTTTCAAGATATTTTCCAGGTTTCTGAGCAAACTCTTTTTTCTCTGAGTGAAAACTCAGGCTTTCACCCCCTGGTAACATAACTGATTTACCTTTGCAGTTGAGAGCACGTGAACTGGCTATATTTTGTAAGCTTGGAAAAATTTCCACATACCTTGTAAGGAATCTTTATTCTCACTTTGTTTGCTTAGGGGCTTTTTCTCCCTTTTGGTTTATTGGGTTTTCTGTTAATTTTCTGTTAAAATCCGTATTTCTGATGCTTGAAACCTTTTGCGGGAAGGCTAAAAAGTAAAAAAATTTTAAAGCATTTTAAGTAACCATTAATATTGAAATACCCCACAACATAAAGAATGAAGAAATGTAGCAGTTGGACAGGTCTTAGTGGTAAAACTGACTTCAGGAAGACATCAGAAAAGTGTGTGTTTGAAAAGGTTACTTCTCTGTCTATAACTTTGTTTCAGATATGTGTACTACTGTGGTTTTCTTTCTTGATGTTTCTGTGCATGGTGGCAGGTACTAACAGACAAGATCTGTAAAACGAATATATAAATAACTGTAACACTTGTAAGCTTTCGTCACTCACAAAGATTGTTCCTTGGTATTACTTTCTGCTTCTCAAGGATGCTTGGGACAGTTTGCTCTTTCTTTTGCTCTTTTTACAGTTTCAGAAACTTTAGACTGTCAAGTGCTAAACTGAACAAGCAGTTTTAATCTTGTAAATGCTCTTATAGGCAAAAATATGGCTGACACTTTGCAGCCTGGTCTCTCTCCATTGATGAAGAACATAAATATGAGAAATTGTTGTAGAATTAGACAATAAAAATGAAACCCTCATTTCTTCTTCAAATAGTCCTGATTGCCTGTTGTGAAGAAAATAATAACAATTACCTAATTTTTTTTTGATCTTTTACTCACAAGAGCCAAGAAATATCGAAAAGAAGTGGTGGATCATGTGAAATGCTGGAACTTGAGAGCACCTTCACAACATGCAAAGAGCAGCCTAGACATAGAATCATAGAATCATAGAATCATAGAATCATAGAATCAGCTGGATTGGAAAGGACCTCTGGGATCATCAAGTCCAACCCTTAATGCTACTAGACGGTTCTCTTTCCTTCTTGGTTCACCCCATTGGCTTTGTCGAGCAGTCCTCTGAAAGCTCTCCTGAGAAAGGTGAGCACCTGTGTACACTGCAGGATCCTGACCATTTCAGCAGGGGCTGAGACAACCCCATGTCCAGCCCCTGGCAGAAGCGATTTAGAAACCAACCTTCAGAGCAGGAGGTTGAAGATTAGTGTATGTGGGGTGGATTTTTGTGCTAGGATCCTTGTTAAGTAATGGACTGATATTTGAGGTTAGATTTTTTGTTGTTGTTGTTAAGCATGAACTCACATTTCCGTTAAAAAACTCTTGGCAAAATTGCTGAGTTGGAAGGGTCCCATCAGGATCATCAAGTCTAACTCCTGGCATCACAAGACACCCCAACAATCACACCATGTGCCTAAGAGTGTTGTTCAAACATTGCTTGAACTCTGTCAGGCTTGGTACTGTGACCACTTCTCTGGGGAGCCTGTGAAATGCACATAAAGTAATAGGAAGTATTCCTTGAAAGGAGTATAGACTTTAATTAAACCCTGTTTCATCCTTTTGTCTTTCTCTGGGTTATTTATAATCTCGCCTATCACCTAGGTACTTAAAATTACTTTGGGTGGCTTCTCTGCTGCATGGTGAAGTGATCATCAGAACTTTGCTCTAGGAAAGGGACACCTTGGCTGTAGTACTGTTAGACACAGACAAACTGCTAAGGTCAACATTTCTCCCCTTTCACTGGCAAAATGAAATTGCTTTTTCCTGATACAGCAGAGGAGATGTGGAAGACAGGTGGCTGGGTGGCAATGGCTTTGAGTTATGAGAGGAATGGGTAAGAAATACTTAGGCTAGAAGTGTGGCTGTGTTGAATCAACACGGTAGCTGATTACCTCTGCAAGGCTGATCCATTTCTATGTAACAGTCCTGTAAGATTGAGGTTCATATTTTAACACATGTGTAGTGTGTTTTTGCAAGTATGTGATTGCATGTCTATAGGTATATATATATTTATGTGCGTGTAAGCCTATATATATGTACATATACTTCTCATAAATGAGGATGAGTGTCAGTAATCCTGTACTTTGAATCTGGTTTTACAATGTTGGGATATCTTGTAGGAATGGGCAAATATCCCAGCTCTAAGCTGATGATCCACAGATAATCAAGATATTTACTTCCCTGAGTCTAGAAAACCTGGATTATGTCTTTTCTTTATGAATTTACATGTGAATGAGCTTAGTCTGCCAGGTGGGAGAGTGATCTCAGAGGAATTTATGCTCTGGCTTGTGATGTTCCTGCTTCCAGGTAGCTTTGTTACCTATTATTTCTAGGGAGCATCTCAGTAGCCTTCTGCCAAAGAGGAACCTGGTACTGCTGGGTTTTTGGTATTTTAAAAAATAGTATTTTACATTCTTCCATGTAGGGATTCAGATCCTTAATGGTCATAAGCAGATTCCTCAGAAAGCTCCTTTAGCTTTTTTAGCTTTATTTGAATCTATTCTAGTGCTTTCTTGCATATTCATTTCTCATGTGATTGTCTGCCTTTCAAATCTCCCCTCATGCTTAGAGGTGCTGTCCCCAGCCCATCTCCAGGCTGTGGTGAAACAGTGGCAGTTCAACAACAATGAAAGGTCGGGGATACCCAGGTTACCAGCCTGTTTCTGTGTGCAGGAAGGGAAAGTGGACACAAAGACACAGCTCTCTGCCAGAATCACTGAAATGAGCCTGGAGGGGTAGCACAGACCCCAGCTCTGACCTGGAGGACCTCAGAGTAGCCTGAGTGTGGTGGCAGGGAAATATCAGGAGGATGGGGACAGGCAAAAGTTTTTCAGTGCAACAAGAGTGGGAAGAAGGGTGTAGGTGGTGTGGGCATTTACCATGTGTTGGCATATTGGGCCAGGTCTGTGTTTAAAGGATCATCAGCAGCATTTGGTATCCAAACTAAACTGCAGGTGTGTGTCTGTGTGTGACATTCCAATTTCAAACTCCTTGGCTTTAGAGTGTGCAAGACTTTCACTCCTTACCTAGTTTCCTGATGGCTGCTCTGAATTACGCATAGATAAGGGACTCTAGTGTGCCAGGTAACACTCAGCAGAAATTGTGATAGCTTAAAATGTGAAAAATGTCAATTTTGCTATGCTAAGAAGCCTTGCATAATACAGCCAGAGTCCAGTTTTCTTTTGGCACCCTGGTTTAGACCCGAGAGTCTGTGCTTTACTTCCTGTGGTTCCTGCCTGAAGCATTGGCTTGTTTGAATGGATTTGGGTTCTATAAGGCTTTGCCCTAAGTTTTTCTGCAAAAGTAGAACATTCTACAGGTCAGGTTGTTCAGAATTCAAAATGGGACAGCAAAATAGTGGTTGTGGCTTTGTAACAGCCTTACTGGAGAATGTCAGCTGTGATTTTCTGCAGTTCATTGCAACTCATCTCTTATCATAGCTTAAAAATTTGCATGTAAAAAGACCCTGAAGTTTGGGTCTTTACATAGATTCTGAAATCTATCTTTGGATTTAAGCCATATAGGGAGAACATCAGAGTGCATTTGCATACTTTTGAACATTTTAATTTTGGTATAGTTCCTTCCTATCCCTTTCCTTCCCCTTAGTCAAGCTGCCTGAAAGATCCAAACAGTTAATTCCTTAATTAAAGAATGGAACATCCATGCTCATCTTCAGAAGGTATCTACAGAGTGAATTATAACAGTTTGGATTACTACTTCAGACTTGGATAAGCCCTATGCATGGTTATTCAATTGCCATTGAAATCTAAGATTTTTGGAAAGTTGGAGTGGAGAGCGAGCGTGAATTACTTACCGAACAGCTTTACTGGAGGTCATTTTAGACAGTAGATATACATGCTAATGGTACATACAGCAACTCCATAGGAAGTATCTTGGAAGTTCTTATTTTTGCTTTCTCTCCCTTCAATTTTTTTCCACTTATTGTAGCCAAGGGTCTCAAAGGCCTCTGTGTGGTAGTTTTTTCTGTGTCATGCTGTCAACTCATACAGCTTGTGCCCACAGGAGAACAACACAGCTTCTGCCCATGACAGTCCTACATGCAGGACTTGAAAAATTGCAAAAAAAAATATAATCTCTTTTTGTACTCCTGAAAAAACCCCATATGGATGGCAATGCTCTAAGCATCCATACAAATCAAGGGAAACCACTATTAAACAAAATATTAAATGAGAAATAATTCAGTGTGTCCCAAGCTGTCCAGTACGATTCAGATGTTGTATGAGAGGTTTGTTTGGTTTTTCTTGGTATTAGTTTGGGGTTTGGGGTTGTTTTTTCTTTTGTTCTGTAGATTTGTTTGTTTTCAGTTTTACATTTTCCGAAAACAAAATTCCCCGAAAGTGCGTATTATTTCCTAAAGCTACCAAACTATATGGACTGGAAATAAAGATTTTTCTCATGTGGTATGATGAGGCTGACTATTGCTGTGCTGTGCTGGTAACACTAATATCTTCATCTACTTAAAACTTTTATCTTTTGTTATCAGCGAATAACAGGTGCTTGTCAGGGACTTTCCAATGGAATGAAATTTAGTAAAAAAAAAAAAAAAAGGTGGTTTGTAGCATATCCAACATATCCAACACTTTGCATTATGGAAGTTTTCTGTAGCTGCTTGGTGAAACTGATGACTTTTTTTGACAGCAACTGCTGGTACTAAATTTGGAGAGAAGGGTATGACTTTCTCTGTTCATGTCTGCTTTAAACAAGTTTAACAGAAATTAGAAAAATAATTAAAGAAAGCCAAAGAAACCTGTATTGTGTTAATTTTAGGGCAATTCTTTTATTAGTGTGACACATAATTTGTAGTTTCTAAGGAGGGTCAGAGTATGTGAAATTGTTGTTGGTTCCGTGCCACCGTGTTCTGTGTGACTGTGCCACGTCACTTGGGTGGAAAATTAAGGTTTTCAAACTCAGTTCAAATCAACCTCAACTGTCTACAGAAAACCGACTGAAAAAAGCGCAGGCTGGCCTGTGAAGTCATGAGGCTATTACAGTCACTTTGTTTCTGGCTAACCTTTAAGGCTTGTCACTTGAAAACCTATGCTGGCAATGAAAGGATGTCCGATTCCATATCACTCTCATACAAACAGATAAAATTTCATTTGAACCATTTAGGGCACTGCTCCTTCCAATCCAGATTTTGTGTTTTCTTGTACTTGATGGGTAATTTCCTGATATAGGTGAATAAAGCTTTGAAGTAGTGATTTCAGAAACAGTATCTGTATAATGGCACCTCTTGAGATTGAAAGGAGTTTCAGGGAGAAACTTACATTTGCAAAAACATACGTATTTGAGACTACTAGTAAATTTATGAGTGTTTCTAGATTGCATGGTTTTTATACTGTTTTGAGAAAATTGATTTTTAAGGGGACAAAATGAAGTGGTATGTTTAGTGGAAATATTTTTAAAGAGCATTTTCACTTTCAAAATGACCTGTAAGTTTCCTTTCCCAGAAGTTTATATTTAAATAAGTCTGATTATTACTTTTTTATGTTATGTCTGTTCCATCATATTAAAAAGGCAAAAAATATAGTAACAAAAACCCAATATATCTGTTTATTCCAGAGTCTTTACTAAAAGAAACAATCATTTATAACAGAGATCTAAGGAGGGAGATGCCAGAAAAAGCCTAAAATTAATTAAAAAGCAACTTTAGCATGACATGTCACTAAACAGGATATACAGACAGATGGAATTTAAAGTGAAATCTAGAAGATACATTGTTGCAGGGAAAATACCAACCACCCTCCCAAAATAATATTACATTATTATACAATAAATAATTTGGCAGATGAGTGCTGTGGGACAAAAGAAATTAGGGATGTATAACCTTCACTAGCAGGGCTCACTTATGGGAAAGCACTTTTTGAATTTTGAAAAATCAAGTGAATAGCAAACCATCTGGCAAGAAACCTTGTAAACGGTGTGTTAATCCAGGCTCTCAGAAAAACAACACTGCTGCAACTGACTTATCCATATGTGCATGTGGATGTCCCCAGGGTTTCCAGCCCCAAAAACTCAAAATATCAGAACGTTTCTTAAAAGAGACACTATATATATGTATATATGGGTGTGTTTCTACCTATGTGTAGGCATTAAGTTAAGGAAAGGAAACGCTGATAGAAAGAAAACTGAGTATGTCGAAACATTTGAGTTCTCTTTTGACTACCTAGTACATTTCTTTTGAGTATTAAAGGTAGCTTGGAAAACCAATATCAACCTGATCGATGCTGATTTCTTTTTTGAAAACAGAACTGAAGTGCAGAAGCTGTAACTTGTTTAATTTCTGAATATATGTATTTTCAAGAAAAACTCTGTCAGGACTTTACACTTGGATCTTTGTCCTGTGAAGTTTTATTCCTTTCAAGACCAGTCCCATGTCATAATTTTTACTAATCCTGCAGGAATTCTTCACCTTTAATGTCATACTTTTCTCTTGAAAGGGTGGATTCAACATGAGGACCAGGCTGTCTGAATGAAGGTGGTCCACTAATTTTAACAACCGCTGTAATTTAAACCGACTTTGTTAAATTAATGCAAACTATTTCCTGAGAACATGAAGAAGAATTACAACTGTTCTAATTATGCAGATAAAATCTATATCACTCCTGCTAACGGTGCCTTTAAATTGTTTTTTTATTCCTGTTTCTCAAACTTCCCACTCAAAATCTGGATGTCATTTCCACCTTGAGACCCAAACAAAGTTTGTAGTTTGCTGTTCAAATGCTCAAGAGGATTGCTTGGAGATTCTCACAACTCTTACTTATACAGTGTTGATAAATAGGGAAAGAGGAAGAGGGTTCCTGACACATAATGTACTAATATGTGAGCCATGTTACCCAGACCACTTCTTAACTTGCAACTACTAACTGCATGGTATTTTCATAATCCCTGTTTCTTTTTGCCTTCATTAATTTGGTTTCATTTTTTTATTTGTTGTAGAAATGCCAGCCTTGTGCAAGTAGAAAAAAAAAAAAAAAGAAGAGCCCTTTGCTGTTCCTTGTGGACTGTGGCAGCTTGACTCTAGGAGGAAAAAATGTTTCTGGAAAAGACAGAAAAAAGAAAGATCAAACATAAAAAAGAGTTGTCATAAAGTGGAAGTGTGGCAATAGTCTGGATTAGGATGACTCCATACTGTGCTGTCTGGGTAGGTCCAAAGCTGGTTGTTCTGAATCTCAGAAGCTCTGGTCAAACCTAAAATTTTTATAAAAACGTGGACTTTGATTCAAAATTCCATCCCAGTTTAAATTTGAAACAGCTAAGCCAATCATATCTGTGTGATCCTCACAGAAACTTCTGAAACCCCTCAGCATTGGTTTTGCTTTGCTTCTCCTGCAGTCCACTGTAACAGCCCAGCTGGCACAAGTGGAGCTTGGCTCCTTCCAAGGGCTTTCTGAACAGCCTTTCCTTGTCACTGCAGTGTAGGATTGTTGTGGAAATAGATGGGAATCAGTGCTGGACTGTTCATGTGGAAAGCCATGAAGTGGTGGAATGATGCTATGAAAGAAAACATATCAAGACCTTCTCTCTTGTAAACTTACAGAGCCTCAGTAGTATACAACTGCAAGTAATAAAGTTAAAAGCTTTACTGCCAGGTTCTTCCCCTCATTACCACTGAGGGCTGAAGCTGGCCCTTAACTCATTAGTATTCATACAAAAATTTCAAATGCAGTGTCTGCCGTTATTAAAACCTGATGCCTGGGTTGTTGTTCATTAATCCTTTAGACTGCTGTGTTCTGGGGCTTCATTTTTTAAGACTATTTATGGAGCATCCCAATGTTGTCAATGTATTAATTGGCTCATGCAAGAATAGGCTCCAAAGATTAATAACTTCATGGCAAACGTAGTTCTGGGGGAAGAGTTATTGCAATATACTGACTCTAATTATCAGAGTTAATTATAGTTTTAGCTTTCCAAGCAGTATAGAAAACTATATAAAGTACAGTTTTCATCATGAGTCAGTTCTGAGAAAGCTCAGCTAGGGAAATAAGGGGCCTTGGAGGCTGTAATACTCTAGGAGCTGTTACAGTGAGAACATGGGAATAAGGATGTGGGGTCACAAAACAACCTTAGTGTGGTAGAAAGCCAGAAAAAACCAGTATGATCTCCTAGCTTTATTAGTTGAATAAAATACTCATCTGCAGTCCTTCCTGTTTAGTGATGATTGTTGTCCACTTTATGATGCTGATTCTTCTTTCTCTGAGGGGTGGTTGTATGACAGTGCTGACTTGCATGTTCTTTTTTTCGATCCTATTGTCACAGGTGAGCTAAAGCCTATGCAAGAACACTCATTCTCCATAGTTACCCCTACTGTTCACATACTTGGGAGATATTTATTGGTTTCTGGTGCTTTCAGGTTGCTGTGTAATGGTCCCTGGACTGTTATGATTCAAGGTCACAATTTTACTTCTCTAAGGGAGTATTGCTTCTGAGCATGTTTATATCAGAAGTGGTTTCAGCTTTCAGCTGCTTCAACATTATTAGACACTAAACATATTGTGAGGGCTGGCTGCTTCCCCACCTCCACAGCTGTAAAATGAATGGAATTATTCTGAAGTTGTTGAAAGCTACACCTGCAGGGAAATCCCTATTTCATCAGAATTTGCATATAAAAATGACACCTTTCTCTCTCTGAGCTTGTTCTTTCCTCTGGAGTCAGAAGAGAAATTGATTTTAGGTGAGATCGGATTTTTCAGTCTCTTTCAGGAGATTATTCTTTTGACGGACATACAGCTCAGATTAAATCATGCTTGACAGTTTCCCCAGGAACTTTCTGTCACAGCTCTGTCCCATTTGATAGAAGTAATTGCAACAACATGTTTCTTTGCAGTCATTTCTTCCCTTGTGAGCTAAAGTGCGTGAGCTGTGATTAATTTTCTACCACTGTACTTGCAATTTGGGCCTGAGACTATCACTGTGTTTGCAATAGTATCTACAGTGCCAGTGTATGAGAAAGAAACAAATGGAAGCCAAACCTTTTCCCTCTCCATTGGGCTGTTCAGAGTGGAGGCTCCATCAGTCTGCACAATGCAGGGAAGATGTTTAAAACTTGTTGGACACTGGTTTGAAAAGTTTACACCTAAGAGGTTTAATAAAGTTGCAATTCACAGCATGAAACCTCTGAGAAATTGATGGTACAGTATGTAAGCTGGTTTATTGGAAACACACAACATAAGAATACCTATCAGTTTTATTATTTTACCTATCCACTGGATAATTCTAAGAGTATCAGTGCAGAAATGATTCATAATTTAGACCCAAAGAAAAATCCATTTGATTTCCCTTTAGTTGATTTTCAGTCTAAACACTGCTAATATTAGTGTCAAACTTGAACGTGCTCAGAAAGGCTTTAAAGGCTTGCAGGAATCTGGCTGCTTGCTCCTCTGCTACAATTTTTCATTGGGCTGAAAAACTGTTGGGATCAGCAAATTGACTCGCTTTTGTATTAATCCAATTATTCTATTTCTATGTACAAAGATTAAGTAAAATTTGGAGGAGTTTGTCCTCTAATTATATAAAGCAGCATGCATAAAAATGAAAAGTGGGTGGGAAGAACTTGACAAAATCCCTAGGACTAGAATCAGATCTGCTGTGTAATGGCGTTTGGTGGTTTGACAACAGTATTTGTTACTTATGACATCTTCAAAGTACAGCACAGTGAATTTACAAGAGCATTCTGTGGAGATACTTGTCCTTGAGACACTTGGAGGTGTCCTTTTGACTACAGTGGCAGCTGAACACATGTTAACTATCTGTGAGTTTTTAACAAAATCTTAAACAGGCTTGAATATGTCTAGAGGTCTGCTGTAGCAGTAAAGAGTTAGGGCAAGATCCATGGGTAGAAGTTGAAACTTAGCAAATTCAGGCAGGGAATGAAACCTATTCTTGCCTTTTTTTCTCTCAAAAGGAACTACACCATTGGATTTAAGCTGTTGGTCAGGACACCACTCAAGGTAACTCCTCAAGATTGGGATCCCTCTCTTTAGTGGCTGAGGGATTGTGCATTCCAGGTCATCCTTCTAAAACCCTAAGAATTCTTAAGTCAGTCATGTAGTGCCAATTCCATTTGACATCACATATCTCTGTTCCAGTGTTGATGGAGCTTTAATTCATTTATTTGGTTTCTCACTTAATTTTATACTTCCATGAAAAAAAATTTCTCAATTCCAGTGAAGCTACTGGACTCTGAGAACAAAAATCTATGTTATATATCACCAAACAAATAACCAAAACCTGGATTTCTCCTTTTAAGAAAGGCAGTAAGATATGTAGGAAGAAAAAAGGACTTTACTGGGTTTGTGCAAAAGGAAGGAAAAAGTAAGGCAGGAATTTGTGTGCAGTAATGCTGAAACTTCACGACAGTTCAAACATAGTCGTTAGGCCCTTAGGATATTTTCTCAGAGATTCACCGGAGGCCTCCAGCAATTCTTCTAGAAAGCTGTGAGGAGATCAGGTCTTTGTCTTTATGTATGCAGAGGACCTGGACTATTCTGTGCTGTGGTTCTGTCCTGATATGACAGTGGTCCCATCTGAGTTTTCATATATACTGACATTAAAGTCATAGCATAGATAGTAGCAGTGAAATGTTGTAAAAATGTACACCTACTTGCAAAGAAGAAGGATTTTTTTGGCTTTCATGGATGACAGTGTCATTACGGGAATAAATCACAGCAGATTAGAAATTTACACAAGAGGTCTTGCTTGTTAAAATTTGGGTCAACTTATTCATCTACCAGGAGAAATGACAAGGTACCTCTAAAGATTTAAGCCCTGACATCTGGAGTCTCAATTCTGTAAATATCACTGCACAGCAGACTAATAAAGTGAGATTTTATTCAATTTAAACATAAATGGGTTGGCTTTTCCTAGTTATCTGTTTAGCTTGGCTATTGATGCCAGTTGGTAGTGCTGGATTGATACCCTGACAGGCTCAACTACTTGCCTGTGATTGAAGGCAAACTCTGTGTGCCTGTACGGTGTCTTCATACCAACACTGGCACTTAGAGAGTAACTGGGTCTTACTTTGTTTTAAAAAGAACTGGAGAACACCAGCCCCAAGCTATCTGAGAGCTTTGTTTTTACTTCAGCTGGGAAAGCTAAACAGATTGCTTTAGTAATTAGGCAGATACAAAGTCTTCAGAGAAATGAAAACTGTTTGTTCTGTTCAATAACTATGAGCTCAGAATAAGACCAGATGTACTTAATTCCCCATTCAGCTCTCATAATAACATAATAAATTAGGATTATGAATTCCTCTGTTCTAACACATTATAAGGGTGACATTTATAAGACGCCAAGAGATGAAATGCATAGTTCTGCAAGATCAATTAGTTTTAACCCATGTTGCTTTTGCTACAGAATTTTCAGATCTAAGTATTCCAGAGGGGAACATTTTTCCTTTTCCTCCTGAGAAAATTACGCAGTGTGACACATAACACCTGAAAGTGCCAGGTATTGACCAGATCTTACCAGAACCTGGGAATAAGCCTGGGAAAGGCTTTGAATTCCACAGTATCTTCTAAAGCACTTAGCAGTCCCATCTGTAGAACGTAAACATAGCCACAAGCTTCTTTCTAATACTGCTCACCTATTGTTGGAGCTACAAGTACAGACATACAAACACCCCAGTGGAGAGTAGGTCTCTCTGGTCTTAATCCTTTTATGGATCACACATGAATCTGTGAGAAGGGTTAAGGACAACAGTCACTTCGTTGGTCCCTCTCTCTTTAATGTTAATTAAACTTTTTAGTTAATAAACTGTTAGAGTTTTGGCTGGAAGCCTGGATTGTAGATTTCAATACAGAGCTGCTGAAAAAGTACATAGAACAAGAAACCAGCCCATCCTCATGTGATGAGATGGTCACACAAATGTGTTTTCAAATTTGAGTAGCTGCTGTGTTTTGCTTTAATTTTCCCTTTTTTATAAAAACCCCTTCCTTCCTTCCTCTCTCTCTCACTCCTTCCCTTCCTTCCATCCTTCCTTCCTTCCTTCCTTCCTTCCTTCCTCCCTCCGTTCCTTCCTCCCTCCCTTCCTTCCTGCCCTCCTTTTGTGCTTTAATTTGTACCCACTGACCCTGGTCTTGTCTGTGGGTGACACTGTGAAACATCTCACTCCCTCTTTCTTAATGCCCTCGGTCAGGTATCTGCACACTTGGATAAGATTCCTCTTCTCTCCATCATCTTTGTGGCCCTAAAACACATTTTAAACTCAGGCATGCTACAGCAGAAGCACTGATGGAACAACTATTTTGTCATAACCAGCAGCGTTAACAATGTCATCTTCTCGAATAACAAATCGTTAACCATCCTCAGTTGGGTCATGTGCCCTAATGAATGTAGCACCAAATGGCTCACAAATGTGGAGGTCAGACAAGCAGCACTGACCTGGGTAAATAAGGTACTGTGCAGAAACCCTCTGGAACCATATGAGGAGTGCTATTTCTCCTTAAATTATAGTATCATGGTCCCAGAGCTGTTACTCTTATTAATGACCTCAACCACTCTCTCTTTTTTTTTTTTTTTTTTCCTTCCTTTTTATAAAAAAGTTCCAGCTTGTCAGCTGCATATTTTTTAAGATTCTTTGAAGCTTACCAAAACAGCAGTAACAGAGACTGAGGTCATAGAATCATAAAATCATAGAATCACAGAATGATTTGGTTGGAAGGATCATCTCTGATCAATCCTGCTGCCACAGGCAGGGATGCCACACACTAAACCAAGTTGCTCAAGGCCCCACACAACTAGTCTGGATAGAACAATGCAGAAACATTTGGCCAATACCTCAGTCTCTGTTGTTGCTGTTTTAGCAAGTTTCAAAGAATCCCATTACTTTAACTCATCATATTGTTTTTATAACGTTCTTACAGACTGCACATCCTTTTCTGCAAATTCTTGAACAATGATCTGTGGAGCATTGTCAAAACTTCCACCCTGAACCCAGCCAGTTCCTCTGTTGCCAAATACAGCTGTGCTTGGGTTTTGTCTCTAAAACAGCAACCAGCTGGTAACCAGCAGCTGTTTACCTGCTACCCATTTGTATTTCACATGCAATTAACAACTACAGTAGAAAGTACATCCTTAGGGCTGAGAGCCAATAGATACTCAACCACAATAATCCTTTTCTTCTTCACCTAGGGTTTAGATCTGTTTTTGTTCCTATTAAAATGCCTCACACAGTTAAGACAATGTTGGGAATCTTCCAGTTTATGCTTCATTTTTTCTCGTATGCTAAGCACTTACTAATAGAGGTGAAACTTGAAGATTCTAGCTTCCATCAGCACTTCTTCCAACTCAGGCTGAATTAAGAAAAAACAAAAAATCCTGAGGCTGATATTAAAATCAAACAATTTAATTTGCCTTCCGACTCTGGAAACTAAATGGATGATGATCACGAAGTCTTCTCTATAAATGCCAGTGCTGGGATTGTGTTTTATCAGTTGTTTCTCCAATGACAGGTAAGGTAATAACTTTGTGGGCTTGGGACTTGAAGTTCTCAGGTGGATGAGGGGAAAAAAACCCTCTTAAATCTTGCACAGCTTTTCAAGTGTTTTTAAGATGGTGATGTTTTGATAGTGTTGTAGTTATTCACTTTCTGTGTAAGCAACGTACCAAGGTAAGATAGCATCTGTCTTCACTTCCCTGAGGGCACTACAGCACTTGAAAAATAAAATTCTGTTCCTGTACATCTGGCTAAAGGTATTGCATTTTGAGAACTTTCTTCCAAGTGGTTGGATAAACTTTGGGTATCTGATAATTCTGGTTTCCACATAACACCTTTACAACCAAATTTTCCCAGATGTGAACTATGCAAAGAGGCACAGGCACAAATTCCTGGTTTCCCAGGTTGCTTTTGCCTATTTTTATTGTCTATTGAATGCCTGTTTCCTGCTGCCCTGCCTCCATGCTGACCTGGAGATCTGCACATTAGTTTCACAACCTTTAGCGGCCAGGCACTGTCAAACTACTTCAGCTTGAAACAGAGATGAGAGAGTCATGTTAGCTGTCTGTACTGAGGTACATCTCCCTGGAGTTCCTTGAATCTGTTGTGCCACGTACCATCTGCTTTATTGCCTAAGACCACATAACCTGGGAATGTCAGGTGACATGACTAAAAAGTTATAATAAAGCAGTTAAAACATAATTGCATGCCTGAGTGCACTAGTTGCACTGAAATACATGTATTATTTTATTCTAGTCTCAATGGAGTGTTGCAGAGTAGAGCACGCTGAAATGATTCTTACAGAGGCTTGAAATAATGCAGGTAAAGGATCTGAAGAACTCCCCAAACTCTCTCCTGTTTGTAGTGGGTACTTCAAAGGATATGGAATGAGAAAGCAGGGGCAAAGATGTATTTTGTAGACTGTTGTGATGAACAAGGAGACAGCAAGACCACAGTATGCTGCTGAAGAAAAGGAGAGCTGTGGAGCTATGAAATAAATTGATAGAAGCAGTCTGAATTTTATGTAGCATGTACTAGAAAAACCATGACATATTCTATATTTTGTTTTTTGA
>VXAY01006113.1:80229-96494 GCA_013399855.1 Oxyruncus cristatus
TTTTTTTGGTGTGCTATGGTAAGGGAAACTAGATAAATAAAATATTGGAAAGCAGAGGGAAGAAAGCAAAAGCTAGGTTTACTGACAATTAGCAGTAGGACTGAGACTTGTATAAAAAGACTACGAGAATATTACAGCTCTACTGGGTGAGGAAAATAACTACACTCATGAGCGTGCAGAAACAGAGGGCAGGTCCAAGGACCTGAGTTACTGACAAGATTATCTTTCTTCGTTAGAGGCAGGTGCTCTCTATTAATAATGTATTATTATTTTATTGTTTTATTTTATTTTCTACTCACCTAATTTTCTATGCTTAAGTGTAATAGTGTAAAATGAAACTAGAGTATGTTTGAGGAATGAAGTATTTGGCTGTTAGCACTACTACTAATTGGGTAAACTGCTCACATAAAAGCGGAGTTGGCCACTAGGCACACAGTTGGGAAGTCGTAAAAATGTGAAAGCTAAAGCTCACCTTGATTTCAGGGATTATGCAAATTTGGCATGGAAAGATGGAAAAGAAATTGAAATGAAAGGCAAGTAGCACTGAGGCCTATCATTCATGAGTCCATCTACTCTACACCCAGATTTCTTGATAGATAGGAAAATACAGATGAAAAAAGAGTAAGAAGCTGGTATATCAGGCTCATAAAACTGAAGCATTAACATTTTTTAGAGTGTGAACACCCTTAAAATTCAATAAGATAAGGAATCAAAATTGAGTATACCTAGCAATGATTTCTTATTTTATTACTCAGATATTGAAAGCTGTTGCCAGTGTAGTGTTGGGACTTTCTGTTTTTTGTGCTGCTAAATCTTGCTGCAGTACCCAATGTCTATTATAATGAGCCACTATAATTGCATGGAGAGCTAAAAACAGGGTCTAAAATCACAGTAGGGTTGATTTACAGCCCAGTGAATGAAAACAAGCAACTTGGAAACACTTCAGTGTGAATGGAAAAGTTGTCACTGGCATGTATTCAGCTGAGGAGGAGAAAGCAGGAACACATGGAGCTGACAGCCGATATCCATTTTCTTCATCTCCTCGGAATCCTTTTCACAGACACACCCCAGTAATCCTCATGTTCACTCGGGACTGGTGTCCACATGGTTGTGATTAAGAGAGGACTGCTCTTGGCACATGCTGGTGATGTGTAACTGGTCGTCTTTCTGTCCAGAGTGTAGCAAAAACATGTTATTCCGCCTTGCAATCCAGAAATAGCAAAGTCTCCTGGACAAGAGGGAGAAGTATCTGAATGTTTTCCCAGAGCAATCCATGGTTCCCAAATAATTTCCCATTGCTTTTAATTTTAAAGAAATGAAATATTTGTTCTCCTTATAGTCTTATAGTTCTCAATCAGTCTTAAAACCAAGCTTCTGGAAATACAAATGGAAGGTCTTAAAAGGTTTTACTTGCTGCTTAGTCTTCAGGGTTCTGATTGCTCTGAGAAGGCTGCTTAACACTGGTAATTGCCATCAGATGGGGGTGCTATGTTTGCATCAGTAAGGACACTTTCTTTTTGAAAACTCAGCACAAAACCTGTCTGTTTGAAAATACTTATGAAAGTACAATCACACATTCTTGCATAGACCACTGGAAGAAAAGTGAACAGTAGAAATGATTTTTTACTGCAAGCTGCTGAAGTACAGAAGCATCTATCAGTATAGAAATCGATTGCAAGGAAACAGCCAGAACTTGGTTGATATTAATTTAGGGACTTGTTCTTCACAATGTGTCTAAAGCTAAATTAAAAAGATATTTCAACATAGTCAGGACCACATTTTAGGGATTTTATGATAATGAGTAGGGCCTTTGGTTGGTAACTTCTGCTAATTGAAAAACTTAATTTCAGTTCTAGAGATAAAAATTAATTTGCATATTTCCCTTCTCCTTTAGACACATTTGCAAAACATTAAGCTTCTAACTCAGGGTCTATTTTTCTATTACTGCTTTCAGAAATGAGAGTGGAAGCAATACAGTTTACAGAGCATTCAAGTAGTGCTATGGTGTTGCTATTCACCACAATCACATAAACTATTTGTAACTGTGAGGCCGAAGGAATGGAACTACAGTGGTGAGCCACTGGAGATGAGGAATATAAATTCTTGAGACAAGTGTGTAGCGATTTGGCTATCCAAGTTCCTTAGGACTCCAACCCTTCAACTGGAAACATGATCTCCAATTCTTCCTTGTTTATTAAATTCTGCCATAGGCATCCTACTATTGACAGGGTTAGCTGCATCTCTGCAGGAATATAGTCATTATTCAGCACCTATGGAGATGACTCTCTTGTTGCAATAGCTTAAGCCAAGACTGTGAATCTTACTGTGCCTTAAACTTTGCTTATATTTAAAATATTTTTTTATTTTAGGAAGGGAACACAAAAGTAACTTTAGTATTATAATTTTCAAGCAAGAGTATGTTTTTATCTATGAAAAGAAAACTGTATTTTCTTTGACCTGTGATTGCCACTCTTCATCTCAACTTCTGGTTGGTGAGCTTGCTGCTTACGCACAGCTCCTGGCTCTCCTGTCCTTGTGGAGCTGCTGGAACCTTCCATGACACCCTTCTCCAGGGGCATCAAGAGAAGCCTTTTCAAAGCAGGGTCAGGAGCAAAGGGAGAAATCCTGGAGCTGAAGAAGGTACATACGTTTTGAAAAAAAAAAAACATGTAGGGCTTCTTCATTTTTGGCTCTTACCCTTTGGAAAACTTTGGGCAAATTTCATATGCAAAGAATGGATGTTGATACTAGACTGAAATGACTTGGAAATGGAATAAACTGTATTTATGACAGTATACTGAAGTGCTTCAACTACATCTACCTTGTATTAAATAAATTTCTCCCTTGAGATCAAACTATTGTCCTTTTGGGGTTGTGGTTTTGTGGGTTTTGTAGGTTTTTTTTGTTTGTTTGTTTGGTTGGTTGCTTGCTTTTACTAAGGAAAAATCTGTAGAAAGCAATGAGTTTAACATTTCTGCAGACACAACTAAACATAAAAATGCCACAGAAATATTAGAAGCTACTAGTTTTCCACAGCTGAAGTAGAGTGTGGACAGGCAAAGACAACCTAAAAACTGACCCATAAATTTTTCTCCTTTTTATTTCTTTTTGGTACATTGTTGTTTGTGATAGTTTTATTTGCAGAAGAACTTAAACTGAAATAGCAAGATCCAGTATGATCTTAATGAGTTAAGTGAGACTCAATAATGCAGGATAACTTAAATTAAGAAGTTGGTTTTTTATCTTTGTTTTTTGATGGAGTTCCAGAAATACCATGAAATATGGGATCTCAGACAAAGATGCTTCAGACCTATACGTTTTCATGATGAAGAAAGATAAAGAAAACTAGAGTTTATTCTTTCTTTTGTAGGCAAGGCTGAGACAAAATTTCTGAAATGAAAAACTGATTCATAAGAGCCCTACAGTTCCCCAAATCATACCTTGGTGAATATGTATTTTGTCTAGGAGGCACAGCTTTACACCCACTGATCTGATGAGGATTTGTGACAGCTTCAGTCATCACAGCTATTCTTTTTCCCTGAAACTGGCTGAGGAGTTTTGTGAGAGAATCATGTCTCTCTCCTCACTCAGAGGTCTAAGCGCAGTAATTCTGAGTGAGGCATTGTTATCTTTTCCACACTTTTAAATTTTCCCCTGTGTCTGTAGGCAATTCAGAATTCCCTGTGTCAAACATCCATATAGTAATCTACCAGACTAGTGGAAATCTGTCCAATGTTCTTCTGAAATAGATGAACTTCACTGCTAAATTCCCCATTTAGTTCACATGGCTCATGCCTTTTTGTTGTCTGTTTTGACCCTTTAATTTTGATACCTACAGTACCTTAACCTCTTAGAGTCCACTGTTGGATATTCAAATAACATATTCAAACAACATTTTTGCTCTCTTGTCCCTTAATGTTCTTGAACTTCGTCTCTTCCTCAGCCTCATATGTCTGCTCAATCTCTCTTGCACACTGTTATTCTCCAAGGCCAGTCTTCTAGCCTGTCTTGCTACCTAAAATGCCAATTCCTTTTGCATTCCATTAATTATCACCAGAAAACTTTGCTTATTCCTTGCCACCACTAAGCTTTGAGCTTTTTTTCAGATAACTCCCTCCCTTACATAGTATGTTATTGGGTGTTATCCATGATTACTCATGCTTGAACTTAATTTTTTCCTTTAATTAAAACCATTAAATTGATTGGTCAGGGAATCCATTAATTACTACTCCTAAACTCCAATCAAGCCTGAAAAGATGCCTGAATATCAATGACTCAGAAAATATGTTAACTCCTGAATGTGCTGTATGTTTATCTGGAAAGGTTGATAGTTATGTCACATGCTATTGCTGCCTTTAGAATTAACATTAAAATTAACCACATGTGAGAAGTTGGTTATGGAGTTGGATACACTATTTTTTGCTTCCAAGGTAAGTATAGCACTTGTGTTTCAGTGACTGTAAGATCACTGATGAAAGAAAGAGTTTGCCTTCTGTCTGGAGAAAGTTCACTCTGGGAATAAAACCAAGTTATTAAAAAAGGGAATTGTTCGTAAACAAGATGAAGGAAAGTATGAGGGGAGGCAGAAAAGTACAGAGAATGCTTTTCCATCTGCATGACTTGTCTCAGAGGGTAAAAAATTGTTCATTTCTGGTGTCTGATCTGTGGGTACTCTCTGGAGACTTTCCTGAATACGTATCAGGATACAAAACTGAGCACACAGGAACAAACTTACCGCTCTGTAAAAATAAGCTGTGGAAAGTGACCGATGCATCATGAGGTGTGTAGTGCATAGGAAATGTAAATGGCAAACCCAGTTACATGTAGGGTTCCTAACTGGGGTTGTGCTAATTATGAATAGGGGCAGAAAGAAAGCAATACCTCGTGGACTGAGGCTCATGGAGGTAATTTTTGTTGAACATAGTAATGGTTACTGCAGCACTGTAGACATGAATGCTCTGAGGAAATGGAAGTGCATCCATCACATGACTAAATATCTCATGATTTTGATTCTATGTCTCACAGCCAGATTCCTTTTTTCCTCTGGAGGTGGTATAGGTTGGTCTTTAAATAGGTGTAGACAGAGAGATTTCTTAGTCCTTTAGCTGATCTGCCATGGCATAGGTCATAATCTTGTTCTGTAAGAGCTCTATTGCCCTTCACACTAACCTGCTGTCTCTTCTTCAGAGACATCTGATCTTAGAGTATTTGCCTCTGCTTTGAAACTCTTTTCAAATCTTTTCTAGTTTGACATAGACACTTTCTCTTCTGATTCTTGCAGTGAGGGTCAGAATCTCAGTCTCAGATGTCAGCCTCTCTGTAGACATGGACTGCTCCTATATGATTTCCCTGGAACACTGTACTGAGAAACTCATTGATTGTTGTTGTGTGTTAAACGGACAGGATACCTGCTGCAAGAGAATCACCAAGTGTTGTTTAATTACTTCACAGACTATTAAAAATAAAGGGAAATCTTTGGAACTGGCTTCTCAATATAGGTCACAGTACTGCAGTCCTCCGGCAATTATTTTCTTTTTGTGGATTCTTATTTGATCCCTCTGGACAGATGGGATGTTGTTAGAGACAATCATGTACCAAGTAACAGCTATCCTGCTTTTGAATTTGTGTCTGCCAATAAAGTACTGTGGAGTTGCCTGATATGATAATGATGTCAAAGAACAAATGTCAACTTTCTGCATATTTAAAGGACTCTGGCCCTATATATAAGTTAATATAGTGAGATATGAAAGATAATCTGCAGACATAGAACAGACCTATTATAACATTTTTCTTTGGGAAAACATCTGTGAGATTTTTAATTCTATGAACCTTCAAAAATATATTTTCTACAAAGTTCTTTCTTCTTTCATGTCACTATTTTAAAAAATCTGCTTACTAGAATGACATAAATTGCTTATAAATACTTTTGAATGTTTTACATGCTTTATAGAGGCTGTAGAGCTCTAGAGACAAAAAAAACCCCAACTATTTTAATTTTTCCATTTCCCATTCTATATTGTCCCTGTGCTTGCAACCCAAAATCACATATATTATATGAAATCTGATAGTTTTATTGAAGCAATGTGTTATGTTCTTTCTATTTTGATTGGATCACATCACATGGGAAAAAGACTGGCAAATGGTCTTAGTAACATGATATTTCAAGGTCTTTATGGTCTAGAATAGGAATGATTCTCTAGATAGTCACAACCTTATATTGTCTTTAAAGTTCGTGGGCATCCCACTGGAGTGATGTCATTCCCACACTCCTAGATCTCTCATTCAGCTTATAACTTCTTGTACTCTGACCTGACCTTTTCAAGTTTCTCTTTTGCCCAGGGGACAGAAAGAGCAAAAACTAATATATGTCTCCCTGGCTTAGGTCAATTCTTGACCCTTGGACTGTTGGGTTTCTATGAAACTTAGAAATATTGAATCTTTGACTCTTGTTGAAGCTGAGGAAAAAAACAGTTTTCACTGATTTTGATGCAGTCAAAATGGGGAAGAAAGTATGAAAAATCGATATGAAAAATTCATTTCATTAAACACCTGAGTTGTCTGACAATATCATTACACTTTCTGGTTTTATTTCTCCCTTAGTCTATTGAATGCTGAATTGTCAATTTATAGCTGGGGGGGTGGTGTATTTATTCCTGCACTGCATCAAATAATTCGTAGTGAAATCCATTTTTGAAATAAAAAATTGCCTGAACTGTGATATGAATAAGATTGGATTTAACAATTAAAATCTTTCCAAAGAATGACTTTTAACTTCTATTGCAGTCTTGTGAATGAAAGTGGAAATGCTAATAATTTAATACCACGCCAATTCTATGAATTTTAATAGTGTATTATCATGTCAGTCATTTTAGATCTGAGTCTAACTAGCAGTTGGGCACAATTATTATGATGATTTTCTATAACTGGTAAACTGAAAATAGGAGTACTTAGCATCTGGATAGAATGCACAAGGCCTGAGAATAAGTGTTTCTTAAAGAGTTGCTCTCTTTTCAATCTTTAGATTATAGCCCAGGATCCTGATAGTATGTCTTGACCTGGGCATGAATCACCAGTCCATCACTGTGTCATTTTCTTCCAATTCATCACTGGAAAAGAGTAATTAATTGAGCAGACAATAATGTTTTAAAACGTTTGGATATTATGCTAGAAAATTTTGTCTAGCCACCCAAAATGCCCAGAAGAGTCAATTTTGTAAATTCTATGTAAAGTAGGTATACTGAAGATTATATGGTTCATATTATGCCGTGGTACAGACATAAATGTGATTTTTTTAATCTTACTGGAAGGAAACTCTTGCTGTGGCTGTTTCTAATTTAGGTTTTGGGTTTTTTATGTTTTTCTTAATCAAGCAAGAGATCTACTAAAAAAAAACAGAGAAATCCTTAGTTATCCAAGTGTACTGGCTCCAGTTGTGATGGAGGCTATTCATTATAGACTCATTTTCCTTCCATAGAGGCAACTGAACCAAACTGAACATAGCCATGTTTTCTACTGCTTTCTTTTCCTTTTGGTCAGGCCTTGTGAAACTTAGACAGTCTGTCTTTCCCAAAGTCATACCCAGTTGTTTTTTCAGTATCTCCAAAGACAGAAACTCCACAAGTTCCCCAGGACAACCTCTACCAGTGGTTGTTCACCTTCACAGTGTAAAGTCTTTCCTGATATTCAGAGGGAACCTCATGTGTTTCAGTTTGTGCCTGTTACCTCTGGTCCTGTCACTGGACACCTCTGGTCCTGTCACTGGACACCTCTGAGAAGAGCCTGTCCCTGTCCTCTTTGCTCCTCCCCTTCAGGTATTTATATACATTGATAAGATCCCCTCTTATCTCTTCAGCCTTCTCTCCTCAAGGCTAAACAGTTTCAGCTCTCTCAGCCTCTTCTCCTAAGAGAGATGCTCCAGTCTCTTCATCATCCTTGTGGCCCTTTGCAGGGGTCTCTCCAGTACGTTCACATCTCTCCTGTGCTGGGGAGCCCATCTCTGGACACAGAGCTTCAGGTATGGCCTCACCAGAGCCAAGCAGATTCAAATATAGTAGAGGGCTTTGACTAATCCTTCTTTCTAACAGCTGCCTGTGCTTTACCCTATTTTCCAGCACATACAGAATTGTCCCTGAGTTACAGTGAGCCGGTATTCACAAGGTCCATTTTACCCAAGTGAAAGTGTTAGAGAGGTTTTACCTTGTAACACTGACCGCACAGAAAAACACAGTACATTTATTTTGAGGACATCTCTGTCTCCTTCACATCATCTTCCCTCCTGTGGAATTACTTGTTTTGTACCTATCTTGTCAAGGCGTCTGGAACAGGTGCTAAAAATAAAGTCCAATATCATGTTGTGCTAATGGTCTTTAAACAAGGCCAATAGAGCCCTTTGCTGCCTGGACATTAAGCTAAAGTTAAAAATTACTTTCTTAACATTTTAATATATTTATGGACAATCTTCAGCTTTCTGGAAACTAAATCATAGAGGAAAAAACCTCTGGAGATCATCTCATCCAGCATTCCTGCTCATAACAACACCGACTCAGAAGTTTGATTAGATTTCTCAGGCTCATGTCCAGAGGGGTTTTGGTTATCCCTAAGGATGGAGATTTGCAAGACTCTCTGAGCTCTTGTTCATCATATAAAAGAATGTTTTTCTTTGGCTAACCAGAATGTTCTCTACAACAGGTTGCAATTTTTTTCCTCACATCTCTTTGCTGAGCATTTCTAAGAATCTGACCCCATCTAAGAGTCTTGACTCCATCTTCTCCATTACCACTCAGGAGGACCTGAATAGATCAATTGATTCCTACTTTAGGTTTTTTTGAGTGTTTTGGGTTCCACACCTCCCCCTGCCCCCTGCTGCCCACACAAAAACCCCCTAACTATTCCATACAATTACATGCTACACAGCCATGCAACTGACTTTGGAGACCTTGGCTGGATTCATCCCAACTGGTGAAAGCATGGGTGATTCTAAAACTGGACACAGAACTGCAGATGTGGTCTCACAACTGTTGAATAGAGGGGAATTGTGTTTTTTTCCAATGTCTTTTACTCTTTTATGCACAATTTTCATAGCTATGTGTATGTGCATTTATACACACATACGTTTGCACACATAAATATTTTATCAGTCTTTTGACTCAAAGGATTATTTCCTCGTAATGACATTTATCAAGAAGACGTGTACATTAGGATTTAGGTTATGTCATTGTTGACATCACAAACTTATTGAAACTGTGAAAAAAAAGAACAGGACGATATTAAAATGAACATATGGACTGCTGAAAGGATTATAGGCAGCCTGTAATGGAGTCACAGTGTAGAATTTACAGCCAAGAAAAAGCATATACAAAACTCTGCACCTCATATGAAAAAGTAATATGTTCCCTAACAAGCTGGAGGAATATCTGAACATGTTTACAAAAATGAGTTGAGAAAAGAAAAGGGAAAGCTCAGGCAGTCAATAATCTTTAATGTAAGTGACTGCTCCTCTCCAAATGTCTTCATGATTTTACTGAAAAATTCAAAAGGACTTTTTTTTTTTTTTGCCTATTCATTTTTTTCTGCAGAGTTTAGCTGCCCCATTTCTTTATTGATAGAAAATGAAATCCACTTTGAAGTATTAAATTTTTACTGTTGTGGCATTTAATTAAGTTGTCTAGAAGAAGGAAAGTAGATTGCATTGTTATAGAAAGATTTTAGTGATTTTCTATCTCCTGTTCTCCTCTCACTGTTACTGTAACTAATTACTGAGAACATGCTGCTTTTACTGGGCTCTCTCAAGGCAAACTAATTACATGGCTCTAATTAAGTGATTTGTTATGCAGACTTTAAACTTTTCCTATTTCATAAAACGTGGCTTAATGCTGTCTTGAGAAAGACAGTAGCAAGTAGCATTAGTAGCAAGAAACTGAAATGGAAATATAGGCTCTTTATGACGATGTTTTGACTATTATTCCAAACTGGCATCTTTCCTACTGACACTTCTAGGGAAATTCTAGCTGAACTCTAAATCTATGGAAGCAGGTGTGTACCACCACTGCATTATATTTAGGGACAAGAAGTCTAAATTAATGTTTTTGTCACTCTTCTCAATGTTTTAGTTTGGGAAAAAAAAATACTCTCTCTTTCACACTTCTAGTGTTTATCCGGTTTTAGAAGAATTGTACTGGGCAAATGCTAAATTCCATCATATAGTATGCTAGTGAATGTTTCCAGGTAATGGAGTGGAAAGCATGATGCCATGCCACTGTGTACCTTTGCCATTCCTCTCTTCCCAGTGGATATTTGAGCCTTTCTGCCTTTTTGATTTAATAACCCAAACATGGTGTTGATAAGTTTTCATAAATGGCACTTGGATATCTAACCTTGAGCACTTAACACCAAATGGGACCAATCCAGTGTTCTGCAGAACCATTCTTACACTTACCTTTCTTACAGAACCATTCTTACAGTTACCCCTGCACAAAATGAATCAATTTTATTACAACAGAATATGATCCAAAGGTGGTGTTTTTGCACCTTCCCCGATAAGTGTGTTTAGTAATAGACAGTAAAGATAAGTATTTTTGCTCTCTTTAGCAGTGAACACACATCATGCTGTGACTGTGGATGAAGCTTGACAAGGACACAGAATAAGAGCTCAGCTCAGTGGGGTGCAAACAGTGCCACAAGGTCTGCAGGGGCTGAGATTGGGTCATGATGGGAGCATGTCTGGTACTGGCTTGTTCTCGTGTGAACAACCACTCAGGAGACACAGCTTAGAGGCAGAAGAGTTGCCTGAGAGTCACAAGCTTTTTGTGCTTTTGACAGGTTTCATGGCAATTCTGGGCAGTTTTATTTCACTTTTCTGAGCCAGTTTCTGACTATTTTTTCTGAGAGAATGCCTTTAGAGAGGTTTTGTTTCAGACATTGGAAAAAAATAAGTACTTCTTTTGGAGGGAAAGATGAATTTATCTGAAATGACACTGCTCTCCTGGAAAATCTGGAATAAGATCATTGATGAACTACTCATCTTTCCACACATGTCCTCTCGTGGAAGAAAGACTGGTGGTATTTGCAACTGTCTCTGTAGTTTGCCATTCTACTTCTGTTGAGTTCTTTTACCATCTGTTTTCTTGCAAAAAATCAGGATAACTGGTCCTGTTTTTCTTTCCACACTTCCTAGAACAGTAAAACTTGGCACTGTAAATGTTTTTGTTCTCTGGCAGCTTTACATTTCTCAAGGGTAGACCCATGACTTGCAAGTCACAATATGTGGGCCAACATGGCATTTGTGACCATCAGCTTGTTGCTTTAATTCTAGCAATTTTTATCTCTTCTCTTGGAACAAGGATGTTAATGAATCATACAGGGTGTTCAGCTAACTAGCTGAACCAAAGTAAGATGCTCTTACCTTGTATATATGCATTATTCTAAATATGTAGAAAGGAAAGCTTACAAGAACCACATTATATAAAAAAGCCCCAGACACCAACAGCAAAACGAACTGGTTTTGCATGTACAGTGACTATTCTGCCTTAAGTATCTACAGAAATGGCAGTGCAAATGATGATTTTGTACTTACTACTACTAGTAAACTACTTTAAGAAGTGTGTTTGTGTGTTTTGAGGCTGATTTGTGGGGTTTTTTTTGTGTTTGGGTTTTGATTTGGGTTTTTTGTGTGTTTTTTTGTTATTGTTTTTGGTGTGGGTTTTTTGGTGTGGTGTTATGAGGGAATGAAACTAAAGAATTGGCCTCTATGTACCTCCTGGGACTGCAGTGGCACCGACATCTGAGTTTATCTTTATCCTTACTAATTGTCTTTTAGAAAAACCTTGGACTTACCTCTCAATTACAAACTATGAAGCAAAGGTTTGAGGATCTAGATGCTAGTAATGGCCTTACTTTAGTGACTACATTGACATGTACTTTCTGAACTTGCAGAATTATTCAAGAGAACTAAGAACGAAACAGGTTTTGTGTCTCCTATTTCCTCCCACAAAATCCCTGAGGTTTCTTGTAGTTTGGTGTCCCTGCTCTATGGTAAGGACAAGAGAACGCCTGCTCAACATCAGATTGCCATGGCATTTTCCAATAGGCAAAAATGTCCCTGTCTTCTTTGCATAGATTCTGGAAAACAAACAAAATTAGAAAAATATAGAAAGCTGCAGAAGTGTTAGGAGGAAAAATAAATTTATTAGAGTACAAACTATGTCTTATCAGTTGACTGGGCTGAGTTTTGCCAGATCATCCACTTCAAGAGAGATTCACTTTGGGAGGTAGTTTTCAAAACTATTCATTAGAAGAAAGATATGATTTACAAGCTGAATGTTTCAATAAGAATCTTAAAAGTTCTGCATTCTCTTCCCTCAGGAAGACTTGCTACTACTGGTGAAATGGCAGCAGGAGATGAAATTGAAATGCTTTGTGCGACCTCAGAAAGTAAAGAACTGCTGTGCCTGAAACACTTACAGTGAGGAGAATTTCCAAAGCCTTTACGCAGACTTCCTGAAAGGATATATTTTAAAAAAATCACAATATATTAAAGCAATAATCTATACAGTGGTCCCAGAGTATGTGGCAATAGCGTGATCGGTAAGAGTCATAACAAACACAGAGATGTGAATATTGCCATTTTGAGAAAAGACAAACTCCTCATTCCGAGAGGAGCATTCTTCCAACAAAGGGTGCCTGACTGCAGCTTCTTGGGAGTGGATTGGACTTTGGATCTAAGATGTAGAAGTAGTTATGAAATTCTCACCCCCTGTGTGACCTGTCTTCAGCTTCAAAACAACAAGTTTCACCCTCTGTAAGGGTAAAAAATAGGTGAAATATTGCTGGAGACAAATCAAGGTAACTAGAACAAGGTGACTGATTTTTTCCAATTATTATTATTATTATTATTTCCTATTATTTATTTAGAAATCCAGTGTAGTCAGTAGAGAAAAGTTTTCAGGCACTCCAGAAGCTCAGCTTAGTGCCTCTGAATTTCCATTAGCTGTAGAAGGAATCTCAGAAAACTACCTTAACTAGGAGGAATTTGGACTTCATCATAAATTATACTGTGCTTGAAGAGAGATTACTATAATAAGTATCTCACTGCTTCCTCTGGTATGGTTAAGCAGAACAGAACAAATTCACCAAGAAAAAATCAGCTGGGTAAAGTAAAATGCATCTACAAATGGCAGGATTTTTGTGTATATGAGACCTCAGCTTGAAAAATAAGGGCTGTATCAACAGAGACACTCACAAAGCATTACATTCCTTTTAAATTTCTGGTCTGTCTCTCTATCCCAGGAGAAACACAAAAAGTCATGCATAACTTCTAAATCTACACATGTAGAATCAACAGACTTTGAAAGTATAAGCAATTTAATAATTCCACTAGTTAGATAACAAAAATTTGGGAGAACGGAATTTGAGTAGCACATATCTTCACTGTTACAACTTAATGTAAAAAAAAAAAAAAAAAGGGCAAGTTTTATGGAAAATTACTTGGAAAAAAATGTATTACTAGATCCTTTAAAATCAGGCCACTTGGATATGTGAGATTCTTGAGGAAGTTGATTTTATATGCTCTTGGTGTTTGTGTCTGAGAAAAAAATAAATAGAATACCTGGGCTTGTTTAGCAATAAATAGAAACTTGCTTGGTTTGGCGAGAACTAGTGTGGTAGCCATAGCTAAATATTCTTGTGGGAAAATGAAGAAAATGGGCAAGAGTCCTTCACCCCTTAAGTATTAATATCTGTCTGGGGGGAGATTTTTAGGCTGAGAAATAAGCATCCTAAAAATGCTACTGCTCTCATTGGTACTGAAGATGCCACTGACCTGGTTATATGATGGATAATGTTATCTTTTATTCTCCTAATTTATTTATTTGTTCAGTTCAGACAAACCTATCAAAAATTAAATTTTTTTAAATTAAAAAATTAAATCTATATACTCAGTTAATTTTTTTTTTAATATTGCTGAATCATTTTGATCAGTTTAATAAAAATCCCTGATTAGGACTTAAAACATTAAAATAATAATTCTCTCTTGGAAAGGAGAGTTAAATTTCTGTTACCTCAATAAGAACCTGATGAAGTTTTTCGGAGTTTTTCAGAGTTAATTGTGTCTTAAAACCCTATGTGCTCCATTACAAGGAAAATATGAGATTAAACTTACCAGTTTGACTGAAATTTTATAAAAACATCATCAGTGGTGCACTGTGGATATGGTGACTCATTTAAAATGATAATTGAATTTGGGAGAAATATCAAGCCAATAAATGGATTATATAGGCAGTACTCTGCAGAAAAGAAGAAAAATCAGATGATCTTTAAGGACCCTTCCAACCATTCCATGATTCTAAGATTTTTAAAGATCCATTCCATAAAAGCCAAACCTTTAGATGGCTCAGCATTTCTATTTTAAGGCCTAAATACAGTCCTTCTAATACTTAGCCCATTCATGTCCCCAAAACAGACACGAGAGTAACTGTGAAGTAAAGCACAAGAACTGAATGCCCCTATAAGACACATCTTGTTAGTTAGAACTTCTATGTTACTCCTGACGTCCTTCTTGTGACGTACCCAGAATATGGTGCACATGCATGCAGCACAGACATCAGATTTTGGTTCTAAAGGACTTAACCCAATGTCTTCTATCTGGAGATGTGCTGAGAATCAGCAGGAGAAAATAAAAAGATTAGTGCTGAAAATAAAGGAAACAAAAAAGCTGAAAGGCTTGCTTAGGCTCTTGTTTAAGATATATTGGAACTATGTTTCAGTCTCTTTTATAACTCAAATGCAGAGACTGTACACTTCTAGCCCTTTGATTAGCACAGCAGAATTGATTCTCAATAGTAAATAGTGGATGAGAAATAACTGTTCTTTTTTAAAAAAAATGCAATATTTGAAAATTAAGTTGTCCATTATCCCTCCTGCTGGTAGATTTTTCTTTATCAAATAAAAATAGTTGCTTCAGTTCTTTTATATCAAAATATTTAAGAAAATAATATTCTTAAAACAACTTTTCTTGCTCTTTCCTGAAAAGGTCTTTTTTTACCTCTTATTACAAGGCAATGTGACTTCTAAAATTTGCCCACTTACGTACTGAACAACAAAACAGATCCCCCTGCTGTTAAACTCCTGGGTCCCAGTTAATTTCAGTCATCTGCACCCCTGCCAGATATATGATTCTCATTCAGCACTATTGTATTAGTTGCTTTTTGCAATAAGTCATTTTTATTCTACTCTCCTGGGCTAGCATATATGCTTGATGTATAATTTCAGTAAATTCCCTCAAACTGGGCAACACCAGACTTTGTATAAATAGGAAATTAGGCATATGGTCTTAAAAAGTGCTTTTCCAAGATTTAACAGTGGCTGAAGACAAAGCTATTACTGTCTCCTTTAATAACACTGTCAATAACCATAAATCTGTGCTGAAACAATTTCATTTGCTTCGGACATAGAGATAAAATTATGACTCAAAATCAAGTTTCCACTAGAACTTGCCTGTTTGCCAGAACATTTACTCTCTGCAGCCTGCCCTGGTTGTCATCAGACAGTGGAGAGAAACCAGAGCAGAAGTGTGGGTGGCTGGGCAGAGAGGGGGACTGGAGGCAGACTGAGGGCATTGTCCTGTGATGAGCCCAGCTGCCTCTGCTGCCTACTCTGCCTTTGGCATCTGCTGCACTGTGCGTGTGAGACTGCAGCAGGAATTCCTGTGGGAAGAAGCATGTCCAACATGGCCCTGGGCCTGCAGGGGCCCATGGCTGTTCTCCTCAGCATGTGGGTGCACCCACAATGGGGCACGAGGAGAAGGGGAAAGGCAATAGAAGGTAGAGAAAGCAGCACCCAGGGACTGTGTGAGGGAAATAACAATTTATTTCCTTTTCCTTGAATAAAGGACTGCAGGAGCCCTGCTAGTGCTGGCAGCAGAGTGGCCTCTTGCAGGGCTAGGGAGAGTCCCGGGGCAGGGGGCCCTTCTATTTGGGGTGTGCCCGGGCCCACCAGGACATTGGTCCCTGCCCAGGACAAGACTGGACTGGCTGCGGCTGCTGCCCTGGGCAGAGGGACCTGCCACTGTCATTGACTGCCCCGGCTGCTCCTGGGGCTGATCCTGCTCTGTGGGGATAGGCACAGGAGGAGGATGCCTGGGACCCCTGTGTAGGGTGGCCTTTGATGTACCAGCTTCTGCCTCCACACTGGGGCCTTCAGGGCCACTGGCAGAAGACCCCTCCCAGGAGCTGTTGGAGCTGAAGCTTGTGGAGCTGGAGCTGGCTCTGGCC
>VXAY01006116.1:0-53317 GCA_013399855.1 Oxyruncus cristatus
TGATTCTATGATTCTAAAGGTCTTGGCCTGCATCAGTTTATTTCTGACACTCACAGAGTAACAAAGGTAGAGAAAGAAGAAAATGTTTCGTTAGGACCAGTCCAGGTAAACTGCTGGCAAAACTCCTGGTTCCACAGTCCTGGTTCCACACTGGGAATTCCTTACAAGAAGCCATGCTTATGGCAGATCCCCTACTCAGGAGAGCTTCAATCAAAGACAAAAAGTTTCACTGGTGACCAGTCCTAAAATAAGCATTTACAAAACAGATCTGAATATACTTATATTTTTCTTCTTCCTCTTAATACATATAAGTACATTACTTTACTTTTTCACATTATTATGACCATAAAGCAAAACATCTATCATAACAAATATATAGCAAATTACTATTTATTGACTTTTACTTAAAATCAGGTTTCTTCAGTAAAATTCTTGTAGTCTTTTACCAAATCCATATTGAAATCAGGACCAGAACTGTAACAGAAATTAGGAGATACCATATTATTAAAGAATAATACAGGAGGAAGAGGGCCCTCTAATTAGCTCCCATATGTATCTTCTAACCTGAAAGTTCATTCGTAAACTTCTCCTTCTACAAATCCCAGGTTTTCTACAAAAGAAAACCTTTTGTTATATGTTACTGGGAAACAGACAAGAGCCTAAAATAAAATAAAAGCTGAAAGATCTGAAAGTGGTGAAAAGAGAGCACCAACATGTGGTACTGAAACAATATTAAGTAGACTTTGTTTTATAAACAAAGAAACCAACACCCCAACCTCAGGATTAATGAACTGAGCTCCTTTTGAGACTTCAGTTAGAGATGGTGCTGGAGGCCAACATGCTACTTTTGAAAAACAAAATTGGTAGTAATCCTCCAAGTCCTTTCCCAAGGATTCTAAAAGGCACAGTCCCAGTCAGACACTGAACCACTGGAACCAGCTGCTTCCTCCCCCAGCCTGGGCAGGTGTAGTGCCAGGTGTATGCTCAGAGCACACACCCATTCTGCTCTGTGCACAGGCCTGAAACCAGGAGTTACATGAACTGGAAACAGCAAAAAGTCTCTGCACTGATGTTTGTTTGGCTTCTAACTGGATAATACAATGATAAAATGAGCTGTAGCACACAGAATCTGCAAAATTGTAAGGGCTTACCGTAAGATCTACTGATGTGCTTTTTGTTCTTAGATGCACACAACCAGGAACACCTTTTATAAGCTAGTATAAATAAGAACTCATTTCAAGTTTAACAAGTCAAGCTTTAAAACCACCAAGATGATTTAAGCCAGCAGAAGAAACCTGCATCAAAATGCAACAAAATTTACGTGCAGAGCACAAATTAAAGGGTCAATCAAACTGGGGGGCTGGGGGAATACAATGACTTACAAGTTCATAGCGTGAAAAGCGTCAGCTTCAACAAAACACAAACCGTTAGCAAATTTGTTCAGAAAAAAAGGTAAAATAACGATTATTTTCCATTAGTCTGTTTTCTTGAACTATTAGAAAACATTCCAAACTGATTTACAGTCACAGGAACCAACTTCACAGATAAATTATTTCTGGATTCCCAGAACACATTCAACGACCCAGTTCAAGTTTCACAATCTTGTATTCAGCCCAATTGACTGTGTTTGATTAGATGCACATTATCTGCCTTTCTGCTCCTTCGCACAACCCAAGAAACGATTGCTTTATGACAACTGGATATATAGTTATAAACTCAATACACAACAGCCTTGCTTTCTGGCTCTCTCCAAAACCACACAAATTCTCAGCTCCTTGGACAAACACACAGAAAAACCAAACCAACCAAACAAAAAAAACCCCAGAAGCGTCAGTCAAAAAATTGTCTAAATTACAGCACTTCAAGTGTAAAAGAAGTTCCAATTTCCTGGAGAAAGCTGACAGATAATCTGTAATAATGAGCTGAAACAAAACATAAGAATTTAAAACAACAAACTGCTAAGTGGTTCTGAGGTGCTTCAGTGCTTTCCTGGATTCTTACATTTGTCCAGTTTTCTGTCTTCCTCTCTGGTAGTTACAGGAACCTGATTCAACAGTGACATAAAGCTTGCTGTAGTTAACAGCAAGGATAAACACCTGACAATCCCATCTAAAGACCATGTCTCATCTCTCATGGCAACCCAGAGAGATTTCTTCATTCATCACCATTCTGATGCCTCAGTTTGGTACCTTCCCAATGAGTTACAGGGTCCCTCTCTGCAGAGAAGCAAACAAGCAGCCACACAGTGAGTAAATCTAAAAAGAACCTCAGGAGATTATCCAGGTTATTCCCCTTTCCATCCCATTCTGTTAGCCTCACACAGGTCATTCCTCATAGGTATCTAACATTAAAAACAAATCATATTGCTCAGAATTTTCATTCCAAGTAGCAGGAGTTCCATCTGTTTAAACATTTCTTCCCATTTACACCAAACCCTCTCAGCTAGCGAATCCATTCACCATCACTCACTGTATTCTCAAAGGACAAGGAGAACAGTTTATTCTCTTCACTTTATTTATGTGAAGTCTTCTCATGTCCAACCCCTGGCCATCTCAGAACAGTGCTTACCTTTTCCCAAAAGCTTAACTTCTTTGATTCACACTTAGCTCAAGATGCACAACACTCTTGCTTATGGAGACATCGGATGGAGAAGTGCTGGCACCTGTACACGACTAACTTGGACAGGTACAGTCAACTGCACATGGCACAAGGAACAACTGGAAAACAGTAGTTTTGTGTAACAACAGGTCTAGATGTTGTAGTGCACAAAAAACCAGCTCAATTAATTTCTGTGCGTTTGGGTCAACATAGAAACAGTGCTGTACAACCAGAAGGTGCAGCACCTACAGTACTTTTAACTGACTTAAAAGTGTTCATTGGTTTGCGGTTTTCTGGACAAACTGCTGGTTTGCTGTTTGCATTCCAAACTTATATGATTTGTCTTCAAATAGAATTATTCTGAAATAATTTTCATTGATGATTAGTCCAAAGTGAAGCAGGTCACTTAGGCCAAAGAACCTCCTCTGATGTTAAGGACATGTTCAGCTATTCAAAAACATATCACTTTATTGTGATATATTGCATTCATCCAGTTAACTTTCAAGTATAAACTAATGTTTTTGGAAAAAGACAAAGCACATCCACAAACAGGTGATTCATAAAGCTGAAAGTAATTAAAACCATTATTTTTTCCTATAATTTTTCTTCTCATATATAAATGCAATAGGATTTCTGCTCTTCAGTTCTAGTTTCTGGAGATATAGCCCATTTTCATATCGTGTGTTTGATACATATGTTGCTCTCCCTTTTTAGTCAAGAGAATTTCTTAGCTCCTCTCAATAAGCATGTAAAATATTCACAAATGTTTACGTGTTCACACTGAGTACATAGGGATAATGGGACAAAGTGAAAGGGAAAAAATTCCTACAGAAACATGTTAGCCATCAAACCGTATATTCCAAGAGGGGAGGGAGAGGGAGGGAGTTCCCTCCCAGGAGAGGGAACTCAAAGAGGAAGAATGATGATACTGATACAGATCCATCAAGGCAACACTATTTAAATGACGCACAACTGTCTTTGCATCACTACCTTCAGTGAGTACCTCCATCATGTCCCTCATTACATAAGAAGTGTTTTTTTGGTTTTTAACAAGGAACATCAAAAAACATTTAACACCCGAAATTTCAGAATGTTCAGAAAAAGCAGGGTCTCCAGGACACTTCTCACACACGAGTCTATTAGTTATGAGGTGGAAATACCACGACACCCACAGAGTTTTGTTTGGTACAATACCATTAAACTCAGGTTAACTGAGGTCTCAGAATCTCCTCTGTTGACTATCATGGAAAAAACCCACAACCAGAGACTTACAGAGAAGTCCATGTTGTAGCCTTTCATCTAATTTTTAAAGAAGATGAGAAAAATTAAGGACAGGTAATAAAGATACTGAATCAAATGCAAAGCTTAGGTGGACAAGACCACCTTATGCAGTCAAGTATTACTTGTGGAGATGACAGCTACAAAGATCAAAGAAAACCAACCCAAATCATCCTATGAGTCTAAAAACACCTGCACTTCTTAAGACAGCTTATAAAAATGGTTTTCTCCTCCAGAAGATCTGAAAATAATTTAACTGAAAATGGGGGGGTGATGTATCTTAAAACATCTGGATAATTACAAAAAAGGGTTACGCTTCAGTATACTCCATGGAAAAATATTAGAGAGTTGAAATTCCAAATAGGTGTCACTGCAATATTTTACCATTTTCACTAAACATGTTGACTGTAATACTAAGTGCTCTGGGGTTTTTTTTCCCAACTCAAAACAAAACAAAAAAGAATTGACAAAACATATTAATTGCACCCTTTCACAGCACTTAGTCAAGTCCGATGAGGTTTTGCTAAGCAAGGACTACTTTCGAGTCCTTAGATATCAATATCAAATTGTTTTAACTCCACTAGTCTACAAAATCCAGAAGCTAACATGCATTCAGGAAAAGCAGTGGGATTCTAACACCAGAATATAACTGTTTTACAGCACAGCAGAAACATTACTGTAAAATACATCACATTCATGGTGCTCCAAGATTTCTAGTGGAGGCAAATACTGACAATTTAAAGAAATACAAGCTAAGTCCAGAAACACCCTGATAAAAAAAAAATGCTGTACTTTTGCTAGTATTAGTTTTCTACTAATGCTGAAAGCACCGGCACTGCAACAGAATGAGAATTAAAACAACACAAAGCATTTATAAGTGCTACACTGAGCTCTGCCGTGCAGTTGCTCGTTAAAGAATCACATACGTAATGATTCTTGAGAGGTAAAACAGTTTGAGGGGAAAGAGGGGGGAAAAAAACCCCAACAAATTCAAAATCTCTGCAGCTGAAGGTTAAATGGATGCTGCAGACAACTCTTTATTCAGGTTCTGGAAAGCACTAATGTTGCAGGAAAATTGGCTTACAGATCAGCTAGCTAAGACTGAAGCATTTAAAGATTAACTCCCTTAAAACTTTAATCACTTCAGGCCTTAACTGTCTAATCTGCAACCCAGTTTGTCTCTCATGTCTTACTTTAAATAAGTAGTAGAATGTTCAAGCATCAGATTTTTTTCTCAGAAAAGATGACTTATACCAAAGTGGTAAAACGAAAACAGCACTATGTGATTAGCACTTGAATTTTAAAAAGATTGATTTTGACTGCATGTGTAATGATTTCCAGAGACTCTGCACTGGGAATCTCCAAAAGTTCAGGAGTTCTTTAAAACTTTTCTACTTTAAATTCTGGCCTACTTTTAAATGTCTTCAATTGAGTGCAAGGCTGAAGACAAACAAGCTGGGGTTTGCCGGGGGATTTTTGAGAACTTTCTTCTTTCCAGCCCAACTGCGAAGCTCCTGCAGGAGTGAGTATCAGTTAAGGTCTCAGAGATGCAGCTGTCACTCACAACTTACATATGTCAAAATGAAGGGGATATCTGTACAAGACTGACTAGGTAAATCAAAATACAAATATACTTTGAAAATATATAAATACCACTCCTTACTCTAATTTCTTTGGTTTTTTCATACCTCAGGTTAGTTAGAACTTGAAAGTTGAGTCCATTTTTCCACGAAAGACATCCTTCACATCAATTCAAAAGTTCATATCTGAAGCTACTCAAAGGTGCAGAAATGCTCAGCTCTGCAGCCAAGGCTCTACACAAAGGAGTAATAAGCTGATTCCAACACCACCAACTCCTTCCTCCTCCAGGACAAAGCAGGCATCCTACCAGATCCCAAAGGGACACATGAAGCCTTCCTTTCTTCAGGAGCACTTCTCTTAGTATCATTACACAGGTAAGCTGCCTTCAAATGGGTGTATTAAACAGCAGTTTTTACAAATTACATTTTCTAATTTAAGTAATTATTTGGATAAGTGATTAGCTTGTCTAGAAAGGTATAGTAATTTCCATACTTGCACGTACTTGAAATGCAAATTACTAATTCCTGACACTACTACTACTACCACTGCCAGCTGCAGCGGGAAATTTTCTTCCCTACTACTCACTAACTGCACAAACACATTTTATCCAGTTTAAACTTCAGACATGGTACCTATTTCTAGGTATGACTTTCGTTGGCCTCGTTAACATTAGCCTCCCAACACTGAGTAATGCAGATGACACTCAGTTTAGCTAATTTAGCCCTGGGACAAAAATGAATTTACAGCGTACAATTACATACCAAAGCTTCCTTCTTTGATGTACAACTAATTATGACGTCTAGAACAGTATACAATGGAATAAAAACTGGATTATAAATAAGAAAAATATGCAGAAATGCAGAGCTAACTCATTCACCCAACATACTCTCTCACGCTTTCTTTCTACAAGGAAGAACAAGAAGTTTGATTATCCTAATTTTATGCTGTTCTGTATGTCTCAGCTGACTTTAGAGGGTTATTTTTCAACTTAAGCTGTATCTGAAACGAATTCTTTGAAAAGACTACGGAGAAGGACCCCCGAAGATGTTCATTTAAAACATCAAGAGGGGCAGCTATTAGATCGGTATGTTCTAAATGCATTCTTTTGAAAAGCAATGACTTAAAATGCTTTTCTGAGCCAAATGCTTTGTTAAGTGTAAATCTCTTTACTCCTCGAAGTCAACTTACTTCCATGAAACTTGAGGACATCACTGTAATTATCAATAATCCATTACGAAAGACTTCAGGCACGTTTCGCGGCAATTTGCAGGTGGCTCACTTATCAAATTCAGTTATAAGCAGAACAAAGCTAAAAGCTGTGAAGCCTTTAGAGAAATGGCAAATGCAAAGAGTGTAAGATTAAGGAAAATCTCTCTAGGTCATTTGAGGAGATGCAGACAAGCAGAAAGTCTAAGAAGACACACTGACCGAGACCCACTGACAACCGGAAGACACAAAACTTATATAACAAAACAAATTAAACTTGACTTCAATAAAATTTCACGAAGTATACGTCTGTTGAATTTTGGAAAATGTGTTTGTTCCCTAACTTCATGTGTTTGAGACCAGAACATAGCTATCACGCTGCACACACAAAAATAGAAACCCTTTAAGTAATTCTTAATCCTTTAATACAGAATACACATACACCAAATATAACATTCTTCAGGAGAGTTCAAACTGCAATTACATTTTGTAATGACCCAATTCTCTACACAGTTGTGTCAAATTACCAAAACTACAAATACAGTCAAGGCTAAAAGTAAAAGTTGAAATTGGGTCGTCATCTTTCCTAGAGAAGACGTTCTCAAAATGATCCCTTCTCACTCAGCCACGGGTAGGTCCAGCAGGCACAGTTTTTCCCATGTTAGCCCATTTTTCAAAACTGGTTTTATTACTGAACTTTAAAATTACCTACAAAACTCCACTCTTTATACTGTCTTAATTTATGTCTCAGAAATCTGATCATATGAATCCAACACCAGAAAGGTTGGGGGGTCATGCAGGGCTGGAGAAAAGAGAAGATCCTTCCAAAAAACTCTCAAGAGGACTTTTGCCTCTAAGTTTTTGGCTGGAGCTTGACCAACAGCATCTCTACAAGCTACAGAGATCACAAGGGGTCCAAGCAGGCATTTTCCACCTCAGAGTATCAAAGCCTGAGGGGTGGGGGTGTGTACAGCTCTTTTCCATTATTCCCCCCCACATCTTGTTTCATAAAATGCCAGGGAACAACTATTAGATGATGTGGGGATGTAGTGGAATCCCCATTGCTGGAAGTTTTCAAGACGGCACTGGACAGGATAATCTCAGCTACGCCTCCTTTCCCATGCAAGGCTGGGCCAAATCATACCTCAGGTCTCATCCAACCTGGGCTGTTCTGTGATTCTGTGACCTGTGATCGTATCACCCTCTACCTGCCCATACAAATCAGCTGATTCAACCTCTGTTATTTGGAAATTATAAACCTCTCCAAATGTCTAGATTCTCAGGCAAAGAATTCGCTTTGTGAAGAGAGCTGCAAAGAGCTCTGTGTGTGGCACGCTGAGATCACCACCAATAATCAGCTGAAGATCTTCACAGCAGGACAACCAACTTCGACAGAAGGCAAGATTCAAACACCGAATCTCCCTTCAGTTTTATCGCTAAGCATGGAAAGCTTTGGCTTTTTTTCCTTTTTTTCCTTCATGAGAAGACAGAGAAGGGAGCTTGACAGGTTTTTCAGATACAAATCATTGGGGTTTTTTCCCCATTTAACAGAAACCATATAATTCCATACAGATCCTTCACTCAAAGGAGAGGAAGTACATTTAAGAGGATTTTAATTCAGTATACTCATAGACTAAGTGCTATTAATAAATATGTCTTCAGTCTCATACACATTTGCCAGCTATATTATTCTTACCTTTTTTCCCTTTTCTTTTTCCTCAAGGTTTGCCTGCCACCCCCTTAATGATATTAAAGCTGCCCTTAATGTGACAAACAGAAAATAGGAAGGCAACTTTTTTCCTTTCCTTTCCATGAATTAATGTTGATTCGTTTTACACTCATCCAAAACCTTGGAAAAAACATCCTGCCAAAATCTGACTTTCTTAAGTGATTTACTTTAGTACTTGGATCTTTGCAATATCTCTAACTCCTCAATCTTAATTAACTAAAATTTTATTACCACACTTGGAAAGCAGATCAAAATTTGACTGATTTTGCCAACTGGCTGAATCAATGTCCTTAACTTCTAAGTCATCAGATTTCATTTCACTTGGAAAGTTTAAAATCTTAATGGCTTTGCCTAATGAGTCATTTGAGAACTGATACAGAAATAATGTTTTGTCCCACCAAAAAGAAAAAAAAAGAAGTCTTCCTTTAGAAAGGTGTTTCTTGTAGTGCTAACATCCTAGTGTTAGGGGTTAAACCTATGACATAGGGGCTAAACCTATGACACCTAGAATTAAAATTAAATGGGAGATAACATTTGGGTACAGATATATCCCTTAAGCTTGACTGTTTTAAGAGAAGTAGTCCTTACTTATTTCACATTAGCACTGGAAGTCAGACACATTGCTTTCTTTGAAATACGTAAGGAAGATTTGTGTGACAGTATAAATCCTGCTATGACTCAAACTCTTGCAGTTGTTTAAGGCAAGATCAAACCACCTAATTTGACCTCAAGAGAGTTGTTAAAAAAAGAAAACATCTCTAAGCTTTGGCATCCAAGTTCATTTCTCTCCTAATGAACTACAACTGCGTGTACTTATCTGAACTCGGGCAGCAGTCAGCGAGCATCTGCTGGCCAGGAATGTTTTAAGTAGAGAATTAACAGCTAGAGCAAACAGCAATTGCTATAGAGAGTGGTATAATGTTGTAAAGTAACAGAAACACTTCAGAGAAAGCAGGAGTTTCCCCTGTTTCAGCACAGCAGTGCATTGCCAAATGCAGAGTTATGCAAGTGTATGGCAAGTGCGGTAACCGTCCATCACGCGTGTGGGGAAGGGTGCTCAGCCCGGCAATTACTGTGTGACACCCCCATGAAACACGGCGCTGGGGCTTGGCTGTGAAGAAACCAAACCACAGGGCTGAAGGAAACGAGCACCCAGTCATGGACTCAGCACAGTGAGCAACACACAGCCCTGCTGCAGCGGGGAGCAGCCGGGGAGCCGAGCACCACCTGAGAGGTATCGTACTGCTAAAAGCTGGCTTTGCTTGCTGCGTCTGTGTAACCAACTCCGCGAAGAGACAGTGTCTTTGTCCTCTGCCGCCGGTTTTGCCTCACTGTATGAAGACTTCTATTGCAACATTTTCTACTGGCCATCTCCTTCTCTAGCTCATCCTGTCCCAGAAGTTACTAAGTTCACAGCAGTGAATGTTTCACTCTGACTTCTCAGAAACCTAATTTGCAGAATACGGCCACAGTCCTTCATTCCTCTTCAGGATTTTTAGGACCAGATGTTTAGTGAACCCTTGATCCAGATAAGTAAGGTACACTTTTTCACTGCAGCTCACAATATGAGACCCAGGAAGGGAAAAAAGTGGCACCTTGCGATTGCCTATTTAAAATGGGTCCCTGCTCCCCAGCCTTGCTCAGGGTACTGCTTGTGGAAGCAGCTCTTATGGCATCTGTCAAGGACAGAACCTTGGGTAAAAACTGACCACTTAATTTTTTAAAGTTTAATGGGAAACTATTTTTATTTTTTTTTTAAATCTACAATATACAAAATACACATTTGTAATTATTTGAACATGACAACGAAAAGTCATCTGCCATCTGAGGGATGCTCCTAAAAATGTTGCCAATTATACACCTACTGACACAAACAAACATTTCTTTCAAATGCACTGTTTCTAAATTTGCAGCAGGCATTTTCCACACTCTAGGAATGTTTACTTAGTGGTACAGACCAGAATAAACTAGCTTCCATTAGCCAAAACTATTATTCTTAAAGCTATTACCTATCCCCTCTATTCACATAATTTCTACCCATTCCCTGTTGGGTAAGAGAAGACAGATCATTACATGAAAGCAGATGTATCTTCCAACTGGATGTGAAAGAAATTCTAAAAACACAAAACGTAATGCAAACTTACCAACTCTATTCCCTGTGGAAAAGGAGTGTCTTCCCAGTCCTTCTGAGGAAACCTTTGTATTATTTTCCCCAAACCTTCTGTTGGTCCTGTTGAAAGATAAAATTCTATTACTTAAAGGCAAACTGCTGGAATTTAAACCACCACACATTTAAGAATATTTTCAGAATATACGAAATATTTGGAAAATTTTCATCACAGGAGGCAGAACAGGCTCCTCAAATATGTCTTGCAATGTCACATATAAATACAATCTTAAAGGTTCTCCATCAGTAACATGAGCAGTCACACGAAATGAAGCCAGGAGCTGCATCCAGCCTCTGCCTGTCGTGTGTGTTTTCAAATCAGGTGATTACTGATAATCCTACTCTCTCTTTACAAACAGTAGAAAGTTAAAGCTAATATAACAGGTAATACGATATTTAGAAAAGAAAGTACAAAAGTTGTCAACAAGTGGTCTTCCAAAAGAAGCCTACAGACTGAAAGAAGTCTACAGATTAAAAATCCACATGATTCATCTAGGACACACTAGCTCCTTGCCAGTATTTGTTGTTGGTTTCCTTGGACAAGTCAGCAGTCGTTTTCCATACAGAAAGATGTAAAGAAAAGCTGCTAATTTCTGATAACTTCTCTGATGCAATTGTCTTCTTTTTTTACCCATTCCTTTTCTGGAAAGCACAATGGTATAGACAGAAAGCCCTTTGGAAACACCACAAATACACCACAACTGTAGCATTGCATCATCCTGAATGGTACAGGAATGCACACGCAAACATGAATTCTGTTCTTCACCTTCTGAAGTCTGGGAGTAAGTACTGAAAAAATCACAACTTTCTTTTCTTTGTTTTTACTGGATTTTAGCTCTGGGATACACCAACACCATGAACATGGCGAAGTGAAAGCCATTTTGACATTAATCAATGCTATCCTGAAGGAATGATGAAAACTAGGACCATTTAGAACTGAGCAGTGCACAAGATAAAGTTTGCAATCAACAGCCGCCAACTTACGTTTTCCACATTTAAAGTATGACGCCCTAGGTGAAGAACCTTTTCCTGATATCCAACCTAAACCTTTCCTGACACAACTTCAGGCTGTTCCCTCAGGTCCTGTCACTGGTCACCACAGAGCAGAGATCAGTGCCTGCCCCTCCTCCTCCCTCACGAGGAAGTTGTAACTGCAGTGAGGTCTCCCCTCAGTCTCATCCAGCTGAACAGACACAGTGCCCTCAGCTGCTCCTCACACGGCTTCCCCTCAAGGACCTTCCCCATCCTTGCGCCCCTTCTTTGGACACTCTCTAACAGCTTAATCTCTTCTTTACGTTGTGGTGCCCAAAACTGCCACAATATTCCAGGTGAGGCCGCCCCAGTGCAGAGCAGAGCAGGACAATCCCTCCCTTGCCCAGCTGGTGATGCTTTGCCTGATGTCCCCCCAGCCCTCCTGGCTGGCAGGGCACTGCTGACTCACATTCAACTTGCCATCGACCAGGACCCCCAGGTCCCTTTCCGTGGCACTGCTTTCCAGGCTCTCTTCTTCCACAATCTGTCCGTACATCAATGACAAAGCTGAAATTTGCAACCATTTAAAACACCTTTTACTAGCTGACCCATCACGTTCAATTGGACCACCTTTTCTCCAAAATCGTACTACAATTAAAATTGAGAATAAACATTAAAATTTTTAAACATTGTCTTGGAAAATGCTCAAATCTATACTTTGATATTATGAGGCAGTACAAATTATGCATTAGTAGTAGCAGCCCATGTGCTGCTTCCTCTGCAGACACCCAAGCAGCAGCAATGAATACATTATTCTCCTGACTTCGCCACAGTAAAATAAATTTCAGTCTGACACAACTCAAGTCTGCTAGCATAAATCAGTGTTAAGGTGCAAAAAAAATAGGCTTCCTTTAAGCTGCCTGCTAATTTACATTTTGAGTGCACTGCTAGCTTAAAACCCACCATAATTTTTATAAAGTATTTAGGTAAACCAAATCTGACTGTTTACTAAGAAGCATTTTCTACGGTTTATGAATATTTACACTTAACGTTCTGTGACTGTCTCTCGAAAATAATTTAGGAACAGATGTTCTTGGTATAATGGGCACACAAACTACAGAGAGCAAACTCCCAAGAGCAATCTTAGACCCACAAAAGCACATACTGACTGTGATTCCCAAGGGCAGCCTGATGAAGAACTGCAATCAGACTGGATTAGCTGTGAGATCTAAGTAGCAGTAAAAGATGAAATCAGCAAGTTAAAAGCCAAAGGAGACACCATGCTACAGAGAAGCTGCAGAGATGCCCAGAAAGCAGAGCTAGGATGTACCAGAAACCAAGGAAAAAATACAGGCATGGCTACAGCCTCAGTTTTTGGAAGGAAAAGGAGCTCCATATCTCTTAGACTGTAGGACCTGAATAGGGTCACCAGTCACTTATTTCACTTGTTTAAGATCAAGTGTTCCCCTTGTGTACGCTTTCACAGCATCTTCTACTGAATTATCACTCTTGTCCCCTCCACCATTTCATCTCAACATCCTTCCAAGATGAGGAGGCATAAATGGAAAGGTTTTACCATTCCCTCCCTAAACAGCTCTGGGAAGAGCAGAGAGCCACACGCCTTCCCTCCCGAGGCAGGCAAACATACTCCAGTATTCCTTCTTTCTTCCACAAGCATCCAGTCTCTGTTTCCTTCTTTCGTCTAAAAAGATAACAAAACAGCTACATTTTCAACTAGATACGGCAGGAATTGATATGTATTTTATTGCCAGCATGCAATAAGCAGCCTTGACCCTTCTGTGTTTTCCTCTTACCCTTCACCTTTGGTACCCCTCTCAGAGAACTTGTCTTTCCTTTATGCAGTCACCTACTTGATAGGTGCTCCTACTCTCTTTTTGACTCCAGGAGAGCTGTCCCCTCATGGACTCAGTATCAGAACTTCTTGTCTTGTTGAGTTCAATGTCTCAAATTACCATGTTATCTACTTTTCTAAGTCATATCTTTATCAAATCTCTTCTTCCTATAGTTGTTCTAGTGCTGGAAGGTGGTGCAAAGAAGAGACAGCAAACAAATGCATCCAAGGCATCAGTGAACGCCAACACCTTCCAGGCAGAGCAGGACTTGTGGTTGAGAAGCCAACAGCAAGAAAGGGCAGAAGGCACAAGGTGAACCGACATATCCAGACTTCCTAGAAAAGGAAGTATCAAAGAATTACAGCAGCAAACAGTCCCTGCTATGTCTAAGCCCTCTAAGCTTCTCTGTGGGAACACAGGAGACTTTTTCTTTTACTCTGAATCCAGATCTCAAAAGACTGAGACCTCTGATACTACCAACTACACTCATAAATAACAAAATGCAGGAAAGTAGCTCAAAATTTCTTCTACTTCATCACATTTTGAAGTTATCAATCCTTCTAGTTCTCTTTTTATTTGACTGCTGCAAAGACCCTCCCTACATTACTGTACAGGAACTTCTTTTGATTCAGAATTAAGAGATGCACAATTTTTAAAAAAAATTTTTAATAGTCTCTCCTGTATGTCAAAAGGTTATCAGGCTTTTTAGGTTTAAGGCCACTAATGCTCAGTGTATGTAATTCCATTTCGCTTTCAAGAAGGATTCTAAACCTCCATAGGAATTTACTTGAGAGAAATGCAGTTCTGAACATTTTCTGAAAGCCAGAATGAACTTCTTACCTCACCTGAACTTGCACTTCAGTTCACCTCTGGGATCAAATGTCTTGGAGGTCACTGTTGGCAACACACTCTTGAAAAACAGAATGTGTTCTATCTCCCTCTAGTCCAAGTGCAACCGATTTGGTGTCCAAGTTCTCAAACAATTTAGAAAAGGATCCTTTTCTGAGCAGCTCACAGGATCCTCAACAACTTTCCAGTTATCAAACAGTAAAAGTTAAGGCCCACAGCAGTAAAGATGAATCTTCAGGGAAATCGTCAACTTTAATACAGAGAAAGTTCAAAGTTTAAAAAAAGAGTTCATGGAAGGGTGCATGCAGAATGTATAACAGAAATGCAGCATTTTAAAGAAAAAATAAATGAAGAGATCTGTATCTGAGATATGAGCATTAGAAAAGAAAGACAGGTATTCACATCCATGAGGTGTGAGTAGAAAAATAACAACAAAACAAAACACCAACACAAACAGCACTGTTAATCCTTCCACAGAAAAGTCCTGTGATAGAGATTTACAAATCCACTAATAATCCATAAAATCTAACTATTTCACATGATTTCTTAAATTATATACAATATAGATAGATGGAAAACTCTCTTTGCATCCCACTAAACTTTGGTTTGGTTTGGGGGGATTGTTGTTTTTGCCTTTTTTTTTTTTTTAAATGACCACACAATCCTCCAAAATCAAGGCAATTCTTCAGAATATCACAGCTTTGTATGTTTGCAATTACAAAACAGAATTCACTGTAACTTTGATAAATTTGGAAAATAAATAGAATTATTCTTTTCAATTACAGAAATTACTTGGTGAAAGGTTTAGACCCAGGATCACTTGAAAGAATCTCCGTGCTACAGACAGTGAGGACCTGGCCTGGTCTTGCCAGAAGAAGCTTCTAACTTGGATTGGAAGTGCACTTTACCCAAACACAGACATTTCCATTTATTCCTTATACAGAAACAAAAAGACAAGCAGAAAAGGACTGTCTGATCTGACTGTACTCCTTTCCATGAGTGCAACTAAAGTTAATTCGCTTCATGCTGCTACACAAGGTTAAAACCTGTGCAAGAGAAGACCCAGTAGCTGCACTTCTATTTAATAGTAACGCCAGTTCAGTACAGTCTGCTCACCACATTTTCCCAAGCCTTTAAAGTTCAATTGCTGTTGATTCTCTGTTGGCATTTTTCAATCCAACTAGTTGCATAACAGCAGAACTGTACTAAGTCCCTAAATCCCATGGTTTGGGGTGAGGTGGTGGGAACAACACCTGCCTTCAGCTGACTTTTATTATATCATCCAACCTTCAGCTGAGAAGTTATGTCTGAAGATAACAGGTTATTCAAGAGGTGGCTGCAACTCAACACCTATGTGAATTTACATCCTCAACTGCTTTAGCACAACAGGCAGAAACAGAAAAAAAACCACATCATGGGATTTCAATGACTCTCATTTGTTTCAATATATGCTACTGGTAACTACTGACAACTCTGCAAAACTATCAAGGCCACACGATAAAAAAAAATTTTAAAAAAGGTGATGATTTTCCCATTAATAAGTGTCATATTTCAACAAGATTCCCTCCACTCTGTATTCAGTCTTCTTTCAAGCACTTTTTATTAATTAACACTAAAAGGACATTCCTTCAATATCCAAGCGAAACTGCTATTAACTAAAGCTAATTAAACAAACGTGACACCACATTAAAAACACACACGCAGTGAACAGCCAGAGAACACCAGCAGCAACCTCCTCAGTTAGTGCTTGCTCATATGTGCTTTATAGATCACAGATCTACCAAGATTCCAGAGGTTTTAAGAACATCAGGAAGAATTTCTTCACAGAAAGGGTGATTAGACATTGGAATGGGCTGCCCAGGGAGGTGGGGGAGTCACTGTCCCTGGAGGTTTTAAGGAAGGACTGGATGTGGCACTCAGTGCCATGGCCTGGTTGACATGGTGATGACTGGTCAAAGGTTGGACTTGATGATCTCAGAGGTCTCTTCCAGCCTAATCGATTCTGTGACTCTGTGAACTGGCACTCACTAACACTGACACCTTGTTTTTAAATCAGAAAATAGGTAGTTCCAGTGTCAATGACTTCAGATAACCACAGCCAGCAAGAAGGACCTTTGTATCACCAATAAAAGGATTCCTGTCTTTTGGTATCCTTTCGGTATCCTTTCCCAAAAACATGGTGGAAATTCCATTGCTCACTGAATTCAAATCAATTAGAAGTTTCTGGAGGTTTTTGAAACCACTTAGATATACTGTACACAACACAGAGACAAACTACTTACTGCAGTCCATGTGTGTGAGCACAGCACGGACAACCTGCATATTAACAACGTGTTCCATGTAAAGCAGCAATCGCTTCCTTTATTATTTATTGTATATTACATATACAAAACATGCCTGGCAGTAACAAGAATTCAAAAGACATATTTCCAACAAAACTACTGCCATTTTTAGCACTAAACCCACAAACAGACCCATATTGTTATCTTAATAAAGTTATTCCTGCAAAAGCAAAACTATCCCTGTACTTCAAGCCCTTTGCATTTTCTTTCTTTCATTTTGTAACAGAGTATTTTTTTGTCATATAAAGTGAAGCACAAAAGTTGTAAAGATATTGCAGCAACGTCCAAAGGTGTAATTTTACACCTAAGGGAAGAAATCGTATTTTCATTTTCACTAAAGGTGCCAGGTAATAATAATCACTATCATCCACCCCATCCAACAGTATCTGTACCTTTAGATGGCTTAACTCTTTAATCCATTAAGAATCAAAGCTGACTGCAAAGTAAATCAGGTTTCAAATTTTTAGACATTTCATTCTTGTCCCTGTACAATACACGCACACAGTGAATTGCCCAAGACCAAACCCCAAATTTCAGCCTGTAAGAATTCTGAACGAGCACTCTATACCTTAAAGCTAGTAAGGAAAAAGTAACTTTTCTCCCCAGCTAACTTCTTCTGATCTGCCCTTCTTCTCCCTCTCCTTTTCCCATCGTTTTCTTTAAACAATACAAACATGCAACACATTAAAGTTCTGGCATAATTTGCTGGTTCCTGAACCCTAGTCCCCTAAACTCCCTTCTTATATAAATCTTTCCCCATGAAAGGTCACATGCCATCTCTTGCTTGCCCTTGAAATTCCAGAAGCAAGCTGTTAATGCAACTTACATTCCAAATTAATGAGAACTGTGATAAACTCTGTCTTTTCACTTACAAACCCCTGATAAAAATGCATTTGTGCACTAAGTATTGTTAGCCATACACGCAAAGCTTTGAATGGAGGAAGCACTCTGGCGATCTGATACAAAAGGTATCATTTTCAGGTGTGAGAAGAAGAAACATTACAGATCACAGAGAGAGAACATCAGTAGCTATGCCATGGAAAATGCTTTAAAAATACCATTACAGATCCTACACGTAAAGGCAATAAATAATTTCAGTATTCAGAAGTACAACTTTACATGTTCAGAGTTAGAAACACTCTGTCAGTGTGAAAGATGCAGAGATGCAGGTGGCAGAGCATGGTTCCATTTATCCTTCTCAAAACAGCACAGAGTGCTAAAGACATCACTAAAATCTGCTGTGAGGTAAAATCCTTTTCATATCAAAGTTCTTAAACAATTTGAAAACAGCAGAAGTTTTAAACTATCCAGGATTCTTGTCACTTTTAGGAGTTCCAGAAAAGCTTTTCATGGAAGCACGAAGACAACTCATGTTCCATCTCGTATCTCCATTTGTAAAAGGGAACAGAAATGTTCCAGGGGTCTCCCCACACCTTTAAAAACATCACTACAGAAATCTTGATGCCAGAAGACAGAAGAAACCACAGACGATATCCCCGTTTTCACTCAGCCCCTCTACAGAAGTCAGAGCTGAAACCGAAGTGAACAAGAGGCCAGAGGAGAACTAACATTAAACACCTAGAAAGGAAAATATTTCTTTGATAGGCCTAAAAGACATGGCATGAGGTCCTGAAAAACTTCTGTCCAACCCCATTACAACACAGGCCGTGTGCACCCTAAAGTCTGAAGTAGCCTGGACATGGAATTTACACAAAGAACATTTAACTCAGATGTATTCTAGAGAATAAAGACTTCATTGCAGCCTAATGGTCACAGAAGGTTAAACAAAATGCTGGCATGTTCAGGAAGATGGAACGAAGACAGGCTTTGCACAGTGACCACAGACACTATTTGTACAACTGGCACAACTCATAGTCAGTTCATCTCAACCAGGTCAAAGAAACGATGCAACAATCCCGGGAATTTGAACGACAGACGTTCTGGAGGCTTGCCATATTATCAAGGATGCAACAAGTAATAGGATAAGACGATCCTCAGGCCCTTTTCTTCGTAAACAGGAAAAATTTGTTGAACTTCTCAGGAAAAATAAAAGAAGTAGCATTTCAATCTTCTCCCAAAACATATTGGCACTGCTAGTCAGAACCACCTGAAGTACTTGGATGATCCAAAAATCCTGAATGCCTCGATATTTATTTGACTTTGGTACTTCTGCAATTTGCAGAGCCATTAACCCATCTTATACGTACATGAGGGAAGGAAGGGATCTACATCCTTATTCACAGGATCATCCTTCCCACTATTGCAATAGATATTCTCTTATGCAGGTCAATGTTCTTCATTACTCCTAGGTATCAGAAGTCTTTGTAAATAAAGGAGGAAAACTATTCTAGCTTTTAATTAAGTTAAAGCAGGTGGCAGAGGGGGGGGAATGGCAATACATGCCATATCTCATTCCACTAAATCAACTGGTGTTTCTGCTGAAAGGAGGTTAGTGATTACTACTCAGTTAGGAAACCTCTAAAAAAAGGTTCGAAAAGACAAGGGAAAATTCACATTTATGGATGAACTTTATCCCCGGAAGTCGCATCGATGCCAAATGAAATGAAAATGGGTAAATACCATAAAAAGCAGAAGAGGAAGTAAATAGAGAAAAGTGAAGCACGGGTAGAAGGAAGAGGAAGAACAGGGGATGTCATAACCATCACCATAGGTCAGATGCATATTTAGCTACTGCAGTAGTGCCCCCCTAACTGTGCTCAGTAGGATACAGCACACCAGCTCTGGCTCACGGTGCACACAACGATTTGGTCGGCCAAGGCTCCATTAGTGTCCAACCCTTCTGAAGGCACACACCAAACGTCACTAATTCAGTATCACCCTTGGAAAACCGTCAGCCATGCAAGGGGCTGCCTCATTCTGAAAGCCACGCTTGAGAACAAAACTGCAGTGACCAGTGGCAATGACCTCACTGACCCTTTTCAACTGTGAGTTCTGTAAAAAGCTGTTTCTTTTTGCTGCCGTTGCACCCACCGTCCTTGAGAGCTCCTGCAGGGACTTCTGCACTGGCATGAACTGCCCTTGAAAAAGCTTTTCTGTCCTATAACCGGTGAAGGTTCCACTTATTACTGAAGACCCCTCCAGTACCATCATCCTCCACCTCTCTCTAGCATTCCACCTCCCCCAAAATTTTACCTGGATAAGCTACTGATACAATTAATGCAGCTTGGCTGCAACAGCTGGACCTCAGGACTCTTCCTTCCAAACAGAAGTTTGGGACATAACACAGTTTCTGGACAAACACTGTATTTTTGCTGGGTGGACAGTAAGAGGGCTTTGATTTAACATTAATTGTTGTTTTCTTTTAAGACTTTTGCATTTTCAAGTAATTCCCTATCTAGTGGTGGGCACGATATTCAAGAAATTGGGAAAAAGTTTGGGCAGCTGGCAGGGAGAAAGTTTCCTGCTCACTGACAATTCCCCTTCTTGTTTGCAAACAAATCACTTTTGCCAGCTTCTGCATAGGAAGGGAAGGTCAGACTTCAAAATAAACAGGCTTTGTTAAACAAACAGTCTTTTGAACACACCGGACTGAAAAAGACTTCCCAGCTGTCTTGGAGAAAATATTATTTATTTATTTTCAAGGAAGGTATAAAAAACAGGATGCCAAAACCACACTCAGCTTTGTACTCTGAATCAATGTCTGAAGTTTCTCAGACTGGCCACATAAAAAAAAAAAAAGGAAAATAAAATTTAGGCAGCTTCTCAGTTCTAACAAATTACATATACTGCTCTAAAAAAGTATATATACTGCTCAGCTTTAAAAATAACCCTGCCTTATCTACTTAATATGATTTCTGTTCGCAGTGAGTTATTGTCCCTTTACAACCATCCTTTGGAGTTATCTTTAACTGAGATATCCAATAAAATTTAGCTCCACTTCTAAATTTTCCAAACTTAACTGTAAGATTCTAATTTTACCAAAACAACGTTACATTTTCAATATTATTATATCAACATATTAATCAACACCCGTTTCAACACAGAAAATTTGAATGCATTAAAAAAAAAAAAACCAGCCTGAGTAAATACTTCCACCTTTTTTTTACTTTTTGTATGGTTGTTTTTTTAAACCAAACACAGATGGCAAGGTTACAATAAGTTTACAGATATTTACAGTCCAGGGATGTAAGCTGCTGTAAGTGTAATCTGATTTTGCTGAGTATAAAGAAAGCTATTCATATTCTAAAATTCAGCAGAGAAACGACTTCACAAAAAGGCTTTCTACATTTAACTCTTAAAGAAGTATGTTCAAGTGCCAAAACTTATTTTTCTAAATCACTTTACAGGAGAATAATAGGTAAGGTAGACTATCTACAACAGTTCTCCGTATCAGTATTCATTTACAGGCTTCCTGAGTGTGAATATTCAGGTCTACATGCAATAATTAAAACAGACCCTAAATTAAAAAATAAAAAAAAAAATAAACCAAGTGTTTCAGTATATTTAAGTAAATCAGGCTTTAATCTCTATTATGTGTGGGGGGGGTTTCTTGTTAAATTTTTTTTTCCCATTACATTTTTTTTTCCTAGGAGCAGAGTAGAAACAAAGCTAAACTGGTGCTGCAGGGAAGGAATCCCACATTTATCATTTTACTGACTATATGCTCTTTGTTCAGATATATAAAATAACTTCTGCAAGCATGATTGGTCATAGAAAAAGTCATAATTGGATCTATGAACTACATAATAGAGACAAAGATCCTAAACAATATTCAGACTATCAAACTGAATATGGAAACATGCTACTGTGCTCTACTGAAAATGTTAAGAATAGAGTTCAGGGGTTTTTTTAAATCCTCATAATTCATACTTGTGTGAACATCGATAAACAAGGTTATAAAGCCAATACAAAGAGAGTTGCCTTCTCTGACATTCTGTTGGAACACAAGAGAGTCACGTGACAAAGTAAAATACAAAATGCTGCTCAAAGTAATTTCATTTTAAGAGCCATCTACAGTATCATAATAAATTATTCATTTTGAAAACCCATATATATATATATATCATCATGAAATTAAAATTTTAATAAGTCCTTCCAGGCTCTACAGAATGTAGGCAAGTTGCAGCCTAAACCCTAGAAAAAAACTCTGAAAAAGCTTCCTAACATCGCAATCTTATTTTCATTTTAAAAAGTGCTCACTAAAAAATAAAGGGGAAAAAAACAAGTCAAAAAACCAAACCAACAACAACAACAAAAAAAAAATCCACAAAGCTTAACTATGGAAACACACTAAAAATCTGGATGAGGTGAGGAAGAACAAGTAGCACTGTGAGCAACAAGCTACTGCAGCCTGAATTCCTGAAAGCCTTGATCCCACGCAGAATCCCACTCTAAGGCTCTGATGACCTTCTCTGGCATCTGTAACAGCTGCTCCACACCGCCTGCTGTGCAGCACCACCGTTACCGGCCTGGAAGCTTTGTCTAACTCGGAATACTTGGACAGTTCTCTCCCATTGGCCCAGCAGCTTCCCAGAAACCTGTCTGAACTCAGAGCTCTCAGCATCTCCCGAGCTGCTCGTGGGCTCTCGCAGGGTATCTTTACCCTCCCCACGCTGGTTTCCTAAGGAAATGAGGTTTTCCTGCAGGGCACACTGTGCTGTCTGTCAGCTTCTCCCCTTCGGCTCTCAGCTCAGATGTAAAGATACTTACAATAAGAAAGCAGAATGCAAACCCTGAAGTATATCAATAAGATAAAGTTACCATTAAATTTAATCCATCATCAGACTTATTTTTGTGTCGCTTATACTAAGATCCAATTATTTCACAGAAACAGTGTCCTGAGTTCAACAAATGCTTCCCAAACTGATGCATATGGTAACAGAATATTATTAGATCTACTCTGTTTGGGAGAGTAGCTGGATACAGAGGGTGCACTAAGCATACACAAAGTTTGAGGCTGGGTCTTCTTTTATAAAAGATGTGTAAACTCTTGGACAAAGACATTCTCGGGCAAACAATGAGACTTCCCTTGAAGCTCACATTTGTATCCAACGGTCCGAACAAGTGGTTTTGCTGGGGGGGGGGGAGAGCCAAAGAGCTCAAAGTCAGTCAAAGAGCCCTGAAACAAAATGTCTCATAAAAATGGTGATTCAAAGGAGTGTTCCCCACTGAAAGAGAAAGATTTCATGCCTACTGCATGTCGAAATAAAAAGTGGAAACAATGAAAAGCAAATGGGTTCTCAAAACGTACATAAAATTACATACTTTCGCTGTTAGAGAGAGGCATAAACGACAACTAAGAAAGAGGAGCACAAATACTTTTTGCTCAGAAATTACAACAATTTGAGTAGCAGCATTTAGACCTGCTGTCAGAAGGACTTTGAGTAAACACTCAGATTGCAAGAGGAATCTTGTCCCTACCGCAGTCTGCCTTCGAAAAAGATAAAATTAGTTTGCCAGTGTGAACTATCACCTGAAAATTCTGCTGATGAGAAAAACTGTCACTGTACAAGACCAAATGTGTCTTCTCAAGCATTGACTTGTTTCAAAGGCACCACGGAGTCGGACGTATCTAATTAACAGGGAATGCAATGTTGCAAAAGAGTAAGCAAAAGAGTTCCCGGAGCTGGCTGATAACTGCATTGCAGCGTAGGGCTCCCCAACACACAGACCCCATGGTAAGTGAGCAGAGAGAACATTCTCTGAGAGACAAAAAGAAGATTCTGGAAAGATTTTCCATCCCATGAGGAAGAGCAAAGACAGCATTAGAAGACAGTTGTAGCTACACCAACCTCACGTATTTGAATTATAAGATTTGGACTCTATATTTAAAGACTAATCTTTGCTGCGAATCAGACATCTTTGTTCCCCTTTTCAATTGAATACATTCTACCTTTCCTTAAATCCTCAGATACCTTTTAAAGTCAACTGACTTATGGAAAGAACACAGCTGTGGTAAGAAAAGAAACATGAAGTTATAGGTTTCGCAGCTTCACATATCTGACCTCCAAACAAAAATACCGAGATAAATGGCCACAGCAATTCAAGTTACCATTGTGAATGTTTTTTAAAGTATCTTGACAGCCAAACATTCGCAGTTATCTCTAACACATAAAAAACTAATAAGAAAAGGATTTTTCCTTTTAAAAAAAATCAACAAAATTCACAAATTGATATTTTAAAGCCAAGCCATTGGTCACTACTTAGATGTCTCATTTTTATGTAAATCACCTGAAAGATTACTCATATCTCAAAAAATGCTGGCTCTTTCTACAGAGTTAAGTTACATTAGTTAATCTCCTTGAATATCAGCTTGCTAATGAGGCAGACCTGCCGAATCTCTTTTTTAACATTTTTATTGGTTTGATGCCAATGTCAAATCTAGCTGAGGAAATAAATTAAGCTTACTACAGTAGCAGATAACCAAAGAGCTTCCTCTAACTCTTCTACCAGGTACACAGGTGTTATTTGAGTTACCAATTGTAACCACTGTCTCTTTGGTCAACACACTGCAGAGAATCCATGACACTGTTCCATTTCCACAAAAAGATCTCAGATGAAAACTGTATTACCCTGTTCTCCAAAGGAATAATCTTATCCATCACTTAGGAGTTCCTGTGGCAGGTTGAGGTGTGGTCAGCACACTCGGATGGCCTCCAGAGGGATTCTGACAGGCTGGGGAAGTGGGGCTGTGCAAACCTCATGAAGTTCAACAAGGTCAAGCACAAGTTCCTGCACCTGGGTCAGGGCAATCCCAGGCACAAATACAGGCTGGGTGGAGAATGGATTGAGAGCAGCCCTGAGGAGAAGGCCTTGGGGGTGTTGGTTGATGAGTCTGACGTGACCCAGCAATGTGAACTCTCAGTCCACAAAGCCAAATGTATCCTGGGCTGCATCAAAAGGACTGCGGCCAGCAGGTCGAGGGAGGGGATTCTGCCCCTCTCCTCTGCTCTGGTGAAATCCCAGCTGGACCTGTTTGAGCAAACCCAGAGGGACACAAAGATGATCAGAGGGCTGGAGCACCTCTCCTATTAAGAGAGTTGGAATTGCTCAGCTTGGAGAGGAGAAGGATCCAGAGAGACCTTGGAGCGCCTTCCAGTATCTAAAGGGGCTACAAGAGAGCTGGAGAGAGACCTTTTATACGGGCATGTAGTGACAGGACAAGGGGAGACATCTTCAAACTGAAAGAGAATGGGTTTAGATTAGATATTAAGAAGAAATTCTTCACTATGAGGGTGGTGAGGCACTGGAACAGGCTGCCCAGAGAAGGTGTGGCTGCCCCATCCCTGGAAGTGTTCAAGGCCAGGTTGGATGGGGCTTTGAGAAACCTGGTCTAGTGGGAGTTGTCCCTGCCCATGGCAGGACTGTTGAGAGTAGGTGACCTTTAAGGTCTCTTCCAACTCAAACCACTCTATGGTTCTTAAGGGAGTCAAGGGGAAGGAATGCAAGAGCACACTGTTTTAAAAAAAGAAAGTGAAGGAAGTAAAAACGTAAGGTTCCGATTTAATTTGCAGTGCTTAGATACCCATAAATAAGGAGGAACTGCAAGCTACCATCCTTCAGCTTTTATTTTCCCTAAATTCACTTGACCTTACAAAGTTTAATAGGTGGGATCCCATTAGTTAAAACACACCAGCACATGCACACACAGATCCAATAGTGGCTACTGAATTTTTTCATTAGAGGAACAGAATCACGTCAGCTTCAGATTCGAAACTTTTTTTACTTCTGGTAACCCATCTGCATCATTTTAGAAACTACTAGTTTCTGAAAAACAAAATTTCTCTCAAAATCTCCTAATGACTGCTGCTGAGTTGATTGAGTTGCTTCATTAGTGTGATATAAAATACCTGTCCCCACCCCAACTGCAGATGCAGCCCTGAATTTCAGTGCAGCAAACTGGGTATAATCCAACAGTGGCCACATAGTGGGATGTAAGAAAATGAGCACCATGAGGCTGTGCTGCCTTGGGTGACTCACAGAGATGGAAGTGAATAGCTCATCCCTCACACTTTTTCTTTTTTTGCCTACTAAGTACATCATTCTCTTGGACCATCCCATCTAAAGAGAAACTGTTTGGTTTTCAAAGGTTTTGCCTGCTAATTTCTCTTCAGTTTAACAGCTGCTCTCAGAAGACATCTTTCTTGCGCCAGATGTCAGAACACAAAATTAATGTTACAACTTATAAGACGCTTTCCATTATAATATCACAACACTTCTAACAAAAGACAGATGACCTGTCAAAACAGGGACATCCCCCCCTTTTTACACCCAGTGGAAGATTAATTGCGTAAAACCACAAGTGACAGCGCCACAGCTACTCATGTCCAACTGCAATGTCTCCACTAAGGGGTTTAAGTCCCTGGGTCCCCACACGGTTAAACTCTTACAAAAGCCATCTTTATTTTTATTAATTAGTACTACTGCCACAGAAAACAGTTCTTACCACAACCTTTTGTCAGCTGTGGCCTAATAACAGGGATTCTTTGAAGTTTAATAATTAATTCTTTTCGGGTTTGTGGCATTCTTACGTAAGCCACCTATAGAACATTTTCTTAATGTAACAGTGAGAATTCAGTGGTATAACAGGCACTAGACGGCGATTCTCCAAGGGCACTTTTGGTTATGCAGTAGTTTCGAAGAAAACATCAGCCAAGAACACTCTTAACATGGTTCTGAAGTCCTGCCAGGGTGTAAATTAAATGACCTAATATGAATTTTAAGTCATAGAAAGCCTCACAATTCAGCTACTTGACAGAGAACAAGGCAAATTACTGCGATTGAAAGTGACTTCTACACCCCACACAAAATATCAGGAAACAGCAGAGGGGCAATAACTCTACAGGAAGTTTTCTCAAAGAACCAGAGCCTGAGCAGTGCTCATGAAGGGCTGAATACCTCTTCACATGAGTCTGGAGAACATTCTAACACACAGTAAGAAATGCATTCAACCAGTCTCGAAAAACAAGGTGCATAAACACACGTGAAACACCATAAGGCTAAGCAAGGCCTTGAATTTTCTCTACTCTTTCACACAAAGCAAAAATTGCAGAAGGTCCAAAAATCAAAATTTTCTCACCTATATGGATTATCAGTGACATACCTTGTCTTTCTTTGGGCTACAAAGATTTTCAACAGTGGAACCAGAAGGACATAAATACGACCAGACACTCTGATTCAACTGGGAGCATATCCAAGAAAGTTTGGCTACAAACTCATTAAGGAACAGAAGAGCTTCCAGTTGCTGTAGGAGGGAAAACAGACTGACACCCCACTTTCAACATTGTAATTAGAATCTGCTGCTCATGGTTTAGGAGCAAGATATTTTTATTTACATCTCACAGTTTGAAGCTCCACGTGGGTTAGTTGCTGGCAGGCGCATTTCCATGTACTTATCCCAAAAACCAATATTCTTATTAAAAGATAAATAACTGCATTATGTTACCTGTCAATCTAGTAATAGGCAGTTGAGGCTGACCATCTTAGCTGAGTTTTCAATTATTTCCAAGAGTGCAGAGCCCTATAGCATTGATTAAAATGCCTTTTCTAACGAAGACCACAGATCTTGCACAACGTGACAGTCAAAATGAGCTTCCCAACTGTCATGAAACACAACTGATGTCACTTTCTTTGGAGGATTCAGGGAAGGTCAAGTGCTGAACAATATTATCACAACAAATCGGAACAATGTTGACCCAGTGACCAAAGGAATCCTTGCCAGAAGAACTCAGAGTAATTCCAGATAGTTCAAGTCATCTGAGGTAACATTTGGTGCAATGAGTCACGTAAGATAAATGGGTCTTCTGTTTCAAAAAGAAGACATACTGATTTACCATAGTGGTTAGCTGAGTGTGCAATCCCAGAACCAAACTTAAAGAATGGGATCAGTTTTACAAGAAGGAAACCTCTCCTCACTCCGGATTCAAGAATACATCCAGTTACTCCACAACTTGTACTTGTACAGCGTTTAAGCTTTTACACAACAGTTAACTCCAGAGACCAGAATCATCTAGGTCTCCTTTAATAACTCCTGAAGAAATGTCCTGAAGACAACTTGGAGTAAGAATTAATTCTGTCTGCTTTCAGTGGGCAAGAAGTCAAAGAAGAACAGCTTGGTCACTTCAGGAAAGCAGCGTTAAATAATCTGACAGCCCCACTGCACTGAGCCAAAGGAACAAATGCCTTCGCTGAAATCAGCCTCATGCTGCAAATGCTTCTGAACCTGGAAGGTTTAGCTAAGAACAAGGATTAAAGCAAGTGCCCACTTCCTTGAAAACCAGGTATTCCCCATTTACTATGGGAACAGTGAAGTAACAGGATTTGGAGACTTTCAGGGACAGAGGGTATAGTTGCAATGAAGTTCATTTCCTTCACAGTAGCCTGTACGGTGCTGTGTTTTAGGTCAGTGAAACAGTGTTGATAATAAACCAAAGTTTCAGCTGTCACTCAGCAGAGTTTGCACAGCATCACTCTGTCCCCTCAGTGAGCAGGGCTGGAGGCTGGCAAGGTGTTTGGAGGAGGGACAGCTGGGACAGTTGGCCTAAACTGGCCAAAGAGGTATTTCAACACTATGTAATATCATTCTTATTAATTAAACTGGGGGAGTTTTTCCAATCAAAGTAGATGTTGCTTGGAGATAGGCTGGGCTTTGATCTGCTGGTGGGACAGGGAGACTGGTTACTTTTGCATTGCCTTGCTTTCTTTCCTCGCTTTCTTTCCTTCCTTCCCACACCTTCACTTACTGAACCTTATCCCTACCCTCAAGTTTTTCTCACTCCTGCCCTTCTGATTCTCTCCCCAGCATCGCTGTAGAGAAGTGAGCAAGCACCTGGGTGAGAGCTTAGCCCCTGGCCACGGTCAACCCACCCCTGAGAGGATTCAGGAGGTCAGTCAGATTTCCCTCACAGGTAGTGACATCCAGGCTGCAGGCAGACGATACACCATGACCACAAAACATGGTTCCACTTCCACAATAAAAGACTCCTTCAGTGTAGGATCCTCCACTTATTTAAGCAAGTTTAATCACTGCAGTACACCTTTTCCAAGACAAAAATAAGAGTTCCAACAGACATTGCCCACTGGGAAGGTTCTGAGATACTAACTCCACGGAGGTGAGGAATTTTCATTGGAAAAGTAAAGATAAACCTGGTTAGAATGAAGTAAATTGACCCTGTTTTTCTCTGTGATAGTGTATTATAACCAATAAACACTGGCTGAATGGCTGGTCTGTAGCCACAAAAAAGGAAAATGGGTCCCATGGAGGTAAATCTAGAACTCACAGGGAAGGAGGACGACTGCCACTGTCACAATTCCAGTTTCCTGGTTTCACTTCCTTGCCACAAAGTAGCCGTGCCCTCCAAGGTAGGAGAACACAGCACTTCAAGCACACATTAACTTTTTCTTCCTGGGTTTTACAGAATAACCTCACGCTGAAGAAGCTGTCAAATTTATCATGTAGTCAGAGGGGTAATATCCTCAAAATGGACTTGTTGGGATGGCAGCACCCAATGAGCTTGCTGACAAAACCTGCTAAATGCTCTGACTTCAGGTGATGTCAACCTGTGACACCCACAGGCCCTCAGATCCAGAGAGGCATTCAGACCCTTTCCAAGAAGACAATCTTCCAGTGTAAAGATTTTTGGTTTTGACCAAAGATGAATAGTGGAGCACCTTAAGATTTCCATCTCTGTGGTAACAGGGATACAACACATGTGGAGTACAAGATGGAGACAGCTCTCAAGTTGCAAAAGAAGAATGCAGGGAGCCAGAATATCTTGGAAAAAGAACAAATATGGAACAACTTTCTGCCACTCTGAAAACAACTCACAGCTATGGAACACTCCATCTCCCCAAGGAAGAGACGTGCCAGATGCATTCCAGTTAACATGTCCATGTGTTTTCTCATTCTCCATGCATGGAGCACGAATGTTCCATCTACAGAGTTTGCACAAGGAAAAAATTCCCTTTTCTCAAGTTTGCAAGTGTAAGTGGTCTGTTCGAATTCATGCGGGCTACACTGAAATATAAAACTACAAATTCCGTAGTACTTTAAATGAAAAGGGCGTTATAAAAGCAGTATTATTATTAAAGATCTCAGGAAGCCTTCCTTCTGTAACTGCAGAAAAATTCTATCAACCAAAATTATTTTTACCCCTCTGGAATAAAGGACAAAAAAAGTATAACCAGGGACAACTGTTCTGTACTGGTGTTCTCTGTTACCTTTCGTTCTTATTTTTGAACCCTACAAGAATTTCAATAGCGAAACAGAACCAGATGTATCAGAGTAAGTCTTTTCATTCTGGCACACTCCAGCAAAATCTGCTTTACATGACTAAAAATGACTAAGCTTTAAATATTTAATTTGGGAGAGCTGCCTACCTATCAGTGACAAGCTGCAGTCACCCAGAGAGGACATTTAAAAAAAAAAAAAAATTAAGAAAACAAAACAAAACCCCGAGGGGAAAAACCTAGTCTAGGAAAGAAACTGAAGCCAACAGGCCAGTCTTACCTCCCAAAAGAAACTAAATGAAAACTGCAACCGTTTCAAAGGAAAATCACTGGACAGGATTTTCTGTGGAAAAGACTATCCTAAAATTTTTCCGTAAGTATCACCTGTATATAAAGAACTTAGCCTAGAATCATCTTAAACTCTATTAGTCCAAACATGCTGAAAAAGCCACAAGAGTGATTAATCACAGAATATTCTGAGCTGGAAGGGACCCACAAGGATTATGGAGTCCAGCTCTCAAAGCAAATAGCCCATACATGGATCAAACCCATGAACTTGGTGGTTTTAGCACCACGCTTCAACCAACGGAGCTAATCTCAGAGACAATAAATGACTAGGAAAATCAAGGATTGCTTCACTTTTGTATCTCATCCATATGCACATATTGCACAATGGTGCAGAACTGTGGCACACCAGATTTGTTACTATTTAAATTATGCTATCTACAAACAAACAAAAAAAAAAATAGCATTCACGTATTCATACAAACTACCCTATTCCAATCCCAGCTACTGGCTATGGCTCTGGCATGTCTTCTGTGTGATCTACAGGCCATTTACGAGTGTCTAAATGTCCAAGCCAACAATAATTGTCCTTTACTGGATTCAGCACATACCACAATCATAGCACTCAACAGAAACGTTAAGGAAGTATTCAGAATCATTACCCAGCACCACAGACATCAGAGTGTATTCATCTGCTTTTATTCTTATGCCTAAAACTCCTCTGCAAATCCTCAATTAGAAGTGGCACTTCTATTTTTAAAACACTAAAATCAAAACAAGGACAAACTGCTATGGCATTGTTTCCCAGATTCCCGACCTAGAAGGTTATCACTGAAGAACTCCTGGGGCTACAGGCACCACTGCAACCTCCAAACTAAAGTGCTACACTACTATCCAGCCCTGCCACTACTTGCAAAAGGATATTAAAGCACAAAAGCCCTACAAACTACGAAATCCCATGGGAACTGCATGTGTAATACAGTCTGTGCATCAAATTGCCAAATTACTTCCAACTGTTCTTAAATGTATCCTTCCAGATCAACAGCACTACAAAGAGACAAGAATTTCTCTGCATGCTGCAAGTGCCACATCAAAGAGACAGCCCATCACACCATTTCAAGATACCCTTCCTCACACATGTTGTCACCTTAGTTCAGAACGGATTTTTTTCAGGGTTGTCCAAAACCTACCAAATGCTGCCAAACAGCACAGCACAGCAACTTGAGTTAAACAAGACGTTACCTAGCTTTACTTTTAAAACTTATCAAAACCCTTGCCTTCAAGAACGAGTTTTGACGCAAATTAGACTCAGGAAATTGGAGTCAATCAGTGTGCACTAGACACCCAACCAATTACTCAATGCCTACTGTAGAATACACGGTCTTCCCAAATCCTTCAGTGAAGTCCACATCCCCTGCAGCACAGAGGAAAAGGAACTTGTCTCAGCTGTGGGAAGAACTTGATTTTGTGATCTCAGGCTGCTCATTCGAGCACTTGCCAGCAGCCGCTGATAATATCATAAATGCACCTACAGTGTTCCCCTACAGAGGGGATAATATCATAAATGCACCTACAGAGGAGAGATAACAGCTTACACGGTATTTTTATTTTCAGGATTTGTCAGACCAATTTCCACACGAGACACATGCCTTGTGAATTAGCAAAGTGCTGCAGTCTCTTGTAGCGGAACTTGAAAGCCAGAAGTATGCTGAACAAATAAAACATGTTTTGTAACACAGCTAGAGAGAACAAATACATAAAAATGGCCGAACAGGTACTCGCCACCTCAGATTAACACGTTCAGAAGAGGTTCACAAGCAATTAGATTCTAGCAGCATCTTCACTTAAGCAGATTTTTATAATAGAAATTTACACCAGTTAAACTTTATTTATCAAGCTGACAGACCCTACTTTCTGCAGTAAGCATTACTTTTCCCACAGAGGTCTGCACTTTAAGTACTCTTTGTCCTGTACAATGTCATCCAAGCCCCAGTTGTTTCCAGCACATATTTATACAACACTCAATTAAATGAGTTTTCAAACACTCTCTCTAAACTGTGTCTCTATTTGTTATCCAAAACAGGAGCCCTTAAAAATACTGTTAAAACATTTAATGGCAAACCCCAAATGGCTCTTATTCCACAACATGCTTTTAATCCCTTCCTTGGTGCTCCCACCAACTACCCTCAGAGCAATTAATTCCCGAGAAGGAATTATCGTAGAAGTTTTCGTATCTTTATACATACTTTTTTACACACAATTTTCATTTTCAAACCTTTCAATAAGATTTTCCTCTTTTTAAGTAGACATGCAAACACTTTATGAAAAGGAAACTGTTATTCCAGCTTGCATCTGGTCAAACACTGCCTAGATCACCCAAATTACACACAAAATGTTCACTTACTCTGTATCTTCTTTTCTTGTACCACTAATAGATTTAAGGTGATTTTCCTACTGCTTTAGGAATAGTGACCCAGGAATATGAAAAACTGTACGACCAGTTCCTGAACATGCAAGATTAGCCTACTACTTGAAATGTAAGGAACTATGCACCCTCACAACGACCACGAGAATTTCCCATGGTTTTTATTCACCTTCACATTAATCTAAGTCATGTGTTTGTGGTCTTTCTCCCCAGCCCTTAACTACCACTGCTGAAGAGGAAGGGGAATCTGTACTAAGCTATAAAGGTCTCCATTTCATAGAAGAGCACCAGGGTGCATGGAACCCTCTACCCCATCACTTTCCAAAGCTGGAGGAGCCAATTTTGTCCTGGCTCCATCCTGGAAGTTACTCACTTTTCCAAGCACAGAGGCCAGAAAGCACAGCAGGAGAGGGCAGCAGAGGCGGCTGCTGATGCCTTGACATCCTCTAGAAAGAGCAAACCCAAATATCACACCTAGAAAGGAACAGCTCTACATGTCAACGGCTGGATCCCAAACATCCTGACAAACAGATGGAGAAGCAGAAGGAAGGGTATGAACATGGAAAAAGGTACACATCCTGATTGCCTATTGTTTAGCTCACAGGTTTTGAGGGGAAAAAATGCCTATACAAACAGTGTGAAGACATACAGTAAATAAAAATTTAATGCCTGTTACTATAATGCATACACACACACACTTGGCTTTTCTGCTCACTCATAACTTCTACATCGTGTTGAAAGTTTTCTGTTATTTTGATTTTTAAAGTTTTTCCTCTTCTGAAAAGAAAAAAACCCAACAATCACACAAAATCCAAAACAAATTCAAGCCAATACCAAAGCAAAGAAACATTTTGCAGTTCTTCTAAGATTGAATTATTAGCACTAAATCCCCACTACTCCACAAAGAGCATCCCCCAGCCAAATAGCCAGGTCATCCTGAACCACACAAAATGAAGTAGGATAAACTGAAATCTCAGCACATTATGAACTTCCCAGTCATTACTCCACAGTCGTTCACCTTTACTCCATTTTCTTGCATCAAGAATCAAGGACATTCAGAAACAGCCAGAGATGCTAAACTGACCAGGCATAACCATGGCAGAAAAGATGTTTTTGGGGTTTCCTGACTGGGCCAACACGTTCAGAATGCTATTTTCTCAGAGGTGTGATGTGTTGTTCATGCCACCTAAGATGCCATCCGTAATGCTGTTACGACAGGGGCGCACTACTGCAAGTTTGAAGAACAGAAAAAAGCTCTTGAAGATAGCACAGACTGTATTGAAGATCAAAGCACACCCGTAATTAAAATCTGAGTCACATAAAAAATACACAAAAAACCCCGTAGTATTAGAAACTACCAGTGATTTAACTCCTGAACTCGAATAATACACCTCCACAGATTACACGGAAGTGGAAACTACTTCCAGGCACTAGCAGTTCACATTTTTTTTTAACATGACCTAGAGGATAATATCTACATCCTTGGCAAATTTTATGTCACTAAATTCTACTTTTAATAGGTTTCTGAACATCTACTCAGGTAACTTCAGCGTAATAAAAATATTTTTACATCTCACCTTGTAAGAAATACTGCATTAGTATAGGATGCACTTAAAGTCAGGGCAGATTCTTATCTGCAGAAGTGATGGGTTGGCAAATTATCACATTAAAACAACAGGAAAGAAAATGCAAGGGCTATCAGAGGCAAGAAGTTTGAATTCAAGCTGTCCTTTCAAAGAACGAGATATTATTGAGGCAGGGTGGGGAGAAAGAAGTAGCAGAGAAAAACAGGACCAGTAACTCTATGAAACCAAATGAAATATATGTTGCAGCATTTGTGATGCAAATTTGATAATAATACACTGCTCAATAAGCTTCACTCAAACCTGCTTCGTGATTCATTGTCAAACAAATAATTCCAGTGATTCATTTACAGAAGAATGAATGATCTAATGCAGCTTTGAGGTAGACAATGCACAATCTAGAGGAAGGTTGCCACAGGTTTAAAAGTAAACAATACCTTAAGAAACGAAACTTTGGAGTTCACAAAAAAAGGAATGACCTAACTCTAAATAATTTTAAGCTTTAAACAACGTTTTTTCAAAATTCTCATCTATTTTACACTACTGCTGGTTTCAGAGGTGATGCAATTACTCCACATCAGCTTAAATACAGCACATTTATTTCAGCATCTACCTCAAGGATTCCTGTACTGGAACAACTCCAATCTGCACAGTAACTGCAACAAAAAGATTCGACTTCAGCAGTCCTTCTGGAGTTCTTCTGTTTGGGTAAAAGCATCAGAATATTTCACATCACACAGCATTTTACAAAAGCAAGAAAACAAACCCATAAAAGCTGGGCTATTACATAAATATGCTATATATTTTAAACCACTGCATACCAGCCCAGAGTTTTATTGTTTTCAGTAAGAGTAAAAAAAGCCTTCAAATATAAGCCAGGTCTGAAGAGAAAAAACACAGAAGTATCTGTAAACATCTCCATACATACCAACAAGTTTCATGATTAAAGCTTAGGCATTTGACCTAGACATTTTATAAGAATAGCCTGGGGCTATTTATCCTATTTGGCTTGAATTGTTATAATGTTTTATTTCTGGATGAACAGTAGATGCTTTCTCTCCCTTAGCAGCAATAACTTCCAATCATTTAATTACGTTCTGGAGAACAGCTAATGCTGTAGCTTAGCATGCCAAAGACAGAACACACTTAAAAACCGGCTTCAAATGACACAAATTAATATCATTAATAAAGGCAAAACTAGGTCCTGATATACTGAAAATGATACTCCACTGGTAACAAACTGAGTCCTGCACAGAAAAGGAAGCAGAGAGAACACAGACCTGCAAACGTTCTTAGTCCAGCGACTTCAGCCTCAGCTGTACCACGAACACAGGAGTGCCAGGAGAGAACAACAACATTAAAGGGGGGAGGGACAGGCAGGTGTTGGGGGTGCTCCCGTTGTAGGGGTGAGTCATTTGGGGGTTTTCTACAGAAGAGGACATTCCAGACCTTGGAATAGCAGTGATGTCCAAGATAAAAACTGAAACTAGTAGGAAAATGTTCCACGTAAGATGCATAGAACAACCAGAATGACACAACCCCAGTTAACTACAAATCATACTAAAATATTGCTTTGTTCTTCAATCAAGTTTAAACATTTAAACAGTGGAGGTAAACATGTTCTCTGAGTACAAAAGAATTTACTTCAAGAAATACCTTTCACATTCTTTAGAATGTACAATGCCCTTGGGATGAGGAGAGTACAGAGGAGCTACTACTTTGTAGTGGGGGAAAAGAAAGGCAAGATTTCAACTGCTGATGAATGAAGAGTCCATCACATGAGACTAACATGTCTGAAAGTACTTTGACTGGTTTTTTTTTTTAGACTACCAAGATGCAAACTGCACATTATTATTAAATACTCACAAACAAGTCTCTAACATAACCTTGTTTCTTAGCTACTTATTAAATGCAACCTTCTCCATAATATGTACAAATTGTTGCAAATTGCATATATTCTCTATCTTCAAATACTGTGGTTTACTAGCAAGTGTTTCACATAATGTATGTTTGGCCCAGAGCCCCAGAACAGCAGTACAGGACCAGAGGGCAAGTGGATGTTGGTTCTAAGCCACCTTTCCACTTTCCTTACCCTTGGCCTGGTAGGAATAAGACCAATCCTCAGTGTCAGACTCAAAAAGCCTAAGGGCTGTTCTCAAACATGCTCTTCAAGTGGCTGTTTCACAAGTTGGAAGCTGCCAGGACAGCATCCAGCACAGTAGTTTCTTTCAGTGACGATTCATCAGCTATAAAATCACTGAGCATCACCACAGTTCTAGGTCTGTGCATTCCTTAACCCGATAAATAAAGTAGGAAACTCCTCCACCATTACACTACATTAGTAGTAAGAGCCAACCTGAAATCTCTCCTTTTTAAGTTAATGAATCCACTGAAAACCAGACTATTCTATGTCACATCTATTTCTGATGTAATGTGAAATCTTCCAGCTTTATAATTCCATAATAGGATTAATCACCATCATCATCAACAACTCTGAATTTCTCTTCACTTGACCTGGAAGATCTTGTTTAACTGCATTATTCACCAAGGAAATTATTTTTACAATGTAAGAAAAATGCCCTACACTTTCAGGTTTATCCTTGCCTCATTTTTCCAACCTTCCCTACATAACCAGTGGCTACTGGGGGGCTGGAGGGAGGAGAAAAAAAATCCCTCCACAACACAGACAAATTACACAAACTACATCTCCCACTGGAACATCTGATGCAGGCACTGTGAAAGGAGAAAAATCATAAAACAAAACAAAACAATTAAAAAAATTTTAAAATCCCCTCAAACATACATACACAAAAAAACCCACAAAAACCCCAACAAAACAAAATAATAAAAAAAAACAAAACCAAAACAAACAAAAAAAAAACACAGACCAAAAAACCAAACAAACAAAAAAAACACCACAAACCTATGGCCTAGCAGTTTGTTCAGGATAACAATATTTGCAGATGTTACCCCAAAAACAGATTCGTACACAGCAAACATTTAAGAAATATACATCTTGGTGCATCTTGTTTTAGAAATAAGAAACCACTGTAAACTTGAAACTCAAAGTTCAGGAAATATGCCACATAATACACTGAAAAGTGTTTCCCCTGGCCCTTCTATAAAGGACATTTTAACAGTGAGCCACAAGGACCAAGGACTAACAGGTATTCTACGTGATAAATATCGTCAGCAAAACCTGAAACTCTGTCTTGCAAACAACGTGTTTGTGAAAGGAAGAAGTTTTAGCACTCCACTATCAGCAAAAGTACCAGTGTTTTGAAATCTACTTCTCTAGTATGCCAAATAACTGAAATACGTATGAGAGCTGCTCTCTAAATGTATCAGCTGCTTCTTCACTAATCTAACCAGCACTTGGCATCAGTCAGAGCCCTGACACCAAAGAAGAGCATGGCAGAAAGACACTGCCCAAGACAAACAGCCACCTTCTTTCTCTCAAGTCTTCTCTTACGTACAGCATCACAGTCCAGCCATCACCCACTTCATGAACACTTGGGCTTAGTTTAGAGAACCGAGAAGTTATGGATGACAAGACAACGTTGTGTGTACATAACCTCTCCTAATTTCAACTCCAGAAAGTCTCCATGGAGACTTAAGAGGGAAACCAGAACCTCTCCGTCAGAATGAAAGGGTCTGAGGAGCATCAATGCTAATAAAACAGCAAGAGCTACCTGAAGGTACAGCATTTACTTTACTTCAACTGTTAAGGTGACAGCACAGCTCCTGCCCACCTTGCTCAGCCAGGCACACACGCTTCCTACATACCTCTATTTTTCACTCCTCTTTGCTTCTCATTTACCCCGGTCTCAAATTTAGGCAAGGAAACCTTCTCAAATCCATCTCATTACTCATCTTTTACTTTCTTGACGCCATGATGACAAGTGTAACTATTAGTGCACTGCAACAGAAAAGTCTCAGTCACAATTCCAGACCTGTTTTTCAGTATCTCTAACAGGTATGGCACTTAATATAAGTAACTTTAATTTAATCAGGAAAAAAAAAAAAGCTAGATTAGGTTCCTCATTTATTTGTTAGTGTCTCATCTACTGTGAAAGACTGTAAGAGGTGAAAAAAATCCACCAATGACTTCTGAAGGCTTTTCTTTAAATCATAAAGGCACTGTGGATAGCCAGAAGGTGGCCCTCAACAGACTTACTATGTCACACTTAATCAATTACTATGACAAAAACATAATTAATAAGGCAACACAAACATTCTAAGGTGCAACTCATAAAGAAATCATTTGTCTTTAAACCAAAGTAATTTTCCACGTACTCCAGCCAGGTTTCAGGTTGTGTCCTACTTACGCACAATACAACCATAAAATACATTAACTTGAGATTAACAGAAGTGTGAAAGATTTAAATGTAGAGCTACAATGAAATGAAACATATCCAAAACAATCCCTAAAAGGCAGCTCACACACAGTTAAAAAAAAAAACAAAAAACATCAAGATACTGTCTCTGCTGCTCTCTTCCTTCCCCCATCCTGGAAACTGGAAAGGCACAAGTATTTTAATTTGCATGCAGAGTACACAGCACCAAGCGAGGCACATACTTTCATTATGCTTCAGCTGGAGCACCAGCTTGCAGAACAGAAGTTCAACAAGGCACAATGCTCCACATGTCATTACCCTATCACTGAACAGCATCTCAACCACACAGAGGCTGACATAATTTGACAAAAAAGCCTTCCTGACAAAGAGGTAAAAACCCTCTTCTGTGGCAGAAGCCAGTCTTAACTTTTTATTCTCCTGCTTTTTAGTAGGAATTTCCAATATTCTTTGGCATCACCACGACTTTCAAGTGTTGTATGCACATCTCACACACAACAGGCCTCTGAGGACTTGTATTACTTAATAACTACATATTTTAATACACATGTACAAAAAAGGAGTTACAGGGTTTGCACATGTCATCCTATTACCCTTATCCTGTATTTGTACCTGCCAGTATTTATTTAGCCTCATGGACTTTTTTCTTAAGTTTGTTGTCAACGGAAAAGCAGAAGAGAAGAGAATTTGCTGGAGATTGAAAGTACTGAAGTTTGAGTACTCGAAGTTAAGGATTGACTTTCAAAATTAAAAAAAAAAAATCCAAGGCTTTGGATTAAAGAAAATTTAGAAGGTTTAGCCATGGCTTTGGAAACAACAAATGTTATTACAGGTAACTAAAATGGCAAACCCCCAATTTTTCTGATGCAGGTATATTAAATGCTATAGAAAACAGAAAGCAAATGATGAACTTAACAGAGTAAGTATTGTCCTTTTTAAAGAAGAAAAAATAAAAGTTGTGCTAAGTGTATGGATCCTGGCTTATTTTTGTAAGCATCTTTCCCCTCCAGGGGAAAAAAAAATTCCCATTCCTGAATGTATCTCTGGCTAGAGTTTTTCTTGCCTTACTAATCCTACCAGACCCAACTCTATTGTGTCCACCAGAATAAATGAAAAAAGGCAGTTTAGCAACTCCTTCATGACTCAAACCAGAACATAACCAAACAGAACAACTATTGAAAAAAGTTTAATTGTGACCTTCAGTTCTAAACTGAAGAGGCCAAAGCCACTCCTCTTGTGTTCCCACCAGGACAAAACATCCGTTCAGTGCTTCAAGATCTAATAAGGCAGAAATAACATAATGGACCCAGAATGTGCCCATAGTCACACGATCTGTATTCTGGCAGCGTGAATGTCCAGCTTCACACCATCTCACTTGATGAGATGATCCACAGAGCAGAACATACCAGCAGACCTCTGAACGGTCCCTGCCCGTGCACCCCGATACCCCCACCTACAACAGCACACTGCCAACGTACACCTGGATTTTCCACGCTCCCTTTGCCCCTGCATACAAATTCCATCTGCTGCCTCAGAGTTGGGTATTCACAGGCAGAGCATGAGCTGATCATAACTTTACTCAGGATTTTCCAGGTCTTTCTGGAGAGCCTTACACATGTAAACTGTATCCCCTCACGGCAACTCCCACAGTGGAGACCCTGTGCAGGCATATCCTCCAGGGCAAGTTCCTTCAACTCTTCCACTGTGCTATCCCACTGGCAGAGCAGGATTTGCCTTGGAATGAGTTGACAAGCTCTACAGACCTCTCCGTATCAGAATCACAAGTTCTGTTGTGACAGAACAGTGTTTTTTCCCTGAATTTGAGGATTTGGGCTTCATGTCTGGTTAATGACTGAAAAGGCAAAGGTTTGTATTCTGTGTTTTCCAAAAACTGTACATCTTTTCCCACACAAATAAGGAAAGATTGCTATGAAGAATATCTCCATGTTATCCTTGAGATAATCTGGAATATTTTGTGATGTTTCTTTAGAAGTTCTTTATACCTCCTTACCAAATAATACAAAGTGAAAATAAGTAATCATAAACACTGGAGTAAAGTAGAACATGGAGCATCATGACAGTGTTTATATCAAATAAAAAGTGCTTTGCATCTTCTCACACATATTTACATATTTCGTGTTCCAAAATACTGCCTTTGCACAGAGCAGCTGAAAATGCAGAATGTTTATACTCAAACTCAGTTCTGACATGATTGGAACTCGGCTGTTTCATTTTTTTCCACAGAGTTCAAAGTGATGATCTGGTACACAGTAAAGCATCCAACTGCTTTGTAAATGAGGCTCTTTTACTTCTTTGTCATCAATGTGTACATGAAGGATTCAAGCAAAATGCACATCTAGGTAGAAGATACAGCAGCAAAACAGTGGTCCCCTCTTCAAGCCGAGAAACCAGAAACCAAAATAAGCGTGAGTTACAACATGCATCTTGCTTTAAAATACATGGGAAAATCCTTCATAAATAACATTCTTTACACAGAAGGTAATGAACTTTCTGAAGTTCAAGGTGAAGGTTAACAAAGCGCTAAGTCTACTGGAAGTTTGTAGTGTGGGTTGATGTTTTCAATATCACAAAGATACTCCACATAAAGTGTAACTCGTTTCCAGGTTGGGTAGTTGACCAATAAAAGGAGTATTTCCATAATATCAAAACCACACACATTGACTTGTAGCAAAAAGCACTTGCTTGGAATCAAAGGAAATACATACTTGACCCAAATCTTACTTGAAAGATCCCCATTTCCTGCTAAATTGCAACATCAGTGTAACTTAATGGTGCTTTACACTGGACACACTGTCACTCCAGAGCTAGGGAACTATCATGACCTCCAAAAATTTAAAATCACTTTTGAACACTATTTGCCAACTATGTTAAAAATTAACATCTCTGTAAGTTCAAGATATTCTTGCAATACAAGATCAAGCCAAAGTTGACATTTTCAACACAGGGCCCATGAACGACAGCACAGTTGAGGCAGTAGAGTCAGATCAATCCCTTCTGTCTTCCCTTCCTTCTTTTGAAAGCAGTATATTCACACACATCTCCCTTTCCTCTGCCCCAAATGGAAACAATGTTCCCCAAATCTGAAATTTGTACAGAAGGAATCATCCTCACAGGGGCCTTTTTGACAGCCAACACTGTGGCAGTGCTGCAGAGATACCATGCAACTCATTTCTCCAACTGCCCCCCACTAGCATTAAATCCAGTCTTTATTTGTAGTTCCATACCAGACATCACTGCAAATTCCTGTCCTGTAGATTGCTCAAGCTACCCACACCTAACCCCAACTTGTAAATATTTTTTGCAAATCTCAGCATGGAAGATGTTTCCTCTGAAATTCACTTCCTCCTGATCTTCTTTCCAATCCTCTGCAATAAGAAGCTGTCTCAACTTCCAAGTACTTCAGTTATCTCTCCACTACCTTCACAGGATTCTTCCTCTGTACACTTGCTCTCTAAAAGACCACGTTCGCAATCTCTCTGTTCCTCTTCGGCCGCTCTTCTTCATTCCTTATTGTTATTTAAAATACCATTTTTCTGTTACGCTTTCTGTCTCCAAGCATTTACAGAGCCACAGTCCCCGAGTCAGAGGAGCTGGCACACAGAGCCATACACGCCCACGCGCCAGCAGATACATCAGTCACATATTCACACATCCTGACGTCATACTCAATTTAAAATTTGTTCAAAACCTATAGAATTTTGTGACTGGAAGGTCATCTCAACTGTCTACTACAACATTATTTTCCGCTTAACTTCCTAGCAGTTGCTACAGACCTTTGGCTGCTGAGATGCACACTGGAAGTCCATATGGAATTTCAGACAGTGGCCTCCTCAGCTGCATTCACATGCATTAGTTTCTCTTAAAACCAGACTCAGTTTCATTTAAAACCAGACTACAAACACAACCCCCCACTCATGTCAATCCGTTTACTTGAGCATTAACAGCAGTTTTGTACTGCACATTTATTTTTGCATTGATCAAGGGTATTTTAAAGCTCTTCTTCTACTCAAGGCATATTAGCAACACATAAAGGAGGAAGGAGCAACTTTTTTCTTTCCCAGAACTAACCAGCTGCTAAGATTTGTTTATTTAAGTCCGTGTGTCATTGCTCACCTACAGGTGATGAGGAGTGACAAGTCATTTGGGAGTTTCCCACCCTGTATATTTCCTGTGATTCCAGTAGGTTAAAACAATTAAATAATATTTTGATCTTACCAAAGCAAGATTTTTACACAGCAGCTGTAAAAACGCATGTTAACAATAAAATTTCTGAGTGCATTCAATGTTTTCCTCATACTAAACACTTTCAGAGTGATGATAAATGACGCTTTACAAAGAAGAATGATTCACATATCCTGGTAGGCCAAATATTTTGTCTGGACCGACTATAGACCAAAAACAGAGCAAAAACAAAGAGCTTCCAGTAAGTCGAGCATATCTTATGGTCCATATGTATTTAGCAAAAAGTAGCTCCTTACCCACCTGCCAGAATGTCATTAATGCCAACACTCAGGCTGGTCATCCTACCTACCAGTTAAGCCCCAGACTGGTAAGTGCAAACCAATACTGGAAAGCAATAGATGATCTCAGAAGAATTTGGCCCCGAGTGCTAAGGTACGTTTTGCTCCACAAGCCAGGGATGTGGGGGGTGTGAGCAAGGTTCTGAGGCATCGGCCTTCTGTCATGCCAGAATTCCACAGAGCCGCTGTGTCACCACGCAAACACCCCGAGTTACCCACTGACAGCCCCACGAGGCCTCACGGGAATGCTTTGCTGTCTACAGCAAGAGGCCTTACCTGGAGAACAAACTGGAACCAAGATGCAGTGGAATGGTTTTCTGGTCAAAACAGCAACAGCCCGCAACAAGGGATCAAGTAAATAGCCGCGGAATGCGATTCCACCAGTGCCTGCTTGATTTACACCAAATGAAACACACGCACGCCAGTGATCACGCTCAGCCAAGGGCACACACAAAGCAGATTGCCACAGGAGGCAAAATCATCTCATGATGTCACCTCGCTCAACTACCGCATGACAAACCTTGTTCTTCACAGCTGCAGAGAAGTTACAAACAACACGTTCTTCCGAACCACGAACAAAAAGGAAGGGTCTACTTCAAACAGGCAACCAAGATTAATACCATTGTTTGAAACACCCACAACTGCCCCCAAGTTAAGCCCGATTTGTTTGTGTTCTGACTCTCAAAAAGATTAACAGTTTATTTCATTCCCTCCTCGCCCAAAAACACGGCTGCAAGCGTGACTTAAATGAAGTGGGGAATCAACACAAGGAATGTGAACGCCGAAAAACAACACTGTGTATGCAAATTTATTTTAAATCCACAGACATGAACCTTGAAACATTACAAGTGTTACTGTGTATCTGTATTTCTTCTAACACCAGCAGTCCTCACTACAGCTGACCTTTGTATAATGTGAATTGTATTTTGCCCATGTAGCATAACATTGTTTCACCTGATCTCCAAGCATAGTTAAACAAGTACTGCTAAATACTTACCTGACTAAAAGAAACAGTAAAATCAAACTGAAGGGTCGAAAATAAATTTGTTGTTTTAAACAATTATTATGTTATTTCAGGGGTTTTGACAGTTCTTTTAAAACTGAAATGCAAGGGAAAAGTGTGATTCTGTGCTTATGTGCTAAATCACATATTCCCTTATTGCCAACTCCTACCCCATAAATAAGCCACACTGACAAGATTTTTACACATCCAAATGCACTTCCAGTGCACACACCATCAGCAGTAAAAGTATTTTTTTTAAATCCTTAATCCATACTTTGCAGTTGTAAGAAACTGAAGGAACTGGTTGTCTGAAATTAGAGCACAAATGAAGACAACAGAGCTGAATCCATGTCCTAGCAAACAATTAAATGCCACTTGACTACAAGCCCGTAATTAATTAATAGAACATAAGCTCTCCCTTCTGAGGCTGTGGCAGGCACAGAATATTAACTGGAGCATAATATAATGTGTCTGTCACAAAGGAAGGCAAATACTCTCCCAAGTGACAGTAGACCATGTTCTCTCAAGTAAGATTGCTACTTTCAGAGAGGTTTCCTACAGAAGCAAGGTTTGTGTGACCAACTGCCTTTAGCCCAAATAAGTAAACATCCAGTGACCCTGATTTGAAGAAAAGTTAGTATTCAAGACACCCTATTCCTTGCCCATAGCCCATTACCAGGGCCATTCAAGACAAAAGACAAAAATGTGCAGGAATACGTCACTATTTCTGTTGTTTAGGAAATAATTTGCTAAAGTTGTTTCTGAAACTCCCTCACTCTTAAAATATAACCCTATTTAAACATACCACAAAGCACCTCAAATTCAAAACGCCCAGGAATGCTGACTGAATGTACTTTCTGCAAATTTACTCACTACACATTCAGCCATATTTAGAGCAGCATTAATTCCACCTCCCAGACATGATATGTGCGTTATTACGGGCTTCAATGTTCAAGTTATGGTTCAGAGTGGGTTTTGTTTTGCTTTTGATTAAAGTCACTGCAGGAACACAGTGCATAACTGAAGTTCTTCTTTTAACATATGTATAAGCATATATACATTCAAATATTTGATATATCTACATACATACACAAATTATTCATTACTTTCTGAAAATGCAAATAAGCACAGTAGAGGGCAAGATAAGAATTCAAAGTGATCCTGAAAGACTGGAAAAAGTTATCAAAAAACATTAAGAGTATGACTAAGGAGAACTGCAAAGCTGCAGTTCGGTCAGAACACCTGATTGCACAAATATGGGATGGCCAAGCAGTGGTTTAGTTACGAGGGATGTAGAAGTTACAGCAGACCACAAAACAACCTTTGGTGTTGTGATGTTGAGAAACAAAAATAATAAAAAAAAAATTAAAAAAAATAAAATTAGAATGATATCTATGCCTGTGAAACCAGCAAATAAGCGCCTCACTCTTGGTTTGGGTAAAGTTTCATGTAATTACCACATCAAGGTTGGTCACCACATTTCAAGGAGAATAGAAATAACAGGCTTAAAACTGTACCAAACCCCACATGACTCAAACACTGCAAAAACCCTTCTAAAAAGTCAGCCAGAGGATGCCTGGAATAGATTTACAAAGCAGGTTGTGGAAGGGCTGTTATTGAGGGGTTTCGAGAATGAGTTAAATAAAGATCCCCCCCAACCAACAAAGGCTACAGCTAACTGTGCCTCGGGAGAGAAGAATGGATCAGGCAATTTCCAGAAGTCCTGTCCAGATTTTCTTAAGATCCAGGACTACAGAAACCAGGGTCAAACAGCACCTCGAGGATTCATCCAACCCATTCAGGTCCCCCAGGCTGCAAAACCACAATATTTTCGGGTGGGTTCTTTTCCACAATTCCAAACTGTTTATTTCTGAGTTTACTGATGCCACACCATACACTAAGCTGAATTCTACAGAGAACTGTCCCAGCAAATTCCAAGAACTCTTCCACTAAGTGACAACAGCTAAAGTGGAGACCATTGCTGTGAATCCTTTCTCACCACTGACTGTACTTGCATTTATCAAAACTGCATTTCATCCAAAATTTTAACATCTAGTCACTCATATCATGAGGTTTTTCTGGAGCCTTTCACCACAAGCTTTACATTCAGCTGTTACTCCACTTATTTCTTTTAATCATCTCCAAGTCTCATCCACCAACCATTCCACCTCCCTTCTTCCTAGATGTTTACAAGTTGATGGAAAAAGGACTGCAAAACTAATTTTAGGAGTCCATGCTACCAATTTTGCCCAATGACCACTTGCATCTATCATTTACTAGCAGGTCAACGGATTCTCTCCTTCTACTCCACTCTCCTGAGACCACACCTGGAGCGTTGCATCCAGCTCTGGGGGCCCCAATATCAGAAGGATGTGGACCTGTTGGAGTCCGAAGGAGGCCGTGAAGATCAGAGGGCTGAAACACCTCTGCTATGAAGACAGGCTGAGAGAGTTGGAGCTCTCCTTCCTGGAGAAGACTCTGGGGAGACCTCAGAGCAGACTTTCAGTACTTAAAGAGGACTTCCAAGAAAAGTGGAGACAGACTTTTCAATAGGGCCTGTAGCAATAGGACAAGCTAAACTAAAAGAGGGACGGTTTAGGTTAGATACTAGGAAGAAATTCTTTGCTGTGTGGGTGGTGAGACGCTGGAACAGGTTGTCCAGAGAAGCTGTGGATGCCCCATCCCTGGCAGTGCTCAAAGGCAGGTTGGATGGGGCTCTGAGAAACCTGGTCTAGGGAAAGGTGTCCCTGCCCAAGTCAGGGGGGTTGAAACCAGATGGGTCTTTAAGGTCCAACCCAAACCATCCTATGATTCTACGATCCTTTCATCTATATGTAATTCTTGAGACTCTTACCATTAAACCAGGAACAGCTTAGACTTAGAGATGAAAATGTGCTGCCAATTAAGTTTGGCAAGACCATGTTGATAAACATATTTGTCCATCTGCTGTAAAAAAATGTAGAAAGCACATGGTGCTTTGTACAGCTACGTTAGGACCACCACAGTCCAAATCTCTTCTTGGTAATTGTCAAATGCATTAGAATAAAAAAAAGATTCAGAGTCTCGATAAAATCATAAATCTAACAAAACACAGAATTTATAGTTTGGTCTTTGCAAATCTATTTTCAAACCTTTAAGAAAACACGTCAGGTAGGGAGTACATACCAGACAGTAAGTAATGAGGGTTTCCTACTGCTCAACAACTACTGCTGATTTCTAGACTTCGTAAGAGGATTTTTAAACAAGTTAGACACCTCTGTCAGATTTTTCACAGAAGCCACATGCTTGTCCTTTTGGGGATGGCAGGGTGGGGTCAAAGAGTTTTGCAGAATATTAACTCTTACTACAAAACCTGCGTAGTTTGACAGAAGAAAGTGGAAAATCAGATAGCTGGAAGACAAAGATGATTCTCAAACATGAGGATGCATCACAGAAACTGATCAGAATATCTAATCAGTCTTTGTAATCTGATGAAGTTTCTACCCTTGAGATTTTTCAACCGAAAGATGTATCATTAAAAATGGTCTTTATAAAACAGGAACTGGTTTTTAATTCAGAACTATATTCTGAGTCTTCTGCTTCAGGATTTCAAAGTATTTTATTAGTAGCCATGACCTAAGTTTTATAAAAAACCTAAACCAGGAAAAAATACTGATTTTTGTGGCATCAGGGAGGAGAAGAAAGAAAGAAGTTAGTAAAGGGAGACAGTGCAACCCACAAACCTTTAGAACTCTGGCTGAGAATAAACAGAACACACAGAGCTCAGTTACAGGGGAAGACAGGAGTTGCATGGGTTTGATTTTTCAGCATCCTATTCTTAACCAGCACCACTTTGTGAAACAGAACATCCCCAAGGTCACTCCCATAAGACAGAAACGATGGGTGCAGGTCTTCTTTAAAAAAAAATTACTACTGTTATTATTGCTTTTATATAAATCTCACCTCTGGGGTTTCTGACTTCCAATAAGGGTAAACATATTCTGAAGAAAGCAACAGATTAGGAAAACAACAGTTTTCTGAGTCAGGCCTCTAAAATCCTACCTCATTGTAATGGGGAACAATCCTCATTTTTGTTAGAATTAAGGATGGATGTAAATTGTTACCTTCTGTCTTCTACCGGGCTACCAACAAGAAGAGCAGCTGTGGTTATCAATGACCATGTCCACAGACTAGGCAAGTGAAGCCACATTCTTGAACGGCAGTTTTCTAAAAATGGCCATTTACTAAAAAAACCTGAACCACATTTTCTTAAAATTAAAAACAAACAAAGAAAGAAACCCATCAGTATGCACGTAAACAGTTTGTTTTTTTTTTTTTTTAAATGCCAAAACATCTCACCAGGTCAGAAAGGCAGAAAGCATGTTTTCTGGGTACTTTTCAAGACCACTGTCTCACAAAAAAAAAAAAACAAGCTTCAGCGACAGTCTTGCTTCTTCCAAAAAGATGCCATGTGGCAAAAGAGAACAAAATAATAAAAAGCAGCCTCCACAAGAATATTTTGTTAAATATGTGTGATCTCATCTCTCTTAATAATAAACACTATAAACAAAATATTTGGAAAACACAGTACTGAAACAACAACCTCACAAAAGTATCACTGCTTAAATCAACACTGTTTACTCAGTGGCAAACCTGGTATCATTATTTATGCACATTAATCAAACAGGAAAGAGAATCTTTTGAACGAAGAGTTTTGAATTCCAAATCACAAACATGTGGCTCTCTATGGCTCTGTTTTCTTTTCGGTTGCCTGTAACTGAAACAACACGCCAGTTGCTTTGGCTGCCCCGCTGGGCTGCGGTGCCACCTCAGCTGACACTCCACGGCTCGGCCACTCCAGCCCCAGCACAGCCCACTGAGGGGGTCTGGGGTGTTCTAGTCCTCTTTGCTGTGAACAACTAATCCCTCTGAGCTGGAAAAGGGAATGTATGCCCCATGCCTCAACCATTCCAGGTGTCCCAGCTCCAGGCACGTTTACTGGCAGCTTCAGTCAAAACTCAGCTCATCAGTGGAAGGAGCACCGAACTGGCACCAGTGTCTAAAACTGCTGTAGGGGCAGTTGCCTCCGGCTCAAGGGCAAATCTGAGACTTTCACAGGCATCACTATGGCAAAGTGGACCAGAAATTACTACTGAAAACAAGCATTTAAGTTTTAGCTACTATAAAATATCTGCGGAAGAAACAGTTCTCGGCAGCCCCTTGAACGCTCAGACCTTGCAGGGATTTCTGAACACAAACTCTGACTATCTATTACCACAGAAAACATCCTTTTATTCTGTGTATATGCCTCGTTACCTTATTTGTTTTGGAAACACCATTAAAAGCATCCATTCCAAACCTCGGGCTTTCTACCACTGCTGAATTTTGCTGATCATGAGAAACACATGCTAATTAGTTCCCCATTTTGCAAAAAGCAAGGAGCTCCTCCAACGCACAAATTAAGAATAATTCAATAATTGCATTTCTAAGAAACGTGGGGTGAATCCCAAAGGCAACACTCGGGCAGCAGCTCTTCCCTCCTTTAGCAGGGAATTCCAGCTGGTTCCTCAGCTGCAGCCAGGCACAATCTATGGCTGGGGCAGAGGCCCCAGGCTGAGATACCTTACAAAAGGCAAACGGTGGCTGGCAGCCCGGCAGCAGCCACTCCAGTCCCAGCAGCAGGGATGGGAAAGGCCCCACTGCTCCACCACACTTCTGACCTTCCCAACTGACCTTCCCCACTGCACAAGGCCAGCTCCAGGCTTCACCAGCACCGTGAGCTTTCAAAGCTGCCATACAAGACGATATCAAGGCCACATCCAGACCCTTCTACTAGGCACAATGAATTCAACAGCAATTTTCCATCAGCCACATTAGGATCCACCAGCAGCTCTCACGGATCAGTACTGAGAGCCGTGTCCACCACTGAACAAAATACAGTGAAGAGAAAAAATTCTCACAGAGTGAAGGTTCTAAGAAATCTCTCTGAAAGAGAGAGCCTGGAAATAGATTAAATTACCAATATGGAAAAAAAAAATGTGGATTTAAATCTGTGTTTTAGGATGGAAAAGCATGATCAATTTTTGTTCGAAGTCTTCTTAAAAAAATTCTATGTTCTCAAAACCATGAAACCCACTAGTTCTCTCTTCACAAATTATCAAACAAGGAAGAAAATGGAAATCCTCCTGCAACTTCTACTAGAATGATTTGTGACAAACTCAGTTTAAAAATAGCGTATACAAACAATATAGACCACTAACAGCCTAGTCATCACACAAGCTTCACAAAACTACTATGTATTTTTCTGGGAAAATACACTATTTATGAAGAAACAGCTCTGCAGGAGCAAAGCGTGTGGCTTTCTTCTTCGTTTTTTATGCAATTGCAATTTGCATGTTTATGAAAAGCAGTCTGTGTAAGAGAATGAAAAAGCACATATTTCCTAATTTAACCTTTCTTAAAAAGTACAGTATGCCCATTCAACAGTATTCCAGTATTTGATTCTTATTCCAAGAATTAAAAGTCCATTACAGTTGTATTTATGACAAGATCACAACCTTGTCCTTTGAGCCTTGAGTATTTTGTTAGTCACACAGTCAGCTTATGCTTAGGAATTAGATTTATAGTTCACAGAACAATAGGGACAAAAAAGGATGAGTGCCTGCATTTCTTTGTCCAAGGCAAAAATACACATGTTAGATGTACAAACTTAAGCTGTGAAAGAGTTTAACAACACAGTGGTCAAGCTAAAAGCTTTACTGTGCTACAACTGGTGCAGCTACAAGAAACTGGGAAACACGAGTGTGATGTTTTTTAGACACACAAATAGCTCACAGCCATAAGCATCACTAATGGTGGCCTAACCTCTTATTCTTAGCTATTTTCAATTATTTTTTACAGAGCCAAACTAAATGTACCATCTAAAGTCCCAATGCTTAACATCTGTCTCTAGCTCCATTACTGCAGTAAAACTTCACACCACATACTTTTTCTGCTTCTGAGAAATAAGACTGGAGGGAAAAGTACAATTTTTGCCTTAACTAAAATTCTACCAAGCACTCTTTTAGGCTCAGTATTTACAGCAGGGACAAAACCTGGCCTTGGTGTTTATGGGATGAACTGACATTTCTTTATTTAAAGATGAAAACCATAAGAAATCAGACTGACTGGCCCAGAGGACTTCATCTCAGAAAAACAGAGTAGAAAAAAACAGATATTAAAAGCGAGAGAAGGAAGGAGAAAGCAAAAGAGACTATAAGAGATTCTTCTGGGATAAACATAGAAAACCAAACTAGAAGACAGAGAGAATTCAAAAATACCAGAATCTGTCAAACAGGGTAAGAAGGAGGAGTGGCAAGTCTTAGGGAGAAGGGTTCCCAAATCACATAAAAGTGAGGTGCAGCCCACTACAGAGTGTGAAGGGGACAATGCCAGCAACACTCAATACTTTTGGCATCATTATTTATGGCATCTGGCAAAAGCAGCTCGACAAAACCCATTTTGCAAATGCACAATATTCCACAACTGAAGTCAAGGTTCTAGAAAGAAGAGTGGTCACCCCTTTGCATCCACAAGTATCTGAGAAATCCTCTGCCAGAACGTCTCATCTTCCTTCCAGTTACTATTACAGTAGATGCAATGTGTAAGCATAACATTTAAAAAGATGCTTCCAATATTGCTGAAGATGTACCCAAGGGTCAGATAATGAATTTTATGGGGTTTTAAATCCTAGGAAACAACATACGAACCACAGTAAAAGGACATTATCCCTTCTTTCCCCCCACACCCCCCCTTGAATTTCTGTGTGATTGATTTTGTAAGCCCAGTAACGTTCCTTTGTCTCTTTTTATCCACTGAGGTTTCCCATGGTCCAATGGGGGTTTGGATGACACCATTCTGAATTTGTATCCAAAATTACAATGATTTTTGGTTTTCCTATATATCAGCATTCCTCTAGGGCAGTTACACAGGACCCCAGACCGTACCGCCACCAACTACTGGTTTTGGCTGCAGCACTGAGAGCCTCCCACCTACGTCCAGCTTCATGGAGATTCTGTGATTAGTTACTTTGTCACCTTGAGCACAAGACTATTACAAAGCAAAGAATTCAAACTGTGTTCCATGACTTCATTTTTTCATAGTATTCGACTTGCAGAAGACTGAAAATTGAGAACTGTGAACATTAGAGACATGAAATCATTATCTATCTAGTCACTAACAGATAAGCAATAACCAGCGTGTTCTTGGCTCAATGAGCAGGGATTTAGCTGCCAAATCCCAATCAACACTAATTGGATTGTCCTTGACTTCAGAATATACCACTGACACCAGAGGAGTAATTTATTTCAACAAATACATATAACTGGAATACAATTCTCAAGCAGAAGAAAATTAATCTCATCAAGACTGATAGTGTTATTGCTAGAAATAATTTTTTTTTCACTATATAAGCAAGGAGATTAAAAGTCTCACATCACTACCAGGGAGGAGTAAAAGGAGAGATGAATCAAAGGAAAGCTTCCTACTTACCAGTATATATTTGTATGATACAACTTTCACTGACATTTATCAAGATTGAACAGCGAATCTACTGCTGCACATTTTAAAAATGATTCCACAGTGACTGCGGGGTTTCCTTTGGTTTTTGTTTTTTAAATACCAGCAGCTGGGAAGGTTGGTACTTTAAATTCACGCCAGTGAACTACCACAGCAGTATAATTATCTTCCTCGCTGTTATAAGACAAGACTATTACGTTTGTGACGTTGCAGAAATTAAATGTCAGTCTCATTGTCCCTCTACTGAAAAATATGCCTGTGGTCATGGAAGGCCAGTGCTTAACAAACTTGCATAACAAACTGTTTTCCATGAACACGCTGCAGGAGAAGCGTCTTCTTGTCAGATAATCCACAAAGCTAATCCAGGACAGAAAAGGGGAGAGAGTTCCTTGACTGCATTTGGGTCAAAAAGATATGAAAGAAAGGCTACTTCCCTCAACTCAGTCTGTGCCCTCGACTTTCAGAACAAGTGAAGGCAACTCACAGAGAAAAAATTCAGCCTCTGGGAATGCCTTGGTTTAAAATGAAAGGCTGAAAAAAACGTTATTTTTATTGCTGTCATTGTAAGTTCTTTAGAAATATTCATTAGTATTCATTCATTTGAGGGAAAGAAAAGGTACATGATCTGTATTGATTGCAAGATTCCTCTAAAATGAAAAGAAATCCGTGCATCAAAAGAACAGTATTTTTTTGAGTCAACATTATGTATCAGAAGAAACTGCTCAAATACCTTTTTATGAAGACATCCTACCAAAAAAATACTGGGAGTGGGGGGTTTCCTCCAAGCAGACTTTCAAGGTAACCTCAGCTCACCAAAAAAAAAAAAA